>VXBB01008142.1:138855-317695 GCA_013399915.1 Illadopsis cleaveri
AAGCAGACACAGGGAGAGAGCAGCTCCTTCCCTCCGGTTTAAGGAGGCGATAGTCGGACTGGTCCGGGCTCCTTTTGTTCCCTGTTGGCCGGGCCCTCATCGCTCGCCCCATCGCGGACTGCAGCAGAACTCCCCTCCCCTTGCAGCCACTTTGGCTTCTCCTCCTTTTAATTTTTTTTTTTTTTTTTTTGCGTGAATGTTTTATTTGGCATCAGCTGAACCCCCATAAGTCAACACAGACACCAATATTCTGCATTTCCACTTCATCCATTGCTCACNAAGGGTCCCCACAGAGGGTGGAGGGAGGAAGTCGGAGGAGCTCCGCTCCTCATTGGCGAAACAGCCTCCCCCCTTCTCCTCCTCCCGAGGTCTCTTTTATTTATACACGCACACACACACGCGTGCACATCCCTCGGCCCCGGGGTTTGCTCCACACTCGGGTCCGAGGAGGCTGAACCCCCTCCCAGCTGGGCTGGGGGCTGCACAGGTCACTGCTGAGATGCATTAGAGGAGCAGAGCAGGGGGCTTGGCTGCAGCCCAGCCCTGGCACAGCCTTGCCTCTCCTTTTGATTTTATTTTAGATTTTTTTTTTCCCTCCTCCACGACATTTCTTTCTTTCCCTTTCGCCTTTAAGTGAAAAAGCCTTGCCAGCTGGGGAAGGCTGGGAGGGCAGGGAGAGCCTCAGCAGGCAGCAGATAGAGAGTGTGGAGGAGGAGAGGAAGGAATTTCGGGGCCTTCGGCGGTGGGACGTGCGGCGCAGGCACTCGGCTGCTGGGACCCTGCCCGAGGTAAGCTCTCGTGTCGCCCACCCGGGGGCTGACTCGCCCTCCTGCTCAGCTCTGGAGCTGGTACAGTCCCTAAGGATCCTGTCCCTGAGCCAGCCCGGTTGCTCTGAAAGGGGCTTTGCTCCCCTCCAAGGGGTTGGCAGCCCAAAACACCCCACCAAGCTCTGGGGAGATGGTGTTTGGTGGAAAGGAGCTGAATTCTGTGGCATCCCATGGGAAAAACCACGCCATCAGCTCTGATCAGGTCCTGGACTGGGATGGCTGAGAGGAGCCAAGGGGATGCTGTGGCTGTAGGACAGGAATGGGGGACCCCACTGCAGCAGGAATAGGACTCAGGTGATCTTCTTGGAGCAGGGGCTTGCCCTGGCTCTGCAGGCTGGTGGCTGTGGGAGGGCTGGAATGTGCATGGGGAAGAGGCTGCTCACCATGCCCAGCATGACATACTTTAGGTGTGTGTGCCCCACTGCAGAGCAGTGTCACCCCACTGTCAGCCTGTCCAAACACATCTGTGGCCATCCCTAAATGCAGGTTGCTCCAAGGACCATGTCACCTCTGTCTGTGGCCATGGCAGGGCTCCTGTGCCTGTGGGCCATGGAGAGGGACATCTGCAAGCCCTGCCAGGGTCTGTGCCTGGGAGTGCTGGGTACTGGAGAGGGCAGAGCTTGGTAAAACCCTACTAGGCATGGATGTGGGCGACTACCCTGCTGTCCCAAAAGCACAAGAGCTGAGGGCCTCCAGCAAGGCAGAGCTGGTCTGGAGTGAAGCTCTGACAGCTCAGGGGTTAGCATGACCTGAGGGGCTTTGGTGCCCACAGTGGCACCACTGTGGGCTCAGAGTATCCAGCTCCTGCACTCACCTGCCAACTGGGAGTCATTCAAAACAGGATTTCTGGTGGAAAGGGATGTTGTGCTCCTCCATCCTGGTCGCAGAGCAAGTGGGGTTTGTGCTAAAGCATGGGGCAAATAGCTTGAAGTAGTTGGTCTGGTGTGCAAACCCTGTGTTGGCAGAGGCTTGGCATTTCCAAATCTTTTCAGAGGGTCTCCCATTGATGACAAGGATTATCAGTGTTGAGACCCAGTGCTTCTCAGGGGCCATTGAGGGGTGTGTAGGAGGGTCATTTCCCCCTCAGCACCCTGCAGGACAAGGTGCCTCCCATGCTCTTGGGAGGAGAGCAAATGTGGTCGCTGTGAGCCGGTGTCAAGGACATGGCTCTGCCTGGCAGAGGACACAGGCCAGGCTGGCTTGGAGGGGGAGCTGCCAGGCAGCTGCCCTGGTTGACAGCCCTGGCCAGAGACTGACATGAGGCTTGGAGTCACTCCTTGACAGGGATGTCACCCAAGCTTGGGTGTGCTCTGGCTGTTGTGGCAGCCACCAACCCTGGGCAATGTGCCTGAGCCCAGGAAACACCCCTAAATCAGCCGGTACATCAGGAGGGATTGGTGCTTTGGACAAGTCACAGCAACCCAGCTGCAGCCCTCACAGGGCTTTTCTCTCTTCCTAAAGCTGGCTGTCCCTTCCTCCAGAGCATGGAGGGTCCTCATAGCAGGAGCAGGCAAGGAGACAACAGCCACTTAATTCCCTGTCTCTGGATCACCTCCTGCATCCCTGCACAGCACTGGGAGTGTGGGATGCCCATGGTCAATGTGAACACAAGCATGGCCAGCTGCAGTACTGCAGTCAGGGAGAAGTTAGCCATGGCTTATTGTCCACAGTCCTGGGCATATCTTGTGGTGTGCTGCAGGGCTCTGGTCTGGGCTTGGTCCTCTGCAATCCCTACATGAACCACCTAGGAAGTGGCTGGGAACACATCCTCCACCCTGGGATGGCACCAAGCTGGGTGGGCAGCCAGCGTGCATGGGAGTGTGGGAGGATCCCAAGAGCTCCAACAGAGTCCAGAACCAACCAGAGTGGCTATAATGGGCACAGACCAGATTGCAGCATGGTGCCAGGAAACCCAAGCTCTTCCTGAGGGATGTGCTGTAAGATACATAGCTGGAGGGCAGCTCAGAGAGGCAGAGTGGAGGGAAGGGGTCCTCACCAGCAAGCGACACCGAGTGCTTCAGCAGGGATAGACATGGAGTGGAGAGGCTCATGGACAGCAGTGAGGATAATGAGAGATCTAGAAGAAGCTGCAGAGGACTGGGAAAGGGATTGATGTGGCTTGTTGGTCACTGGGTGTTGTGGGAAGGTGACACACAGTCTTCATGAACAGGAAAAGTCATCACTAAGAGAAAAGAGCTTTTAGGGGAAATATCTGTAGGCTTAAAGACAGAAGGCTGAGTTCCTTCAGCCTCACAAGTCTCAAAGCACATGTCAGGGAAAGCTCTGGCTGGGAAGACATGGGCACAGCAACAGGACAATGACACCATGATTTCTTTCAGCCTCATTTTTGATGGGTCTGTGACAGGATTTCCAAGGCATTCAGAGCAATGCTCTCAGGGAGAGGAGAGCACTGAGCCTGTCTGCAGGAGGAGAGCAAGACAGGATTGTCTCAGTGAGCACCAGAGGAAAGCTGAGATTAAGAAGTACTCTCTAGCTGTGGGAGTGATGCTGTCAAAAAAGAGACCATGTTGGTTGGATGTGGCTTTGGCCAAATGTCCAGCTGCTGCCAGAGGCTCCAGGCAGACACTTATCTGCCTGGTCCTCAAGGTTCCTTTGTCCTCTGATGGGTGTCTGATGGGAAGTGGGATGGGATTGCAATGTTGTCCATCGTGTCAGGCCCCAGCAAAGCATCTTCCTGGGATGGAGTGGCAAAGGGCAGGGAGCAGAGGAGTTGTGTCCCTGAATCCCATGGGAGCACAGCCGCTGGCGCTGGCAGCTGGGGCTGCCTTTGACCCAGAGCTGGAAGGAGCTGGGGACCATGTGGGCTTGGCTGGATGTATCCTATCCCTGCAAGGGAGGATTGGAGCTGAACACTTCATGGAGTTTGTTTGTTTGTACTTTAACCAAGGGAAAGAAATCCCCTGGAGAGGAGCTGCAGGGGGAGGGTATAGACTGGGTATTGTTTCCTGAGGGGCTGGAGCAGCTCCAGGAGGCTCCTTCCGCTCCACCAGGCAAATTGGACATAACGAGGCTTGTTTTAGGGGTGGTTGTTCCCCCTCCTCCTCTCCCCCGTTGCCTAATTAGGGTTCCCAAGCTAAGCTCACCTCTGTCCTGTTCTGCTGCCACTGAGACACCTCCTCCTGGAAGGGCAGCACGTTCCAGCACCATGGGGAACACAGAGCAGACCCAGTTGTGACAGGGACACAGGTGTCACAACACGTGCTGAGGGGTGCTCAGAGGGGTGCTGGGATGGGTCCTGTGCTGAGCAAGGGGGTCCCATTGTCCCCCAGTCTAGTAACAGGACCTGTACAGTGATGTACTGGCCCTCACACCCTGCTTTTCCAGTATCCCTGGGTGCACACCAGGCTGTGGCATACCCTGGTCTGTGTGTGTAACCTTCCCTGGCAACCACCAGCCTGCAGAAGCAGAGGACCATGGTGTGCAGGGCCTATGCAGGGAGCAGAGAGCTCACAAAACTCGCACAGAAAGGCTGGTGCCAGGAGAGCCAGGGTGGTGCAGTGTGTGGTGTTTGTCCTGCACCCATGGATGGACTCATCCTCTCCAGGCCATGCCTGCAGGGACACCTGCTTATCCATCCAGGAATTCATAGACACCCATCCTATACTCTTCCTTGGGCTCAGTACAAGCCAGACTGTGATGGAGCTGGCAGGAAGCTGTGGGGTGCAGGAGCTGGAGCAGGGAAGGGTTGGAGAATGCAGAGATGTATCAGGGCACTGCACTGATTGCTAAACCCTGGAAATCCACCAGGAAACAGATGGAGCACCTTTTCCCTGCTGTGGAAGGGGTCTGGTTGGCAGGTCTCCATGGGCAGCACAGGAGTGATGCTCCTGAAGCAGCAGGAGATGGGCAATCCTGCTCCTCAGCCCCATCCTGACAGGCACTCTGCCTTCCCTCTTCCGGCCCAGCTACCATGCAAAAGAGTCTGTGACTGAAATCTTAATGCTACCAAGACCCAGCAATTGGCACCAATTAAATTGCTACATTCATGTTTGAATTGCTTTAACTGGCGAGACACAGTCTTATTTATACAAAAAAATATGTTTGCTTGTGGGTTTGTCTGAACTGGTGCCAACAGAAAATACACCATTTCAAGCCCTGTGCTCTGCAAGCTCATTCTCCTCTTCCAAACTGGAAGTCACCTTGGTTTCAGGCTTTGCCAAGCAATGGTAGCAGAACAGAAACACTGCTTTCCTCGGGGCTGGGCGCTGCAGGCACCATGAGAGGGGTCCCCTCCTCTCTCCTGCAGGCAGCTGCCAAGTTTCCTTCTCCAGCCTGGGAGCTGTTTGGGAGAATATGGTCTGATTCAGGAACAGTACTCAGTGCCCATTTAGAAAGCTGCACTCAGGGGGAGGGCAGGGGTTGCTGGTAGCTGCTGGTGCCAAGTCCTGCCTCAGCTTCTCCTCTGGAGGTTCTGTCAGGTTTTGGGGTAGGGGCTGTTTGCAGAACAAGGTGCAGAGGGGAGCTGATTTCTGATTTGTGACTGTGAGGAGAAGTTATAAGGAGCCCTGCATGCAGGTTGGCAAGAATGGCTTACGCTGCCTGGGCAGAGCACGCAGAGGGAGATTATCCATCTCTGCAGTCCTGCTGCCAAGTGCCACCATCCTGGTTTTCCTGGCCCACGCATGAGCCCACGCAGGAGGGGGCAGAATCGGCTCACAGCACCAAGAGCTGCACCAGAAGTTGCATTTTGCTCCCTCTCAGAAATCCAGAAGTAACAGGGCCAAACAAAAAACCCTCTGAAGGCAACAGCCTCTGCCCTTTGCACCCAGCACTGGCTGGCTCCATCCTTTCCCACTCTGGCCACAGTGCCAGGCACCCCTCCAGTTCCTGCAGATAGGCAAAGGGTGCCCTGACCACAGAGATGGTGAGTGCCTAATCCCAGCCACGAGACCCTAAAACCCCAGAACAAACCAATTACGCTTGGGTCCCTCAGAGGCAGCTGAGAGGAGCTGATGCATCCACGGAGATTATCTCCCCCTCCACAGATCTCAGGGAAATGCTCACAGCAGGATCAGGTTGCTCAGCCTTTGCTGGGATGTTGGACTGGTAAGACCACAACAATCTGCCTGCTCCTGGGGCTTTGCAAAGCCCCTACATCCTACTGGGACTTAGGATGGTTCTTTTTTCTCATCCTGCCTCTGTTGCCCTCCCCTCACAGCTCATTAGTGGTTAATTAGAGCCAGCTGGGACCTTTGGCTCCAGCCCTGGCCCCACCAGAGCAGCCACCCTGGATCAGTGGCTGTGAGCAGGTGATGGAGGTGCTGACTTGCTGGGGACTCTTCTCCTCCCTGTGCAGACATCAGCAGAGAGCTTCCCTTGAATCACCTTGGGAAGGCAGTCAGGGCTTTCTGGCAGCTGTGGAACAAGAGTGAGGAAAGCCCTGGAAATGCCAGGACAAGGGATGAGAAGCCAAGATAGTCCTTGATCTTGGTTCCATGTCCCCTGCTTCCCTCATTCTCTGCTCTGGTGGGGAGAAGCAGTTCTGCTCAAGGCAGGCAACCCCCATCCAGTCTGACATGCCCAGGAGCTGGGACCCCTAAGTATGCCAGTTTGGGGAGAAAGGATAGGAGAGCTCTAAGTCACTCAGCCAGCCCCAAGGCTCTGCTACCTGTTTGGAGGGGCCAGTGGGAAGCAGGAAGATGTGTGGGTCTTGGTTTGGGTCCTCTCTGCAGCCATGTTCATAATTGGCATTGCTCACATGCTCGTGAGTATGGTATGTTCTCCCAAAAATGTCTTAGAGGACAGTGATGGATGGCCCTGGTTGGGCTGTGTTGGATATTTTAGAGCATCCTATTGGAAAAGAGCACTGGGAAGGGCTGAAATGCTCCCAAGGGGCACATTTGTGCCTCCCTGAGGGGGTCATTGCACTACAAGGGGCGAGCCCTGAGTCTGCACAGGGCTGCTCCCCACACCCAGTGAGAGCATCCCCAGACATGCGCAATGCCAGACTTAGGGCTGTGCTCCAAAACGCTGGCCAGCCTCCCGCACCATCCCAGACCAGTCCCAGCACCACCCCAGACCAGTCCCAGCACCACCATGAGCCAGTCCCAGCACCACCATGGCCCTGGCACACATAGTCTGCCCCAGGGAGATGAAGACGGGCAGGATTTGACCAGGGCGAGAAGCAGGGGATGCAGCAAGGGACAGCTGGGCATTGCCCGGCACGTGGCAGCCATTCCTCCCAACACCCCCTCCCTCCCTCCCCAGGCCCAGGTGAACCCTGGTCCTCACCCAGGGTTTTCCCACACTCCAGGCCAAGCTTGCAGGCTCCGGGGAGCAGCCCACAGGGTCTGGCCTTTCCTCGGAAAGCGGAAGCAGGGGAGCATGCGCAGCCGAAAGGACCATGAATACCATCACTCGGGGCTGGGGGATTATTTATAACACTGGCACCTCTCCAAACAGATGTTTCTTTTTATTCTGAACTCGCACTAAATGGGTCACTCGTTTCCTCTGTCTCCCATGGGCTTAAAACAGAGGGGGAAAGAGGAGGGGATATGGGTGAGAGTGCAGGGCTCGCCCTGGTCCCACGTCCCTCTGTGCTGGCTCCTCACAGGGACGTGTTGTGGAGAGGCATGGCTGGGGACTGCTGGATTCTGTGTGTGACACTGAGGTTCCCCTTTGCTCAGAGAGGGAGGATGGCTATAGTCAGACAGGGCTGCGTGGGGCTCGCCTCCCCACCCCATTCCTCACGTGGCTGACCCCAGGGCATCTGAATCACACTGCTGGGGCTCAATGTGGACTTGTCATCTCCCCTGGCAGTCTCCCTCTCCTGCTTCAGGGTCACAGTCCTCATTTTCAGCTTCCTGTTGGATGCTGTCAAAGTCTGTAGCAGGCTGGCCTGGAGGAGGCTGGGTGTGCCACCTCGTGTGCTGACACCTACTGCAGGACCTTCATGACCACACAGCCACATGCTCCAGGTGCCACTGAGGCTGGGGACCAGAGTCTGGGGTCCTGGGCAGGGGCTTTGGTCACGTCAGATCTGCTCCCTGATGTAGAGGTCAGCAGGAGAGCCGTCCCCTCCTGTGGGCCCCACCAAACTGGGCTTGTCCCTCAGCTCATTCCCAGAGGTGGCATCTGCCCATGCTTTTCCCATCTCCTAGAGAGCTCAGTCTATACCAAGGCTGTGGCTTTAGTCATCTTCACAGCCAAGAAGCTCTCACAAAACCACTCACAGGGTTTTGGCATTAATGACACTGTCTGTGCTTGCAAAACTTCACCTCTCCCAGGCTGAAACACACCCAGATCCAGCACATTGCCAACAGGTACCCAGGCTCTCAGTGTTCCCTGGTCTCACAGTGTCTGGGTAAAGCTTGGGGGCCTCCGTGGCACTGGCAGGTGGCCAGGTGAGGAGGGTTTTGCCGCCAGGTGTACATCTTGGGGCAGGGATGGTCTGTGGGACACCAGGACTCCTCAGCTTGGCTGCTCCTCAGTCAGGTTTCAGATTTCTTACCTCTGTGTTTTATCAGCAGCCGTTTATGGGCCTTGGGATGACAAGCTCCCCATGTGTGTGCCCTGCCTAATTCGAGCCTTTTGCTGGGAAAAAGAAAAAGGGCTCTGTGATGATAATCTGGACTGTGAGTAAACACGGTGTCATGGGAGCCAAGGGACCCCAGAGGAGAGATGTTGCAACTCCGGACAATTCCAGCCAAGGGAAAAAAAAAACCCCACCAAAAAAAACCTAACCACTCAGTTTTATTTAGATTAAAGGGTGGGAAAGAAGCAGTTGCAGAAGCCAGAGGGCGGGTGGCAGAGGAAAACAGTACAAGCCAAGGAGTTTCACTGCTGGACAAGCAAGGTTTGGGTTTCAGGGGTCACTAGCCTTTGCTTGGGGAGCCTTTTGCCTTCAAAAGCAGGGGAGGGTGTCCCCCTCCCCCTGCCAGGAATGCCTTTGCTCCCTGGCTGTGAGTACTATTGATCATGGGATCCATACAGGGAATTTTTTTATTGCATATGGGCACCCATGATCTCACGTAATGACTCAGATGCGCTTAGACAAAGAAGAAATAAAGTATATTTGACTTCCCGCTAATTTGCACCAGATGTCCCTTTCCTGCTTGGCAGGGCGGCGGGGCCATCAAGCATTGTGGGAGCGCCTGGAAGCACAGCCCTGCTAGAAAAGGGACTAGAAATAGAAATCCAGAGGAAGGGAAAGGATTGGCAGCTGTGTGAGAGCTCCTTCCCAGTCAGATGGCCCTCCCTTGTGGGCAGGGCCAGTATCCAACACCTCTGCCCAACACCAGAGGAGCAGTGATGAGGGCAAGGAGAGCATGGCCAGAGAGAAGAGCAGTGTGGGCAATGGGTGCAGGAATTGCCCCTGGAAGTACAAACCAGAATTTGCTGAGGGGGCTGTGCACCTTGATTTCCAGCAAACAATGCATTCCCTTACTGGTGACTAATGGTCTGTAGGGACCAGAGCTCCTGCCAAGGTGGCTGTCAGGGTGGCTGTGGCTGCTCGCCCACTCCCCAGCATGCTGAACCATCCCCTTCCCTGTGCACCAGCTCTGCAGGCTGGTTCTCAGCTCCCACAGCTCTGGTGGTGCCTGGGGCACCCCACACACACACTGGTTCTGCACAGGGCCCTGGTTGTGGAGAGGCAAGAAACATGATCTAGGCAGGCTGGGAGGAGGGCAGTGGACTGGGAGGACATCCTTGGTGTCTGTAACCCATCCTCTCCCATGGTTTGTGGTGTTTACAGGGCTGGAAATGGCCCTGTCCCACATGATCCATGCTTGGGCATGGGCAGTGCCATGCAGTGTCTGTGCCAACAGTGGCTGCCATGTGTGTTCTGCCAGGATGTTGGGAGACACCCAGGGAGCAAGGGCAGAGAGAAGGGGGCTCAGAGTATGGCAGGGCACACAAAGTCAGAGGAAATTCTTGCCTTGTTACCCAAGAAGAGTGAAGACTGAACCCACACAGCATATTTTGGGAATTAGCAAAGGCATCTTGAGCTTACTAGCATTCTTAAACAAGAGAGAGGTCTGGAGTTGGGAAACATTAATGAATCAGTAAGGTTTGGTGATTCTGGAGCTGCTCAGCAAGGCACTCTGAGGTGCAAGGAGTAGTAGAGGTGGCTCCCTAAATGGAGGTGGTACCATCCCCAGCAGAGGCTGGATACAGCTCTTCCTTGTATCCCAGCTCCTGGGCGTTGCCCTGCTCCTGCTGCAGAAATTCCTGTCGGAGTTCATCAGCGGCAGAGGCATCAGCCCCCGGCTGCTCAGCGAGGGAGTGGGAGAGGAGGCACAGGAGAAAGCTCAGCTGTCATCAGATTTGGGATGCAGGAGAGATGGGAGCGGGCTGCTCTGGACAAGCTGTGTAGTCATGAGATGGGGAATCATGAGACTTGAATCCCGGTCCTGGCACAGCCGTGGCCCTGGCTGTGCTGTTTGACCACTGCTCTGGCCCCTGGCCCGTGTCCTGTCTGTGGGATCACAGGCCATCAGAGCCCCGTGCTCAGTGCTGCGGCTGCTCTGGGATGTTGGGGTGACCCCTTTTATTCCATCCCCCAGAAACCCCTTGCAAGAGCACAAGGTTAGAGATGCTCAAACAGGATTCCAGTGGTGCCTGACCTCAGCCAGCTCTGAGACACTTTCCTTTGCCAGCTGGGAAAGCCAGCAGCCCCAGGGTTGGCTCAGCTCTCCTCATCTCTGCTGCAAACTCCACTCTCTGCTCTGCCAGGCTGCTGTGATTACAGAGGGGAGATAAGGACATGCAGTGTCTGTGTCACCAGTCAGGGACAGTTGCCTGTATCTATGTCTTGTTTGGGCTCCAAACCCTCCCAGACACTCTCAGTTCAGCAGTGCCCAGCTCTGGCCTCGCTGGGCATAGTGTGGGGGCAAGCAGGGATGTGCCAAATGTTGGGGACCAGCCTCCCCCAGGGCACTTGGCCAAGCCCCAGCGTGGCCCCCGGGACCTGAGCCCCCCCGGGAGCTGAGCCCCTGGGGAGCACAGCCACCCCACAGGCATGTGGGGCTGAATGTGGTGTGGGGCTGTGTCACCCAGCCAGCACGGCTGCCCTGCGAGCCAGCCGACCTCCTGTCTCCTCTCCCAGCCAAATTCCTCCTTTAGAATAATAAACACTGTGGCTCAAGAGAAAAGCTCCTTTCCCTGCCTGGCTAGGACTGGTTTGCCTTCACATCGAGGAGCTGGAGAGGGGCAGAGGGAAGGTCTGTACCAGTGCTGGCAGGGAGGGAAGATGGGGAGAGTGGGACATGGGGCTGGAGAGTCGGGACAGCACCTTGGTGGCTGCGAGGGGTGAGGCTGAGTGAAGGGTGCTGGCATTGCTGCAGGAGCTCTGTGGCCTCCATGATTGTGCCTGGATGAGTGAAGGCAAAGGATCTTGGATAGCTTGAAAATACTCAGGTCCTGGCTTGTGGGAAGGATGTAGGAGTCTGAGGGGTCTGTGGCACCCTGCTAACCCATAGGGGTGGGAGGAGATCATCCAAAGCAGCTGAGCATCCTGTAGGTGCCTGTGTTTGGGTCCCTGGGTGGGATAAGGTCTGGGTGCCTGCTTTTGTATCGCTGAGTGGGATTGCTCCTCCTCGTCTGGCACTCTTACTGGCACTCACAGTTCCTGCTAAGAACAAAAGCTGGGATTGAGGAGAGAAACAAGTGCTCTCAAGGCTGGCAGTGAGCTGGGTGCATTTGGATCCCTTGTGAAATGCCTGTGCGCACCCACATGTGACAGGGAGGGGAAGGCTTGTCCCTCTGCCTCCCGCAGGACGGGCAGAGCTCAGGCAGCGCCTCTGAGCCTGCCTCTCGCCCCGGCCGGAGCAGACAAACAAGGGAGAGGTCACCACTCTCTGCGAGACGTTGCCACCCTCCCACTCTGCTCGGGAAGCATCTCCAAGAGAAAATGCCTTTCTGCAAAAGCAGCAGCTTTATTAAAACCAGCTATGAACACAGCGGGGGCGGCCGGAGGCGGCGGGCGGAGGCTGTGGGGCTCACACCGCTCGCTGGAGCAGCACCCCTGCTAGCCCAGCACCAGCACAAACCCGTGCCCGGCTCCCTGATCCGGCAGGGCAGGGGTTTGCCCATCAGTGACCCTGCAGAGATCACTGCTGGAGCCAGGGAGCTGTCTGTATGGGGACAGGAAGCCGAGATCTGGCCTGCAGCAGGACTGACAGTGACAGCCACGGAGCTGGACAGGCAGATAAAAGCTGGGCATGAGTTCGGGAGGATCTTTGCCACTTACAGGCGCGTATCTGGGGGCTGGGGTGATGAATACAACCTGGCAGGGAGGGGTGAAAGGAGAGGATCCCGGTTGTCCTTACAACCTTGAACATTGAATAATGGATGAATCACACACCTCTGTAAAGGAGAATGGGGAAACGAAGGTAATTGTTCTCATGGCAGTGCCTGGGGGGGGCAGAGATTAGGTTGCCCATCCTTCTCTCTCCTGTAGCTTGGTGCTGTGAGGGTGGGTGCAGGGAGGTCACATTCATTTACAGCCTGAATTTCACCTCGGTCCTTTCATCCTACCCACCCCCATCTCTTGCCCTAAGTGCTCTTATCCCCTCTGGCAAACGAAGAGAGAGAAAGAGTTACGGGGAGTTTTTTCCCGGAGGAGGGAGGCGGATGCTGCTGAATAAGCTGGAGACCTGGAAGGATTTGTGGTAGATCAGACTTCTGTTGAGCCAAAGTAAGAGAATAATAAAAACATCTGACAAGCGCACGTCATTTAAAAACCATTTCCTCCTTAACATCAAGCAGACCGGGAGGCCGCTCCAGGGCCAGAGGCAGCAGAGAGCTCAGTAAGAGACGGGGCTTGGGGCCGGGTCAGCAAGTCCAGATTGCCACTAGCCCTCCTTGAGCCTGGCAAGAGCTCCCCAGAGCACTGCCAGCATCGCGGGGGGCTTCTCCTCGGGGTCTGCTTTGGGAGGGGGCCCAGCGGCAGGGCAGGAGCTCAGCCCTGGGTTGCAGCTGTGAGGAGCATCCCCAAGTTCCCCAGTGAACTCATTTCTCCCGGGCTTTGCCCAGGCACAGGGAAAGCCTTTTCCCTTACTCTTCCTCTTGTCGGTGTGTTCACTTTGCTTTTCAGAAATACTCCTTCCCACCCCTGCAGGCACCATGGGGAGGGGTACCTGTCACCCCAATACACAGAAGACAGACTGCTGCTCTTAGGGATCTCTGGCCTCATCTCCTTTGGCTCCTGGTTTGCACCAGGGAGGGCTAAAAACCTCCCTGGTTTTTAAAGATTTCTCGAGAAATGTTGATTAGAAGGACTTTAAACTAAAAAACACCTCTTAGATAGTCTCTTAAATTTATGTATTTAAAAGTTAAATACAAGAAACTCATTTTTGGTGGTGTTTCTTCAGGCTTGTTGTGGTTTAACCCCAGCCAGCAACTAAGTGCCATGACAAGGTTTCTTTTATTTCATTGGAAAGAGCAAACAATGTGGGAGAGTTGGAGAGGGATCTGTTTTCTAGCAAGTTTTATCTCACTGTGACTGAGGGAAGAAAAACTAAAGAAAAAAGGCAAGTGGTAAAGCAGAGGGAGGGAGGGAGGAAGGCAGGGCTCTGCCAAGGGGGGAGAGGAATTTCCAGCTGAGCTGAGCAAAAGTTGACACAACTGCTGGAGCCTCCAGCAAAATCCCTGTTTACCAGTGGGAGAAGTCTTAGAAACTGCAGATCCAGCATGAGGGAGAAGCACCACTCCCCCAGGAAGGAAAGGCTGAAAACTGGAGACATGGAAGGTTTCTGAGGTGGAGAAGTGAGGCTCAGGGACCCCTGCCCAGGACAGCTGAGGGATCCCTTCTCTGCTGAGTGCTGTGCTCATATCACTTTGCTCTTGACAGGCCTCAGACACCCAGCCCAGAGCCCAGCATGCTGTGCCCCACTCTCAAGATGTGTCTCTGGCTCCTCATCCTCACTGGTGAGTGCTGTGGCTGGGCAGGGCTGTGTGATCCCTGGGCAGGGTGAGGGGGATGAAAGGGGCAGTGCCATGGGGACGCACTGGGATGCACAGCATGCTCCAGGCACCTCTATCCCTGCTGGTGCCTCAGATCCATGGGCTGATTCAGTCCTGTGGTGGGGTGGATGTAAAGTCCCCACCTGATCATGGTGGTGCACAGCATGGTGGGGGAAGGAGACCTTTGCACAGGCAGCAGTGCCAGGTGTGCTCAGACCTTCCTTAGCAGACACCCTAGAACCCACATTAGCTGGACACCCCACAGCAGGAGGGATTTGGTCAGGTGCCATATATCCAACAACCCCCAACAGCAAGGCACCAGGGCTCCTGGCTGCACCTGGGCTGTTCACAGCATTGCTGCAAGTCCCTGGAGCTGTCTGTCCTGCCCACCTCTGGGGACACCAGAGAGGAGCATGTCACAGCCCCATTGGGACATCTGGGCAAATGGTGAAGCAAGGAAGCTGGGAGAGACATGGGGAGCCATTCAGGAAGACCTTGCCTGCTCTATTGCTTCCAAAGGATTTCCTGCAAGGTTTTGCTTTCATTCCTTTTTCACTTTCTTGTAAACTGACATTGTTTCAGCCTTGTCTTGTGTCCTGTCTGACACTGTCTGTGTGGACAGGCAAAGAGCAGAGAATTACCTCCTGTCGTCCTTGGGGGTTCTCCACCCAATATTGCCACAGACAGCGTGGGCTGCACTGAACACTGCTAAATCCTGTGGTGTCTGATTTGCTCTCCAGTAAGGGTTGCAGGAGGTACAGGGAATGAAGGGTGACCCACCAAGGTCTGGACTGGCAGGACATTTTTGAGGAGACCGTGGGTTTGTCAGTGGTAATTACACTAGGGAAGGCAAACCCAGGAAAATTCTTTTTCCGTGTAAAGGCTGACACTACAAAGCAAACACATTGCCATGAGGTGTGCTTCTCTGTGGATTTCAGAGGGATTCAGTTTGGTCTCATGTCACTCCTCTCTCAGGTCTGCTGGAGGTGACGTTTGGGGACAGCAGGCTGCACATCGAACCCAGAGACACTGAGCTTGTCCTCAGCCTCCACAGCACCTTCTCCCTCCTGTGCCATGGGGACAGAGAGCTGGTCTGGGAACGGGAGGGGCAGCCTCTCACTGCCTCGCTGGAGCACAGGGATGGTGTCTTTGTCAGCAATCTCACGCTCAGGAACGTGACAGGCCATCACACCGGGGAGTACATGTGCACCTACAGCCCTGAGCAGGCTCCAGAGCCAGCAGAGAGGAGAGCCCTGTACATCTACGTTCCAGGTAGGGGACAGCAGGTCCTTGCCTGTGGGTTTCCATGGGGTTTGGCACCCAGGAAAAAGAGGGCTTTGGCTTATTGTTCTGTCTCCAAGCACCTGGCCTCCCCAAATCCCTTCTCCAATAGCAGGAGAGCCTTCCTGCCAGATCTCTCTGGCTGTGGCATGTCTCTGGTGTGCCAGCTCACAGAGAGTGTGGTGTGCTGGGACAGGTGGTGGGGGAGCAGTGGTGCTTGGTGGTGCAGGGTCTCTCTCACCCTCCCAGGAAACATTTGACAAGCACAGGACGTGCAGCTCTACTTTCCTAAGGGAAGTATGGGAAGAAGCATCTCACTAACATGGAGTCAGGGCCCTGTGGTGGAGTATTCCTGGAGGAGCACAAAGCTGCCCTGGTTAAGCTTCCAAGCAGCTTTCTCTAAGCAATGTTCCCTCTCTCCCACAGATCCCTCCCTGGTTTTCCTCCCCGCAGTCACCTCTGAAGAGGTCTTCATCTTCATCACGGGCTACACAGAGGCTGTCATCCCATGCCGTGTGACCAACCCACAGATGCAGGTCACCCTTTATGAGAAGAAGGTGGAGAATCCCATCCCAGCTACATATGATCCACAACAGGGATTTAAAGGCTTCTTTGAGGATAAGACTTATTTCTGCCGGACATACGTGGATGACCAGGAGGTGGATTCAGACACTTTCTATGTCTACAGGATCCAGGGTGAGCTGACGTTGTCTTAGCCCACCTGCTGTAGCTGTTTCTTCAGGCCAGTGGCAGGAGACACCAAAGCTCACCCTCTGTCTCCTCAGTGATGATCAATTTGGGGGCTGGATTTAGTGCCGTCTCCATTAGAGAATGGGTTTTTCCTACAAGTCAGCACCATCTCTCAGGGAAGACAGTTTCCAGTGGACCAGTCCACCCAGGGTAAATGGACTGGGTGCCCACTTATCCCTTCATCATTCATTCCTTTCCTCCACCTTTCCCACAGTGTCATCTGTGAACGTCTCCATCAGCGCAGTGCAGACCATGGTGCGCCAGGGAGAAAATGTCACCGTGATGTGCACCGTGAGTGGCAATGAGCTGGTCAACTTCAACTGGGATTATCCCCGCAAGCAGGTGAGTGCTCCACACCCACAGGCTCTGGGCAGCAGCTCCAGCCTCCACCCAGATGTGCCATAGCAATCACTCATCAATATCCCATGGCAGAAGTTATGGGATGCTGCTGCTGCTGCCACACTGGGAGGTCTGATGGGGATGTGCTTGGATTAAGACTGTCTCAGGGGTCTCTGATCAGTGCATGTTCCCTGTCCTGTGGCAGCCAGACTGGGATCCTCTACCACTTTCTCCCCCTCCCTGGGAGCCCGTTTGCAGAACATGTTTTTGGCTCCTCAGGCCATGTCTCCTGTCCCCATTTTGCAGGCAGGGAAGGCTGTGGAGCCAGTGACTGACTTTCTGCCTGGATCCACCCATGAGATCCGCTCCATCCTCATCATCCAGAATGCAGAGCTGGAGGACAGTGGGACCTATGTCTGCAATGTCTCCGAGGGCTACCATGAGAAAACGGATCGGAAGGACATCACTGTCCAAGTGATCGGTGCGTTGCTGCCCACATACCCAGACTAGCAAACTGTGTGGGCGTCCAGGCAGGATGTCCCAGAGTGACCCCCTCTCCTCTCTCACAGCCTCCAGCTTTCTCCCCTCCTCACTTCAGCTCTAAGTAACCATGACAATGAGCCAAACCTTACCTCATGTCACCCCTGCCCATTTCTCGGCTTCAAAACATCCCGAATTTCCCTTCATGGCTTTTGTGACCCTTTAAGACTCTTGAGGGTATTGGTTAGGGCTCCTCTGCACTGTGTAGTGTCAAGAGGATGTGAAGACATGTTGTCTTCCATCTACATCTGATCTTCTTTCGTGTAATTTGAGGGAAACTGCCCCATCTCCACTATCTCCACAAGATAACAGCCACACACTTCTGCCCTGTGAGCTCCCTTGCATCCACACTCCCATCAGACAAAAGCCTGAGGTCTTGAGGGATGGATCTGGAGCTGCCCCACCATTTCTGGGTGTTCAGAGAATTTTGTTCTAGATCCATGTTTATCCAAAGGGCCAGGGAGAGGGTTGTTCCCCTCTCTGACCCTCCTCTTCCTCTTGCCTCAGAACGTGGCTTTGTGCACTTCCACACCCACCTGCCCAGCACAGTGTATGCCAAGGTCCACAAGAGCCACACTATCCAGGTGGAAGTTGAGGCTTATCCCCAACCCAACATTGTGTGGCTGAAGAACAACAAGACATTGACCATGGAGAGCAACAGCGAGTTCACCATCACCAGCAGGAACCTGTCAGAAACCAGGTATGGGCCCATCATTCCTCACCAGGGTACAGAGAGGGGGTAATTCACAAAAGAATCTCCAAATTGCTGGTTGGACACAGTTGGTGGATTGAATAATTTTCTGTGAGTGGATTTTGAGTACTCCTCAGGTGGGTGGGAGCTGGTTGCCTCTGCGCATTATCAGTCCCTGGGTACCTTCCCACAGCCATCACTCTGGGACTGTGTCTCCCCCAGGTACCAGACAGCTCTGGTGCTGGTGCGGGTGAAGCAGGAAGAAGGAGGATTTTACACCATTCGAGCTTCCAATGAGGATGATGAGCAGGAGCTCTCCTTCCATCTGCAGATAAATGGTGAGGATGGGCATGCACACTTGGCTGAGGAGAGCAGGAGCAGCCTCAAGGGGTGGCACCATCCTTTGCTGCAGAACCCTCAGAATGAAGCCCTTACTCCTATGGCCACAGCTCCAGAGTGCTCTTGCTTAAAGAAAGAGCGTTCAAGCAAGAAACACACTTGGGTGAAATATCTCACACTTGGCCTCAGAGCAAGGGGGACAGGGAGGCAGCACAGACACCATCAGCTTGGCCCAAGGTAGTAGATGTAGAGATGATTGTACAGCTGTGATGCCCAGGACTTTCCCCCATGCTCACCCTGCTCTCCAGTCAGGCTACTTGGGGGCAGATCTCCTCCATAACCCCCTCAAACTTTACTCTTTTTGCTGTTCCTTTTCAAAAATAAAGCACAACGGATATGATAAGTCCTACCTCATCCCTAGGCATAGTAGGGGTACAGTAGACTCACATTCCCCAGAGGAATCATGTTCCCCTTCCATCTTGCAGTCAGAAAGAAAGATTAATTCCCATCACTGTCTTTTGGTTTCAGTGCCAGCTAAAGTGGTGTATCTCAAGGAGAACAGCAGTGCCAGCAGTGGGGAGCAGACTGTAACATGCTCTGCTGAAGGCATGCCCCAGCCAGAGATCAGCTGGTCTACTTGCAGCGACATCAAATGGTGAGTGGAGGGATGGAGGCCATGAGAACAGCTGGACTTTTATTTATTACAGTAACAGGCTATTATTTCATTGCTTTCTGCTGGCACACATGCCTGAGCATCTCAAGGTGGCACATGGTCCCTGCTGCCTCTCAGGTGCCTTTATCCTCTCTGGGCCAGGTGCAGCACCAAGGGACAGCCCACCCGTCTGCTGGGGAACGAGTCGGCCGAGATGGGCGTGCAGACCAACGCCTCGTACCACGCCGAGCGCCGGCTGTACCGCGTCAACAGCACCCTGCAGCTGCACAGCGTGCACGAGCCCCTGCTCCTCAGGTGCACCGTGCAGAACTTCCTGGGCAACAGCTCCCGGGACATCACTCTGGTCCCACACGGTGAGGACTGAGACAAGTTTTGAGCCACTAGTGGGGAGATAGACCTTTCTGTGTCTCCAGCCTGGAAACCTGGGTGCTTCTGCCCCAAATGAGGCGTCCTTTGGGTTGCAGAGAAAAGATTGTTCCAGTTGGAGTATGGGGTCCTTAGGTCCAATGGCCATGGATATGCTCTTCCCACTACTGGCAGGGTCATCTCTCCAGGAAGGCAAGACAAAAGTGCCTGAGCAGGTCCCCAGTGTCTTGTTGTTAGCCCACGGGTCACTAGATGGTGCCACAGACTTGAACATCCACATGCTGAACATCCTAAATATGAGGAAGGATGGTCTAAGCCCAGGCCCAGGGCTGCCAGCTCTCCCCCAAGCAAAGCAGCCCCTCTAGATCTTTTCACCCTCCCAGTGGCCAAACCTGTCCTGAGGCAGAAGGCAGTAACAACCCATCAACCTTTCATCCCTGAGGGGCTGGCTCTGCAAATGCTGGGAAAGCCTGTCCAGGAGGAGACTGTCCCTACCCAGAGAACAGCTCAGGGTGAATGTCTGGGGGAGGAGTGTGTGGGTACCTTTCTGCACTGCTGTCACCTCCTTTCCCTGGGTGCTCAAGTCAGGCAGGGGTGGAGAAGGCTTACTGCTGTCCCTGTTATCTTTGTAGCCTTGCCGTTCAAGGTGGTCATCATTTCTGTCATCCTGGCCTTGCTGGTCCTCACTGTGATCTCCCTCATCATCCTGATCGTGCTGTGGCAGAAGGTAAAAGAAGAGAGTGTTCCCAGGCTGACACAGTGGTACCCCAGGGTTAGGGTGGCTGGGCCTGATGATGTCCCAGCTGCATCAGGATCTATGGGCTACCATCAGTTCCTGCATGCCCCTGGCATCACTGGGGTAGATGGGGAATGAGACAATGGCTGTAGGGACCAAAGACTCCCTAACGAAGTCCAGACACATCCTCCATGCCCTCTCTGACTCCCAGCCTCTCAGATGTCTCTTTTCCCTCTGCTCCCTTTCCCAGAAACCTCGTTATGAAATCCGCTGGAAGGTGATTGAATCAGTGAGCTCTGATGGGCACGAGTACATCTATGTGGATCCCATGCAGCTTCCTTATGACTCCACCTGGGAGGTGCCCAGGGACAAGCTGGTGTTAGGTAAAGGCTCTGCAGGTTCTACTGATGGATTCCTGATGTCCTGGCTGTCTGAGGGTGATAAGTTTTGGGTTGAGATCTCCAAAAGAGACCAGAATAGACACAGAGATCCCTGGAGATACCATGAGGTCCTGGAACAGGGGGATCACCTAGGACCATGGTGGGAAGCCAGCTGCCCCCTTTGGCATTAAGCACTGTGTTATTCCTGGCTATCCCACCTTGTAGCTGGCAGTTCTGGAAACCAGCCCCAACCCCAAACATCATAGCTCATGGCCATGTCCATGCCCACCAGAATGACTGCAGCAAGGCTGGTGTGGTTTCAGACAAGCAGCTTGTATTTTCCAGGCTTCTCTCCTCACATCTCCTCTATAGCACTGCCAACTTTTCCTCCTGGCTGTTTCATTGCAGGTCGCACTCTCGGCTCCGGTGCCTTTGGTCGTGTGGTGGAGGCAACAGCCCATGGCCTGAGCCATTCACGGTCCACCATGAAAGTGGCAGTCAAAATGCTCAAGTGTGAGTTCTCCCCCTTTCCCCACCCTAAAGCCACAAGACCAGTCAGTGCCTCTCCCTTCCTTGCCCTGCTGCTCACACTGGCTCTCCCCAACAGCCACAGCCCGCAGTAGTGAGAAGCAAGCCCTCATGTCTGAGCTGAAGATCATGAGCCACCTGGGACCTCACCTCAACATTGTCAACTTGCTGGGGGCCTGCACCAAAGGAGGTAAATGAGCCCAGAGCACCCTTTCTGCTTCCCTGGGCAGTGCTTGGGTGGACAACTGTCCTTAGAATAATTCTTGTTTTCTGGTTCCAAATGATTCAACCTTCTAAGAAAGCCTTGTGGGACTCTGAACACCTTTCTTCCAATCTGATTGAAACTGGGAAGGCACGTGTCTGTTAACCCCCACCTCCCTCCACAAACACAAATCTCCAATGCCAAAAAATGCTCAGTGCCAGAAAGGTGGCTTTTCCCTTTGGCCCTGCCTAGACTTCCTGTAGTCTGGTAATATCTTTGTGCAAAGAAATTCACGGCCACGGCGGCCGAGGCAGGGCTGATGGAAGTGTTCTGTCCCACCAGGACCCATCTACATCATCACCGAGTACTGCCGCTACGGGGACCTGGTGGATTACCTGCACCGCAACAAGCACACCTTCCTGCAGTCCTACGGGGACAAGGCACGGCGGGAGGCGGAGCTCTACGGGAACGCCCCCAAGGAGGACCATGTGCACAGGTACCAGGGAAGCAGCTCTGTCCGCCCCCCTGGTGCCTGCCCCATCCTAGCCCCGTCAGGGAGGGAGGCTGGTACCCCCAGGAAGGATCCTGCATTTCTCCAGAGCAGGGAAATAAACACTGAGCCAGCATTGGGACACAGCTGGCTCCTCTGTTGCCTTGTTAGACTAGCCCATGTGCCAACCAGTGACCTCCAAGCAGCTCCTGACAGGGAGGAGTTAGCAAACTCTGTGTCCTGGAGCCTGAGTTTGTTAGCACACATGCCAGCTGTGAATATTTCCTGGCATCGTTAACATTATTTGCATAACCATAGCCATGCACTGAGTACAGAGACAGAGGGTTTTCCAGCATGTCTTAACCACTGGAGATCTCAGCTCTGCATTTCCAGCACAGGTTGAGTTGCTACTGAGCCTAAGGGAGAAGTGCTACAAGGAGGGCAATTGCACAAGAGGTGGACAAGGAAAGGGAAACAATCCTTTATCTGGTTGCCAGCTGTAAGGGATGCAGGCACAGCAGCGCAGAGAAATGTCCCCTGGGAAGTTAGAAAGCAGCATTTCCTTCCAACACGCCAAAACAATAGTAAGATAGAGCAGTGTTACAGTTCCCCCCTGCCCTTTCTTTCTAAAGGCAGCTGAGATCTTCTTAAGCACTGTGCCATTTGCACCCCATTTCATCCATGATGCAGGGCTTCTTTCCTGGCTGTGTGGGACATTCCAGTGCTGGGGCTGAGGGTTTGGGAATTTCAGACTCACAAATCATTGCCTCTCGTGTCTCCTCCTCTCCTCTGGGTCTGAACAGCCTCTTTGCTTCTCCCCACAGCCACCTCTCCATGTCTGTGGAGAGTGACGGGGGCTACATGGACATGAGCAAGGATGACTCCCTGGACTATGTGCCCATGTCTGACATGAAGGGTGAAGTCAAGTATGCTGACATCGAGTCCTCTAACTATGGCACCCCCTATGAGCTGGACAGCTACTCCCCATCAGGTAACAGCTTGGCCACAGTGGGAGGGAGAGGTGCTTGTACTTTGGGTGCTGGATGCCTTTGCTTACAAAGGTCACTTCTGGGACTTGTCCAGCAGCAGTGGTAGATGTCTTCACAGTGAGAGCTCCCAGCTCTGTCCTTCTGTTCCCGGAGGCAAAGCAGTCCCCAGTGTGTCCTTCCACTAGTGGGAGGCTCACCAGTGTGCTGGGTAACACCAACATCCATCTCTGCTTGCCCTCCAGCTCCTGAAAGGACAGACCGGGTGACACTGATAAATGAGTCTCCACTCCTCAGCTACATGGACTTGGTGGGCTTCAGCTTCCAGGTGGCCAATGGGATGGAGTTCCTGGCTTCCAAAAATGTACGTATGCTGGCTGGTCTGTGGAGTCTGTAGTGGTGGTGGCCAGCAGTGAGTTCTCTGCCATGTCCTGTGGTCAGCTTCCTCCCGCTGTCCCTCTGTCCGTGCCAAACTCCTCGTGGGATAAGTGGCCGTGCAATTGAAGAGATGCTGACCACTTCCCTTTGGAAACACAGTCCTGGAGATCAGCATGACTGTATTTGCATGTGACAGCTAACCCTGGCTCACACTGAGCTTCAGAGCTCAATTTCCCTGACTCTGTGCTCCTCTTGAGCTGTGTTCAGCACAGCTGTGGCATTATATCATTCCTATTTACTGGGATGACCAAACAGTGTACAGGGACCTAAAGCACAAGGCACTCTGCAGCAGAGCAACTACTCTTCCTAGACACCCCTATTGCACTGCATGCTCTGAGCACCCCAGTATTCATAAGAAGTGCTTGTTTAGTGGAAATTAAGCCACCATGGAGGACTAGGCTCTGGGATTTCATAAGGTCTGGCTTAGCCCAGGGCAGGCAGTAATATAGCTGGATTGTGTGAAGCATGACGCAGGGCAGGGCTAACAGAAGGCGTCAATGGCATCAATGCAGAGAGAAATTCCTGGCTCTCTGCCCCCAGCCAGACAGTCTGATCCCTAAAAGTGCAGGGTCAGTGCTCCCGCAGCAAATGTCAGGGCTGTTCATACGGAAAACATCCAACATGCTGGTGGAACTCTGATGTCTCCAGGCTGCTGGGTTGGATTGTCCTAACAGAGATGGAGACACCCTCTCCTTCCAGCCCACCAAATCCCCTCGCTTGGTTCAGCGCTGGCAATTCCCTCTCTGCTGGGTTGTTCAAATTCCCCCTGCTGGATCCATATGGCTGTTGCTGTCACGGAGGAAGCAGTTCAGGAAACCAGCCAAAATGTAGTGACTCTGCTAGTAGTTGAGCCATGATTGTCTCTAGAGGTGAAGGAGATACCTGAAATGACGTGAGGTGACTCCTGTCCCTGCAGCCCCAGGAATGGGTTAGTGCTGGAGCTGGGCTGTGCTCTCAGGCTGTGTAAAGGCCCCTCGCAGTGACAGTGCTCTGTGTCCCCCTACAGTGTGTGCACCGTGACCTGGCTGCCAGGAATGTCCTCATCTGTGAGGGGAAGCTGGTGAAGATCTGTGACTTTGGCTTGGCGAGGGACATCATGAGGGATTCCAACTATATCTCCAAAGGCAGTGTGAGTACCAGGAGCCTTGCAAGCTCCTTCTTCTCAGGGCTCTGGGCTTGGCACCCCCCTACATAGCCCCCTGTGAGTCCATCAGTATGCCCAGAGGTGGTGACAAGGGAGGACTCCCAGGAGATGATGTCAGCAGCCAACCATCCTTCACTTTGTTTGCTCTGCACACTTTGAAGCAGCAGAATTGCATGCCCACATCTCCTGGCTCTTTACAGAAGAACCTCAGCAGTAGCAAAACTCAGGATTGTACCCTGTAAACTGTCCTGATCATGGCAGCAGTGCTGCATCCTGCCAGCACTGAGTGTGGTCCTGAGCTTCAGGCAGGAGGAGGGCAATGTTAGGCAGCTTGGTAGGGCTGTAGTGACTCACTGACCACTCTGGGAAGAGATTCACAGGATTCTGCTCTAACCACTAGACCACAAGTTTAAGAAGAAGTGTCTTCTTGCAAGCAACTACTTTGCAGAGAGATGTCTCCAGTCTTTCGAGGCAGGAGAGGATAAGGTTGTAATTGAGCTTTGCCAGAAAGCATTTCCCTGTGATTTCAGCAACAACCTAGCCACTCCAGCCCTGAGGCGTTTGTGAATCTCCAATGCCAAGCAAAGCAGGCCATGTAATTCCCAGAGAAACTGAGGCTGTGGGAGCTGAGAATAGAGAGGTGCCTTAAACCCCAGTCTTTATCTAATCTACAAACTACTTAACTTCTCTCATGCTTTCTTCCATGTGCTGTCAAACAGGTACTCAGAGCTTGGTCAGGGGGGCCCTTCCCTAGAGGGAATGGGGTTTTCAGTCCAGCCTTGACATAGCTGGTTTCCTGTCCAAAATGGGAAATGAAACTGAGCCCCTTTGCAATCCTTCCTGGAGATTATTTTGGTATTCGTTGTGCAACCAAATCTCAGGAGCAGCATAGGCAGTGCTGCCTACAAACTGGTCAAGTGAGGGTTTCTTTTTTATTACTCTGTGTGAGTGAGAACAGAAAACAAGCTGGATGTATCCTTTGGCTCTTTTCTGGTCATCCCTTAGCCCCCTCCAGCCTGATCTCAGGTTTCCAAAGTCAGATAGGCCTGGACTTTCTTCAGGAGTCTTTGGTCAGGTTATGCAAGTCAGAGGCCTCCTCCAGAGTGAGGGAACAGAGAACACACATAGTGACGTGTACATTCATCATGGCAGCTGTGGTGGAAATGCATACAGCACATCCATTCTTCCCTCCTGCCTGCTGGGTATGTTCTGCACAATGAAAGAGGCAACTGGTCCCTCCCAGAACTGGCTGACAGCAGATGTCAACAGATGTGTTGGACTCACAGGCAGATCTGAAAGGTCTTCTTTGCTTGTGATTTGGGTGTGAGGCTCTTATCTGTTGAAACAAGTGTTGTGGGTACAACTGACTCTCTTTCATTTTTGATTCTTTCTTAGACCTTCTTGCCCCTTAAGTGGATGGCACCAGAGAGCATCTTCAATAACCTTTACACCACCCTGAGTGATGTGTGGTCCTTTGGGATTCTTCTTTGGGAGATATTCACTCTAGGTAGGTGCCCTGGCGATCATGGTGGTGTCTGTGGTTCTGATAACATGTTAGCAGGATCCCTTCAAAGACAATAAAAATGCTTTTCTAACCCCCAAGCCCCTACTTTACCTGTCAGAGTAGCACTTCATTCCCTGTCTCCTTCTTCTCCCATGCTCACGTTGCATTTGGAAGTGAAATGAAACAGGAAAGGTAAAGAAATAAGAAAACCTTGTTGGCTGGAGGGTGGCATGTAATCCTCCAGCCTAATTCCTGCTCTCCCTTTACCCCCAGGAGGGACTCCATACCCTGAGCTGCCTATGAATGAACAGTTCTACAATGCCATCAAACGTGGCTATCGGATGTCCAAACCCACCCATGCCTCTGATGAAATGTATGTGCTCTCAACCTGTGTTTGCCCTGGATGTGCTCTACACACTACAGAAGCATTTCTGCCTGCTTTCCTCACCTGCTAACTCAGTGCTCTCCCTTCCCTCTTGGCAGCTACAACATCATGCAGAAGTGCTGGGAGGAGAAGTTTGAGATCAGGCCGTCCTTCTCACAGCTGGTGGTGCTTATGGGAAACCTCCTGGTGGATTGCTACAGAAAGGTATGTCCAAAGGACCCTGTGCTGGAGGCACAAAAGAGGGTCAGTGCCTTGGTGAGGGCTCTCAGTCAGGGTTTGCAGACTGGTGTTCAGTGCTACAGTGCCAGAGGACTTTGCTGTGACCAAGGCTGCTTTAGTTGGAACAGTCAGTGAAGGTGGTTTGGGCATCCCAGGAACGTTGCCCAGACCACTGCATCGCCAGACAGGCAGCTGGTAACTCAGGAACTGTGGAAATCAGAACTGACAGGAGATCAAAATCCTGCCTCCAACTGTTTGGTATTTTGGAGCTGTGAAGTTGTGCCACCAATCTCTCCCTTAGGAAAGGTTCATGGCCTATCTTTGTTGGAGTAAGGGCAGCTGAGCCCAGCTAGAAGATGCCAGCCCCTCTAGGAAAACCCTGGCGGGCAGGAAAATGAAACACAACACAAGTGCATTCTCCCCACTCACAAGACCTTTCCCTTTCTTTGGTAACCTGCCCTGTGAGAGCAGAGGTACCAGCAGGTGGATGAGGAGTTCATGAAGAGTGACCACCCCGCTGTTGTCCGCACCAGACCCACCATCCCTGTGCTGAACAACGCCCGCCTGGCTGCCAGCTCCCCCACCAGCAGCACCCTCTACACAGCCGTGCACCAGAACGGGGGCGAGAACGATTACATCATCCCTCTGCCCGACCCCAAACCTGAGGTGAACTGTGACCTCCCTCAGGAGGCCTCCATCAGCCGGGCCAGGTAAAAACATTGCCTCTGAGTGTTGGCCTTTCCCCCAGCTGTCCAAACCTGAAACAGGGTCCTCAAGAGAAAATGGGGATGCTCTGTTGAGGCACAGACTAGGGGTGGATATACTGGGAGAGAAAGAGGGTAGTGTCACCCCATCAGGGCCCATAAGGATGGAAATGAACCAGAGGAGCTGGGACATGAGCTAAGAGAGGGCACAGTGTCACATCCCTGCACATCAGCCAGCACAGCTGAGGACAAGCAACCCCACTTACAGGGAGGAGAGCATGCAGGGAACCACGTTCTGTAGAACCCAACCAGCTGTGTGTTGTGTTTGAAGGCTGAATAGACCCACCTGATATGGTTTGTTCCACAGTAGGAAGCTACTCAGATAGAGTGGGGCTGCTGGGAACTCAGCACACTTCTCAGTTTCTGGAAATCCTCTCCCACCAGGAGACCTGCGACAAGACACTCATTTCTCTCTCTTTCTTGTCTCCCTTCAGCTCTATGCTGAACGAGGCCAACACATCATCTACAATATCCTGTGACAGCCCTCTGGGCCTCCGGCAGGACGAGGAGCAGGAATCCGACCCACAATCAGGCTGCCAGGAGCCAACCACAGGACACCAAGAGGTGGAGGAGAGTTTCCTGTAGTCAGAGCTGGGCTGACTTTGCATCTCTTCATGGAGAGGCCAGCTGGGGGGCTGACCCAGATGTCACAGAGAGCCATTTTTGGGCTTGTACGTCAGGACATCCCCTCCTGTCCCAGCATTCCTCCTTCCCTCCTGTCTCCCAGTGTTGGGTGGGGAATTAAAGACTTTTCCCCATTGCCATCCCCTTCTCCCTTAAAAAGAGGTGGCTCAGTGCCAGAAACCCTCTAGATCACTGCCAGATCCTCCTCAGTGATCAAACCACTGCAGGAGGGAGACATCTCACAGACCAGCATCTTGCCAAGTGGAAGACGTGGGTTGGATCTCCACGAGATGCCACTTTCTGCATTGCTAGGATGATACTCCAGCCTCTTCCTCCTCCATGGCAAGGAGTTTTGTCTCTTCTGCACCAGCACTTCTCTGATGGTCTCAGCCACACCGTGGTTCTGTGAAATGCCACTGGGACAGATAATTCACTTGGAGCCCCTTGCTGGGGTGTGGAGAACCTGCAACACCAAACTTCAGCTGCTGAAGGTCAGGAGTACATTGGATTCTCCTCCGAGCAGAGTCAAGTCCTGAAGAGACCAGCCATTGTCTGGGAGGTACGGAATTACCACTTTCCTCTCTTGACAGCGCTCCTATGGTGGATACAGCATCACAAGCACTACAGGTATTCACAGCTCTGGGGCACAGCTCTGCATCCACCTGGAGGCTGTCACACCCTTTTGTGCCCAGCATGGCACCAGGAGCCCCAGCGACATGCCAGGAGCTCCAAATGCCCTCACAATGACTTGGTTATAGAAGCAAAGAGGGCAGTCGCTGTTGTTCGTGTTGTCTGTGTGGACACGAAGCTAATTATTCTCCATTGAAGATTTAAAGGGAACAAATACATTAATCCACTAGCCAGGGCCAGTATAAGGAAGCAATATGGTTATTCATTAATCTACTGCCACTACACCCAGCTCAGCTGCTGGGAAATCATATAACCACGCCAGCTGCAGAATCCTTGTGCCTTTTCTTTGGGAAGCAAAGGCTCACCTTTGATAAACTGTTCACCCAAACACCCTTTCTCAGGATGGGAGGGCTCACTGTTCCCTCCTGAGTCACAGCAAGATTATGGGCAGAAATAAGGATGCCAGACCACCAACCCAGGGGTGGCTCCAAAGAAAGAGAGGGAGAGAGGCTGGGAAGGCCCTTGGTCCCAGCTGAACTGTATCTCATGCCCTGCCACCTTCTGGGAGCAGGCAGAGCCACTTCAGCCTGCCAGGGCTGTGAAATGTCACAGGGAGCCAAGCAGGGCAAGAGGAATCGGGGAGGATTCCTCTCTCTTGGAGAGTGTTTTGAAAACTAAATGGGCCCACACCTTCCCCCTGCTTCTCACCTCCTTCCCCACTCCTCACAGATGGGTCAGGAGCTTCTTGTGCTCTCAGCTGGCATTTGAATGAGCAGACTCAAAGCAGGAGGAACACCAGGCTTTGGAAATCAGTTATGAACCCCACCTCTGCAGAGATGAAAGCTGGACCCCCAAAACCACAGGTCTGACACCACGGAACACAGCAGATTTTTCTCTAAAATGAGTTTCACTTCACACAGAGCTCTGTTCACTGCATGTCCCCTGCTGCCATTAACTCTTCCTTGTCCTACTCATGCACATCTCTCTGTGCATTCTACAGGAACTGCACAGGCAGATTTACAGAATCAGAAATTCAAATCAGCGTCTTGCTGGGCTTCTGCCACCTCAGAGCCACTGAGAATTTTTTTTTTTCAAAATATAGAACTTCTGCCAGAAATCCCCAGCAAAACAGCTTCTGTTTTAAATTTTCTATCGTTCCAGTGCTGCCATTTATGTGGCTGAAGGAGTAGGTGTTTTGTGGGCTGATGTCCTTGGTAAAATGTGAACATAAGAAATAGCACTTTTATTGGCAGCCAGCAGAGGATATTTTCAGCCTCTGTGGTCAGATTCCCCACCATCCATAGGAAACATACTGTGAATGACAACTGTTTTTCCATTCTCTGTTCCTCCTGCTTGTAATGAAGGAGCCATCTCCTATGGCCACAGTTCATTAAATAATCCTCACTGCAGAGAAGCAGTAATTTATGAGATCCTTTGGGTCAGATCGCTTGATTTTTTTAATGTGTAAGGTGCTTGGTAGGATCTGTGTCACTGCAACTTGAGCCCATAGGATGGCACATCAGATTATACTAATAGCCCCTGTCTGCACCAACTCCATTTTTAATTCATCTTTCTCTATCAAAGGTGACCAGAAGTACCCAGTACTCCAGGTGAGGTCAAACCTAGACCTCACACAGGGCATTAATAGTTCTGGTCTGTGCTGGTCCCCCCTTGCCTGGTGTAGCTTTGGATAATATTGGCTTTTTCCCACCCACAACGTACTGAGAGCTTGGAGTCATCTTCTGACCAATCTAGGCACCTACGTCTTTCTACACTTCCAGCATTTCTAACCAAGCTACTCCCTGCTGTTCCAGACATTGGGTCATCAGCAAATTTTGTTAACAAACTGTTATTTTTGGGCTGGACTGACTAATAAAAATATTAGATACTTCTAGCAACAAGAACAATCTAGAGAACTACTTTTACTACCTCCATCCAGCCCAAAGATTTCCCCATCAATTAACACCTTCTCACTTTCCCTTTGGCCATTTGCTTATTTCAAAAATCCTGTTCTAAACATCTTGTACAGATTTAATTGCTAATTAAATCACTAATTTCCCACTATCAAATAGTTTCCACAGTCCTGAAAGGGGAGATCTCCCTGCTGGGAGAGCTCAGGTATCCTGTCCTATTAGCTGGACATTAGCTACTTTTGAATGCCTATTGCATTTTGTCCCATTTGTAGATTTACTGCAATTATTATTTGCATCAAAATCTGTTCTGGCTGCTGATGGGATGCTAGCCCCACCTCCCTATTCCTTCTTAAAGTAGGTACACCAGACTCTTTGCAAACAGGTACCATTCTACACTCCAGAGGAATATGACCAAATACTTGCCCTTGGCCCTGTGATTTTAAGGGCTGAGTTTTGCACTTTGCGGTAGTTTCCTGTCCTTACTCAACCTTTCACAGCACCTTTAGCAAGTTGCAGTGACCAGACCTTCTCAGCCAGGGACAAGCTGGCAGCTGGACAAAGCCATCATGTTTTGCTAAGCATCCCTCAAAGAGAGGGCTTGGCAGAGCTGGGAATGACAGATCCAGCCCCACACTCCCTCTCTCTCTGCTGCCAACATTCCAGTCCCTGCATGGCCTGGCAGGTGAGGGCCAGGAGAAATGCTTGGCTGTTTTTGTCCATCAGTTTTGTAGCCATAATTTGTCTGGTGATACTCTGAAGGGAACTGGTCCCACTGGGTTTTCTCTTTTGATGTTCAGTATTTTTGTTTGGGTGTGTTTTTGTGTTTAGAGGTGGACCCAACCTGAGCCCCACACAAAGGAACACATGCCACAGCTTGGGCCCATCTCTAGTGCAATATCTTTTTATTTGTAGATTGTATTTTACTCTACAGCTGTTACATTGTTATCAGAACCAGTATAGGCATAATCCTACTGCCAGTCACTATTTCATACATGTATCCCAGAAACTAATGCAGCACTCTGGTGTCTCTTTCCACATTTAAGGTGTTCCTCAGACTGATGTGTGCACAGGTTTTTAATCCTTTTGTCCTTCTCAGTTTGAGTGTGTTATTTCCTTAAGCGCGAGTGTCAGGTTTAGTGTTTGTTTGTGTTGTGTTGAGAAATCTAGAGCACAGCGGACTTTACTTGTAACTAAATTGTCTCTGTTCACCTGCCAAGGGGACTGTGACAGAGTCCCACGGGGATGGGGGCAGAAGTGCAGTGCAGATGTGCAGCCAGGGGAAGTCAGTAAGAATTGAGAAGAAGCTCTTCTCTTTCTTCCCAGTCAGGGCTCTGGGCTGAGGGAGAGACAGCACCACAAATAAAGGGCACCAAGCACTTAGGGTTTGCCTGTGAGGAAGCCCAAGGTCTGTGCAAAGCTGGCAGATCTGGAGAAGGGGATTTCACAGAGTGCTAAGGGGACAAACCCCCTGCTCCAAAGCACAAGTGCAAGTAAGAGCCCTGGTTGGGCTCAGTGCGTAGCTCAGGTTCCAGGATGATCAGGGAGCCTGGATGCAGCCTGGTTGTGCTCCCACTTGGAGAGCACAAAGGTTGCCCTTAGGTGGCCCTCAGTAACTTTTTGGCATCCTTTGCCTTGGGTGGTTGCCCAGGCAGAGAGCAGCCAGGGCAGCTCCAGGGCCCCACAGGTCATTCCTGCAGCAGATCCCAGCCCTGCCTGGATGCTGAGTGCTGACTATACCAGTGGAGACACCATGTCATCTACAGGACTTGCCCAAAGCAGGCCAGATATTGCTAAGAATGAGTTTTCATAGTTCCCACGTTTCACCCAGAGACCTGAGGCCTCTGAGAAATGCCAATGTGGATCTAGCTGGCTTTGGCAAAGGCAGGGGAACTGCTCCAGCAGCACTTTGGAGAGATGACTCTTGCCTGGGGTGGGAGGAGGCAGGGAAGCCAGATTATGCTGGGAAGCCTGCAGTGTCCCATCATTCCTCTTCTTTTCTCCTTCATGGACTGATTGCACCAGAACTGCAAGTCTTGCCCAAAGTGCCCTCTCCCCATCCTGCTGTGCTGGCATCACACTGTTCCTCCGCAGCCCTTCTGGACAGCAGCAGCACCTATCTCCATGCTCTCTGTCAAAATCAGCATGAGGGTGAAGGAAAAAACAGAGTTCAGACTAAGGTACCAAAGAGTTAACATTTTTCTAGGTTTACAGTTGTATTTGTAGGATTTGTACTATGTCACATTTATAGCCATGAGATATTATTTTTATGCTGTAAACTTTTACAAATACATTTTTAAAGAAAGAGTTTAAAAATAAAGGTGGTTTTCATTTTGCAAAGTCCCATCTCTTTCTTTATTTGCTTGCTTTTGGTTGCTCCCACTCAGATGGGGCTGGGAATACAGCTGAACCCTGTGGTGGGTGAAGGCTAAGCATGTTAATACTCTGTGCATGACCCCAGTGCTTAGTGAAAGCCAAGCTGGGAACCAGGCAGGGAGAAGCACTGCAAGGAGCAGCTGAGCCCAGAGACAGGGTAAGGAAAAGGGGCAGGATCTGCCCCATCTCTCTGGTAACTGTGCAGCTTTTGGGTCATCTGGCAGGTGGGGTGAGGGAAGGATACATTCCCATGTATATCCCCACTTTGGGCCTGCAGTCCCAGCTCAGGACTTGGCTCCTTGGAGCATTGTTGGGTCTGTGCTCAAATCAGGGTGGGGATGCAGGAGAAATGACAAACTGAACAGTGGCTGGGTGGAAAGAGATGGCAGATACCACAGCACTGATTTTTCTGCACAGTTTAACATCTCAGGGCAGTGGGAGGGCCTGGGCACAGCAACAGGGCAGGGCACCAGCAGGAGCCACATTACAGCACACAGGGCTCCCCATGTCCAGCTCTCCCCTTCTCTCTAGGATGAGGAATTTGCTGATACCCTCAAAAGATGCAAGTCCAGAATCCTGGCTCCCCACACCACCACTCCCTCAGATCCACATGTCACACTGCTCCTATCACCTTTCCCCAGTCACCTTTCCAGAGGCACTGAGGTCCCACAGCCCCATGAGAGACAAGGCACCTTGTGAGTCTTGCCCAAAGTTTTCTCCTCTCTCTAGCTCAAACTTAACTGTTCCTCCAAAATCCATCTCAAGCTGAAAAGCAGAGATGTTTGCATCCACTCTGAGCCAGGTGCTAGAAAGCCCAGGGTTGCTGCAAAGAGGGGTTTTTGGTTCAAACATATCAGTATTGACCCTGTTTTCTGGCTACATGATGCAGCCCCCACTGGCAACAGTCTTGTCTCCCTCTGCTCCTGGAAGCTCCCTGTGTACCCAGGGGTTCAAGGCATGGACTGCAGCAGCAAGCAGGTCCAAGTTCCAGCATGGCTCCCCTTTCCAGCATGGCCTGTCCTGGGTTCCTGCCTTTGCTCATTTTTCCAGGGTGAAGGTTTGCAGTCTCCCTGACCAGCTCAGGCTGATTCTCCCCAGATATGCTCTGAGTCACCTGGCACGGCTCAGTCAGGGCATTTTTCTCCAGGAGCTGAATCAGCAAGGAGAAAAAAAAAAATCCCCTTTTGCCCAGAGAGGCTGCATCAAAGGCTTGGGGGGAAGCAGAGAGGGGGAATTGACAGACCTCAGCCCTGAACCCTGCAGGCTCCCACTGTTCCCTACCTAGTAGACCTCTTGCATGCCAGAATGTGCTGGAGATGGGTCATGGGGCTGAAAATGAGCAGGCCAACATGGCGACCCCTAGATGGGCATTTCCCCCACCCCAAAACAAGTCTCCTCTCCCGTGGTGAGACAGACACCCCATGGAAGAGCTCAGGAAAGCAGAGAAACTGCAGTGACACACCTTGTAGCTGTGGGGGTACCAACAGGGCACAGGTGTTCCATGTGTGTCCCCAAACTGCTGCAGGGCAGCTCAGGCAGGCATGGCACCATGGCCAGCTGTGCTCAGTGCTGGGGTCCCACAGGGCTCCCAGCCTGGGAAACAAGCCTGAGCTCCCAGTGCTCCCAGCCAGGGCTCACAGCAGCCTCCATTCCCCCTTCCACAGCCAGTGTACCAGGCACTGAGCAAGTCTCATCCCACCTTTCACAACCATCAGGGCCTCCACAGATATTCCTGGGCTTCAAGTTGTTCAAAGTAAGGTTGCAGCTTCTCTGAGAGCATCCCTGCCCTGTGCTCAGAGCTGCCTGGGCACATGAGTTCCAGCAGCACTCCTGGGGCTGAGCTGCTGCTTGCACATAAGATTTGGGGTGCAGCCTGCAAGAGGAAGAGAGGTACACAAAAGAGGGAGGGACCCCAAGCTTGTCCCAGTGAGCACCCCCAGGTATGCCCCAGTCCAGGCTGGGGACCCATGTGTCCAGCTGTCACCTGGGGATCATTGCCATCAGAGATGCTCTGCAAGGGGCCCCCTCAAAGAGGAGAAGGAGGGCTGAGAGATTGTTTCCCTTCTCTCTATTAAACCTGTCTGGTTTAATACTTATTCACATTGGTGAGTCAGTTCTCTCTGAGCTGGCATTTGTTCCTGGAAAAAAAAAAGGACTTAAAAAGAAGAAGGAGGGAAACAAACATCCTTTAAAAAGCCCCTTTGGCTTGAAAGGAGGAAAGAATAATCAAGCAGACATCTCCTGTGGCCCAGCTGCTTGACAGCCCCCCAGCTCTGGGCAGGAGCCCCCCAGAGCACCACGCTGCCTCTAATTCATGTTCTCAATCCCTGCATCCTGCCAGGAAAAACTGCTGAGGGGAAACGTTCTTTGGCCAAAAGCTGCCTTTCCTTCTCTCTGGACTCCCTCACACTCTCCAGCCATCCTTCTGGCCAAAACCAAGAGCTCTCCACGTTCCCATGACTCTTAGTCATCCCCAGCAGTGAGCCGTGCTCTCATCTCTTGGCCCCAGGACCTTGTCTTGCTGGTACCTCTCTAACTGCCCCCTTTGGAGAAGCCCATTCCCCTCCAGGCTGTGGAGGCTTTCAGGGCACTGCAGGTGCAGATTCAACAGCCACCTCTGTGCAGATATTTTGGAACAACCCTTCTCTTTCTGCCCATGGTTTGTCATGGCGTTCCTGTCACCTCCCTGCCATTCGGGCTGCAGCTGGAGCAGTTGGCAGAGCCCCTGCTGGACCTTCCTCCCCGTCCTTCCTTCCCAGCACTATCAGGTGATGGCTGCCACTTCCCACCCCAGAGCTGCTGTGAACAGCCCTGAACTTCTGCTGCAGCCTGAGGTTATCCAGAGACAGAGCAGAGAGCAAAGGGCGCCCTGTGTCTGACAGGATCTGCTAATCCTGCTGACTTGGGTGTCCCTGGGAGAACTGGTTTACTTCAAGCCTTCCCTCATGCCTGTTCTGGAAGACCCATGATCCAGTGGAGGGTTAAAAAAGTGCCTGATTTATTAGTTACTAACACTGCTAATTAGCTAACTGTTTAATTACCCTTCAAGGTGCCTGCCAGGTTGTCAATTACAGAACAGCTGCAAGCAGCCTCCCCAGCAGCCAGGCAGGATGGCTGGGAGGAAGGGTCTGTGCTCAAGCCCTGCAGTTGCCTGGTTGTGACAGGGTCACTCTGAGCCCCAGGCTTGAAGGTACTAGGACAGGAAAGAGCAGGGGTCCCCATGTTCCCCCCAGCCCAGCCAGGAGCCAGAAGGGGTCTGCATGCTGGATTTCAACACGTCTCCCTGCCAGGGAGGGTGGTGAAGCTGACATGGGGCTTGGGGGTGATCTTGTGTGGCCACAGGACCCCTCTCTGCACCAGGGATCACACTTCTGGTTAACCCAACATGATTTGGCATCTTCACAGGCTTTTTCCCACCTGGGAGCTGCCTCAGGCTGAATTGCCTTTGTGGGCCTGTTGTGAGGGAGCCTGCCATGTCCTGTGAAGGTGCTCAGGTCCCAAAGCCAGCAAGAGCCACTGGGCCTGAGGTGAAACTTGTCCTGCTAAAATAAAATGGAATCCACTGCCTGCAAATGTAGGGACACTGTGTCCCCACGCAAGGCAAAAGTGTATAAATGTCCCAGGGGATTGGAGTGGCAGAAGCCAGAGAACATCAGGATTATTCCAAACCCTAGCATAGTGCAGTGGCCCCTGCCAGCCCTGGGGAGTGGTCTGGGGGTTCACTCCTCTCTGAGACCTGAGGGGGACCCCCAACAACAGGGGGACCCTGCAGCAGGGTGTACATGTGGCCCCACCTCTGTCACTGGTGACGTGACAAAGCACGGCCTGGGCTTTTTTTTTCCCCTGTTTCAAAAACAAACAAAATAGGGAATTTGTTAACTTGTGGTCAGCTCAGAAAGGAGAAGCTCCTGACAAGGGAGCACTGGGGACTGTGCCCACGAGAAGAGGCACCCACTGCTTGAGAGGATCCTTCAGCAACATTGGCTCCACACTGGGGACACCACGGTCCCTGGGGACATGGGTCCTGCTCTGCTCCTGCTGCTCACCACAGCTGGCTTCTGGCATGGTAAGTACACTGACTCCCAAAGCCTCACATCACTCCAGGGGAGTTTTGGGATGTGGTGAGGCTTTCCTGGGTCTCTGGTGTGAGTGCTCCTTTCCTCCTCAGGTGAGGAGGGGTGATGGCCTTGGTGGGGATGGGGCTGTGCTGAAGCTGGACCAACAGGCACACAGCTCCTGGAGGTGGAGGGTGAAGCTGGGCTCCCAGTCATGTGTCCCCTTTGGGGACAGCTTTTTAGCTGCTGTGGCCTGGGATGGTCTGTGTTTCTGGAGGCTGCTGCATGAAGTGGACACTGCTGTGAGCAGGTTCAGGGATCCTTGGCATGGGTGAGCAGAATGTGTGGCACTGCAGGGAAGAGACACCAGTGCTGGAATGCAGTGCAGACTTGGCTGTAGCAGCTTTCTGAAGGTCATCCAGAGCTGGCTGCAATTAGAGAGGGAGGCAGTGCTGGAAAGAGGGTGTGTTGCTGCTCTGTGTTGGCTCTGGAGCCTGGCTTGCCCTTGGCTGCCTGCAGCCCTGCCAAGGCAAGGCCAAGGAGGATGGAGAGGGGCACGTAGCATAGGCAGAGCCTTGGCTATAGGGAGATAGGAAAGGGAAGCTTCCCATTCTTTGGGTCTGGACAGGGTTTAAGATGGAACATTGGTTCAGCAGCAACTGTGTCCTGAGGGAAGCTCTTTCCAAGATAGCACTTTGCTCAAATAGGGAAGGAGTTGGAGATGTTTGGTCTGTAGGTGGAGTCGGGAAAATCAGCTGCATTGGCACCTTCCAAAGCACCTCATGCCCAGCTGGAGTGTCTGAGGATTGCTGGTTTCTGGTGGTGCTGGCACACACAACAAGGCTGTAGAGCCAAGATGTGATGGAAACAGAACTCAGCCAGCCAAGAAGGAAAAGGTGAACACACCTGGTTTTAAGGCTGCAGGGATGGCCAAGAGGTGATAACCCACCAACCTCAAAAAAGAGTCAATAAGCCTGTTTTGAGGTTTACAGCCAAAGAGGTGGGAACCAGCATTACTAATCTTGCAATTTGAAGTGCTGGGAACCTCTTGGGTCCAGTGTGGCATTCACCTTGATATTCCTTTTGAGCTTGCTTGGGGACACAGTGAGACTGTGGTGTGAAGCCATCCTTGTAAGGGGACAGCCTGTGGGGAATGCATTTAGAATGTGACAGATAGGCAGCGAGTCCTTCTTGGGCCACTGCAGTGCACATGTTTTCAGCCCAGGATATTTGCATCCCTCTCACTTGTTTTTTCACTTTAAGTGACATTTTTAACATGTTAAGCAGAATTTTCTAGGTCTGCTGGGCTGGGAACTGGGTTGTGAAGGCTGCAGGGTTTTTTTATTTCTTGTGGTTTTTTACAATAATAGGGACTAGGCAGGTCTAATACAGATTTGTGAGAGATCATAACAATAGCTGTCAGGATCTCTCCAAAGGCTCCTTGAGCCACTGGCCAGTGCAGATCACCACCTGTGACATCTTCATGAGGCACTGTCTGCCATGCCAGGCAGTAGGACACACATTTGTGTGAGTACCAGCACTGCTGGCCATTTGCAGCACAAAGCTGCACCATGCCAAGGTTCTACAAAGTAATAGCCCCAGCTGGAGTCAGAGCCTGACTGCCTTCTCCTACCTCTTCAATTGCAAGTGCATCTTCTGTGAGTACCCAGGGCTGACATGGTTGTTGTTATCTGGGCTCTTGCTGAGGGCTCAGGTCACGCAGAGGAAATGTTTTAAACCTGGTTGTCTTGCATCTGTGTTCTTGGCCATCTTGAGGTGTATTCCTGGGAGTTTTGGTTTTTTGTTGTGGGTAATCTAAACCTCTAAGGTAGAAACCCCAATCAGAGCTGTCATGAGCACACTTTTCTCCATCCCCAGTCCCAGATACTGTAGGTGACTCTGGGGAAAGGGTCCTCAGAAATCAAACTTTTCCTTGCTATCATTGAGGGTGGGACAAAAGGAGCTCAGGTCTGGTGTGGGTCCCTCTCAGGGCCAGACCTTAACCTAGTTACTGCCCAGGACTAACTCAAGATCCTGGTGACTGGTTTCTGTGGTAAGAATCCTGGGCACTTCTGGCATACCAGCCTTCACTTCTCCTTCCTCACCAAATGCTCAGCAGAGGAAAGCAGTGTTTTGGCTGGCAGGGACAGAGTCTGCAGCTGTAAGAAGAGGTCATGGTTACACAACCCAAGTGTGGTAAAACCTCTGGCCAGCAGTTACTGGCAGTGCTGCGGAAGCTGCTGGAGAGCAGAAGAGAGACATCCCTGGGCTTCGTGCAAGATTGCACAGTGGTCAGCAGGGAGAGAGCCTCCCCCTGCAGCCCTGCTTCCCCATTCTGGAAAAGGACCCACTAGCCTGACTCATCCCCCAGCACACATGAAGGAGTGGGTGCTTGGGTGACCTTCACCTGCCTTGTCCTGCAGTTAGTGTCTCTGTCTTGTCTGTCCTCCCTCCACTTGTGTGGTGCATGTATTGCTGATGTGAGTCTCTAGTGGCAGCCTAAAAGCTTTTTCCTCACTCTTCTGGAGAGCACCTCTCTAGAGCCTTGTCTGGCCACAGCATCTCAGTAGTACCTGTAAGCTGATGACAACAAAGATGCACAGTGAGATGACTCCTGTTTGTTTTGTTTTCTTTCCTTTTCCTCTTGCTGTGGTCAAACCAAGGACAAGTGACCAAATGGTTTTTCTCTGAACTAGTTTGAATACAACTCTGAGTCAAAAGAACTTGGCTTCCCATGAAATGGTGCCAAAGCCCTGGATGTGGATGGGTAGCCAAAGCAAAGAGTAGGTGAGGGAAAAGGATCCAGTGACAAAGAGTTTAAGCAAGAGAAATATCAAGCCCCACTAAGAAGCACAGCTTAGCAAAAAGGGAGGAATATTTTGCCTCAGATACGTGGAAAATGTAGCTTTGTAAATTATTCTGGGATATGTTTTTATCCACACTGGGCTCCTCCTCTTTCCACAGAAGAATAAAAGCATCAGAGGAAAAAAACCCAAAACAAAAACAACAAAAAACCAGGGAGATAAAATGTCAAATATTCCATGCTCCAAAGATCCTTGTCCTCTGCTTCTCCCCACAAGGCCAGTGAGTTTGATCTAGGCCTTGTCTGAGCTTCCCCATGGCAACTGTGTCACTGACACACACCAGCAACGCTCTCCAGGGTCTTGAGTCTCATATCCTCAGCCCTTTGTTGCATGGAGGGAGTCATCAGCCCAAGATGGCTTAAATGTTGCTCTTTGGGCTCTGATGTGTGGGCTCTGGATAGCACAGCCCTGAGCACAGCTGGTAGCCCAGGACACACAGTTGTACCTTGGGCATTGCCTTCCTCCCCAAAAGAGCTGTGATCAGGGATGGATGAGGATGGAGGTGTGCTTCTGCTGGCTGCTACAGGGACAGTGTCCATGGCAGGAGGATCACTGCCTGCAGAGCAATGAATTGATAAATTGCACAGCTCCCTTTGTGATTAGTGTTATTTGAATGAGGATGTGTGTCCCTTTAAGATGTGAGGTTGGGTTAGTGAGTGGGAAGGAAAGCAGAAGTGGGAGAATAGCCCTGGACAGGGGCTGGAAGGGGGTGCAGAGCCCCTCAGGCACAGATAGCCATTTGCAATGTGTTTCCTGTCCTCCCTGAGGGCCTGGCGTGGGGTGGCTGCACCGCTTCTTCCCCAACCCCGTGGCACTGATTCATTTTGCACTTCCCCCCACCCTAAATATAGGCGGTAGCTCAAAGAACTCGCTGACAGGGCAAAACGGGGAAAAATATTTCCCTCTGACACTAAGGCTGGAGTAGGACCCTGGTTCCCCTTTATTCAGCCAGCAGTGCAGGCATCTTCAAAGCAGAGATGCATCAGAATTCCAGCTGGTTGTGATGCTGGTGTCCACAGGACTGGTGTGTTCTGTGAACAACTGCAGCTATGGGCTTTCATCAGCTGTTTAGCTTTTCCGTGCCTCAGTTTCCTCTCCCAAATGGGAATAATAATGTTGTCTCATTTCATAATGTTTTGTTGGTGTCTGCGAGGAGAATGCAGTGTGTGACTCCATGGTACACATGAGGAGGTGTCCTTCAAAATCCAGTACTTTGCAACAGAAAGCCAGTCTTCCCAAATTATATGCACTGACCTCCTGCTCTGCAGGAGCCTTCCTAGGAGGTCTGTTCTAGCTCATCTCAGCACCAATGCAACAGAGAGCCCCATGCACCAAACTTGGCTTGAGCTCCACCAAAGGTTGCTATGGGCTAACCCAGCTCATAGAACAGCTCCAGCTCTGCCACAAAAGGAAAACTATTGTAAGAAGAGGCAAAAATCAGCAGGAACAATTGCCAAGCTGGCATTTGCCCTAATCAGCTCCAGATGATTGTTTTTCCTGTCCCAGGGCTCTAAATGTTCAAATGGCAGGGGAGAGGGAACTGTGGACGGTGGTGTTTCTTCCCTGAAATTCATTCTTTGGAGTATCAGGCCATATGGGTCTGGTGGGACAGAGAATGGGTGGAATGATGTGAGCCAAAAAGCCAGTCTGAATCCCAAGCTCAGCCTTTTCTTGATGCTGAGCTACCCCATTCTCAGCAGCATGAACTCCAACAGAGGATCTTTAGGGATCATTTTTGCATTCTCACTCTCTCTTTCCCTTGCAGGCTCAGCATCTCCGGTGATCAGCCCTGACCTCCCTGCTCTGGTTGTCAACACGGGTGATCCAGTCCTCTTGCACTGCTCAGGAGAGTCTGAAGTTGCATGGAATAGCAAAAAGTATACATTCAGCAACCACACCATCAGCACGCTCAGTATTCCCAAGGCCACTTACAGGAATACAGGCACCTATAGCTGTGGTTATGTCAACAGCAGTGACAAGAGCTTTGCAGCCATCCACCTGTTTGTGCGAGGTAACCCTGCTTCTCTCTTCCCACATCCCCTGGCAGAACAGCTTCCTTCCAGGGAGCCACTGACAGGTCCTTTCTGCTGTGCTGTGCTTGTGTGTGTGCCTGGGGAGCAGTGCAGGCTCCTGGTGCAGCCACAACCATGTGAGTCCACATAAAATGGAGCCCATGGTTAAAGCACTGGGATAAAGTACAGAGATACATCTCGTGTATATGTGGATCTCTCCCTCCTTCCTCTATGGCTTCACTTCTTGAAAAAACAGGGATGTAAGTGTGTTCAGTGTTGTAATGAGCACTGAGATTTGCAAATCAGGGAACCATAATGCCAGCACCTCAGATAAGGGAGAGAGCCACAGGAATTACATCCTCACAATGCGACCAGAACCCCAAATATTCTTTTATCCCAGAAGGAGCTATGCTGTGGTAGCTCTACCACTTGACTTCACCCTTTCCCTTGTACCAGAGGTGCTGCCCTGAGCAGGGAAGCTGGAGGTCTCATAAGTAAAACTAGCACCATGGTGAAAAGTTTAATTAGAGGTCTGCATACTTTCCAGCCTCTCTTTTCCGTGGACATTGTGAGCTGGTTGCTGTGATCCCCTCAGATGCCTGAGCTGGAATTGGGTTTGTCATGTGAGTGTTTGGAGGCTGAGTCAGGCAGGAGCTGAGCAGGGCTGCCCCAGCATCGAACTCCCACTGGGCAGCAGTGCTGGAGACTTGCCTTTGCTGGAATGTGTTTCTCAGATTCAGTGCGTTTTCTGACCCCTCTCACAAGCCTGTCCTGTCTCTTCTGCAGACCCTGATAACGTGTGGTACAGCCCCTATTTCCGGATCTGGGGAATTGAAGGTGGGAACGTTGATCTCCCCTGCCTCATCACGGCCCCCGAGTACGGATCCAACATCACTCTGATAAAGGATGACGCCTCTCCTCTCCCACCTGAGACCAACTACTCCTTCAGTGCTGAGAAAGGAGTAAGGCTGTACAATGTGCAAAGCAAGCATAAAGGTTATTACAGATGCCAAGCACAGATAAACGGAAAAATAAAGAATTCATCAAGAATAAGGCTGGTTATGGAAGAAGGTAAAGAACTGGTGTTGTTGCTGTCCTAAGGGCCACAAATAGCTAAGCTGGCCACAGTAGATAGTCAAGGAAAAGCTCCTTGCCAGTGGTAGAAAAGACCTTCTGAACCTGCAGTTTCTTAAGGTTATTTAATGGATGCCAAATTCCATCAGCCTCTGGCAAATTGGTTCCTTCAGATGAGTTTGCATGGGTTCAGCAGTCTTCAAATCTTTGCAGGCGCTGTCACAGACCAGAGAAAAGTGTCCACCAATCTCTCCAGTGTTCTGCGAGTCCTCAGGCCCTGATGCTCCACCAGGGCAAAAGCTTCTCCTTCCCTTTCAATCCACAGTCCTGACTGCTGTGTTCTCCCCACCTGTACTGCTTCCCACAGACACGTGCTCAAAAGGGAGTGGTGATCAATAGGGAAGGGGAAGGCAGGAGGTAAAGAGGCTAAAGAAAATGGAAAGGAGGAGGTAGAATCACAGAACAGTCATAGAATAGTTTGGGTGGGAAGAAACCTTGAAAATAATCTAGTTCCAAGCTCACTGCCCAAAGGAAGGGATGCTACCAGCTAGATCAGGTTGTTCAGGCCCCACCTAAGCTGGCCTTGAACACTTCAGGATGGGGCATCCACAACTTCTCTGGGCAACCTGTGCCAGTGCCTCACCACCCAAGGTAGCCAGGTCCTGGGGAGTCTACAAAGCACATGGACTCACTGGAGAAGCTGACACTGGATCTTTCCCTGCTTGTCTTTGTGCAGTACTGGAGAAGCCTGTGTCAGTGATGATGCACCCTGCAGACCATGTGCGAATCGTGGGCGAACCTTTCCAAGTCACCTGCAGAGTGATTGCTCCTTCCCACAAGTATGACATCAGATGGGTGACAGCAGCAAAGACAGTAAGTTGGGATGTGAGGCTTTCCTGGAAACTGGGGGACACAGGGTAGTAAGAAGCGCCCAGACTCACAGCAAAGCCTTGAACTACCCAACCAAAGCAGCTATTGAAGCTGTAGAAATTTGAATATCCTTTCTTTGGGATGACAGGATTAAGAAACACCTGTCTATTTTCAGAATTGTGCTGCAAGAGAGGAGAGTGTGTTGTTTCAGCTGAGTTTATTAGGCAGGAGCCGCAGTACCTATTAAAGCAACATTTCTCCACCCAACCCTGCCAGGGCTTATAAAGCAGCAAACTTTTCAGGACAGAGTTCTCCAGACAAAAGATATGTGTGAAGAAAAGGAATACAATTCAAAATCTCTGCGATGCTGACTTCTAACTGCTAGATGGTTGGATGAGGTTTGCCAGAAGTCCTTATTATAACTGATGCCTTTATTAAGGAGATGAAACAACACACAGGGTATATTTGGATCACACAGTGTAAGGCCAAGTTGCAGTCAGAAGACTGACAATAGCTATAACCTAACTACTGTTTAATATCTGCCCTGGATCCTTGGGTTTCATGTGTCTCTGGGTCTCCACACAGGTTGCTCTCTGATGAGCTCTCTAGCCCAGAGCAGGCAAGGTGTGTTTGCTCTGCCCTTCCAATGTGTGCTGTTCCCTCTCTGCCTGACAGGTCATGAGAACTGACAGGACTGGCTTTGAAAATGGTGACTACTTCATCAATGACACCCTGTCTGTTGCAGCTGTGACCATGGAAGACACTGGGAAGTACATCTGTATAGCTAACAATTCAGTAGGATTCAGGAATGCCTCAACAATGCTTCAGGTAGTAGGTGAGTACTACCCCAAAAGGCTAGCAGGGCTGAATCTTGTGTAGCCTTGAGTATTTGCTGCTTCTGCCTCCGTTCTCTTCCTAAATTTGTTGTTGAAAACAAAATTCTCACTTGTGCCTGAGGGTTTACATGAGAACTATGGAGCTGCTAGGAAAGGAACTGGTGCTCCCTTCGTATTTCTAGGGGCCAGAGGACAGGTTTTGGACTCTGGATGAAAAATTGGAGTGCTCTTCTCAGTCTCTGTGCATTTATAAATAGCTTTGAAATAGTAAAAAGTGAATGGGACAAGGTTGTGCTGGAAGACCAGGAAAGGCTGGTTAGAAGGAAGGGCAAGTCACATGAGCAGAGTATGGATCTTTGTCTCTTCCAGTCACAGATCCACACAAGGGGATTCAGGTCTATTACACACTTGTTTGTATCTCAAGATGGAAAATTCATCCTCACAGCCCACAGGCTGGAGTTTGCTGATGATCCAAAGCTGCTGCATACCACAGCTCAGAAAAAAGACTCAGTCTGAGTTATTTCCTAGTGAGAAGCCAGGATTTTAGCTAAAGGGTCTGTTTCTGCAAACAATTAGGAGATACTGATTTAGCCTCATCACTTCTTAGGATACTGCATGTAAAACTTCTTTCCCTATGAGACTTCACTAAGATTTTCTAGCTCACCTCAGGCAGTGTAATCCAAGGTGCCATGACAAAGAAGTAATTTAAGAGTACTCCTTTGGCAACATACCTGTGTAATATTTCATTCCCTCCTGCAGTCTCCCAGCTGAGGCTGCTCTTTCCAATAATGATCCATTTATGGAGCTGGTATAAGGGTTATTCCAGGTCTCTGGACATGCCTGCTGACAGTCATGCTCTCCTCCACCCTGCAGAGAGAGGTTACATGCACCTGACCCCAGGGCAAGCCACCAGCCAGGAGGTTGCTCTGGGAGAGAGTGTGAAGCTGCAGGTCCACATTAAGGCTTACCCAAAACTTCACCAGTGGGCCTGGGAACACACGAATCCCTTAAAGAACTCTAAAACCACCAGATTCGAGGGCCAAATGATCTCTGGAAACAACTGGTACGTGCTCTTTGTCTTCTACACTGGCTATGGCATGTTTCCAAGAGAGCTTTCCTTGAGACAGGCAGGCCCCATTCTACAGAAAGCTCTCTGGTTTTAAAGAGGGAAACTGTTCTGCATTTCTGTTTTCTCTTTCCAGTATTATTAGCAAACCACAGTATGATCAGATCAAGGAGGACACCACCCTTCTCTAAATTGGCAGCCTTCTCTTTAGAAAGCCTTGTGGAAGTCAGTGTCACGTTTATGATCTGCTTGTTCAATCCTGCACTCTCCTTGCCAGAAGAAATTGCAGGAGTGGATGAATAGAACAAAAAGCTTAATTCCCTCACTGGTCCTTGGGCCCATCCCCTGCTCTGAGGCTGGAAGAGTGTGCACTGAGAGGCACTGAGAGCCCCATGTCAGAGAAGTCACAAACACTGTTATGTGAATAAGATCTGACAGAGAGTACAGGTGTGCTCTTCCAAAGCCTACAGCCAACTGAGACCAAGGGGAGACTGAAAGAAAATCCTTCCATTTGTTGGGGTTTTGAGCAATTCCCCTTTCATTTTCTTAGAAACAAAAATAATCCACAAGAGGAACTGTGCTATTTGGCAAAAATTTGGAGTGAACTCTTTCTTGCACTGTGGGCTGAGAAATGGGCTGGGAGCAGTGGGCACCTAGGGAGCACAACTTCATGAAGAAACTCATTCTGCCAAAGGCAGGAGGACCAGCATCCCCTGACACTTGAAAGGCAATGACTTAGATGTTAAATTATTTCTGAGCATTCACCCACCTGTAGTCTTTCAGAATGCTGAACTGCACTTGGTGGCAAAAGGCATTTGCTCTAAGGAAGATCAGTCCCTCCCTACTTGCCCTGAAGAAGCAACTAGCAGGCTCCTAATGGGCTGGGAATAGTGCTGGAAGTGTTCACTGCCCCAGAGCACAGGAAACAGCAGCATTTCACTGAGCAAGGCCTGTGCTCTTCACAGTGTTTCTCTCTGTGAGCAGGTACAACAACACTCTCTTCCTGAACCGCCTGCAGGAAGGAGAGGGAGGGTTCTACACATTTTATGCCCTCAACAATGTGACCAATGGATCAGTTACCTTCAGTATCTCTCTGAAATGTAAGTGCTTGTCCATTCTTTCACGTTGCTTGCCCCTGGGACTGCTTCCCAGCTGGAAATATGTTGTTTGGGGCACCAGGCTGCTTCCAGCTCCACACCCACAGGACACACAGACCCAGCCCAAACCTGCCTGTGTGTAGCACAGGGGTTCCTTCTGGTTTATTATTGCACACATGGAAAGGAAACCAGAGCATGGGGGGTGTGCTCTTCCTCTGGTCACAACATTCACTGTTTATGTGACTTCCCCAACAGCTTCTCCAAGGGTCTGCAAAATCAGGGTGCCAGCTGATGACCCCAGCATCCTTCAGTGCACAGCCATTGGGTACCCTGCCCCACACATCGAGTGGTACCAGTGTCCCCTGCACTCAGACAGGTAAGAACTGCCCAGGGGACTGAGCACCTCCAAGCTGTGCCCTGCCCTTCCCATGCTGGCATTCACTGAGCAGCATAACCTGGGCTCCTGGGCAATACAGCAGAGCCTGTCCAGTAACAGCAACAGGGATGTTGCTCTGCTGGAAAAAGAGGTTCTTGTGGTCTGCCTGAGAAGAGAGGGCACTTTCTGTTCCTAAAGCCCTGAGCTTGAAGTGATTGTCCACCTGTGATTCATGTTCTCCCCGTGCTTTTCCAAGGAACATATGGATTCCTTGGAGAAGTGCCCTGGTGTATGTTGCTGTAGAGGTACATCCTGGCTGGCCCAGTCATCTTTTTGGGACTTCCACAGGTCTGAGGCTCTGCAGAGCATGGGTTTACTGAGCCACAGAGTCATGGGAAGCAACTGCAGCTGCCTGGACAAGGCTGTTGTGTCTCAGGACCATCCCCACTGAAGGGACTAATGGCAGAACACATAAAGTGTTAGTTATGTGTGCTGAGCCACATAAAGGCAGTCACAGCTCTGTCTATACAGGGCTCTGGTGTTCAGGGAGACATCTTTAACTGATCATAGAGTTACACATCTCACAGAGCTGCAACCCTAATTCCCTTTGTCTCCTCTCTAGTCTGACACGCCCCCACTCAGCTGTGAGCTGCTGTGCTGCAGAGGAGCACTCACTGTCTCCCCTTGCCATCCCTGCAGGTACAGTGAGGACTACAGATTGATACAGAATGACTCCAGACCCCAGGTGGTGAAAATGTTGCCCTTTCAAGAGGTGGAGGTGGAGAGCATCATCCTCTTCCAGGAGCTGGGTGACAATTTCACCTTCTGCTGTGTGGCCATTAACGAGGAAGGGAATGCCTCTGACATGTTTCACTCAGTCACCATCACCAGTAAGATACAAACCATCAGCTTGGCAGAGTGGGGGAGAATCTGGGGACTTTGAGATTACATCCCCACTGCGTTGCAAGACAGGTGGAACAGATTCCACAAGCCCTTTATCCTCACAGGTGTGAGGCTTTGGCATTTGCCATTCCTAAGAACCATGTGGGAATTTCTGGCTGGGTTATAGCCTGGAGCCACACCATGAGCATCTTATAACTGTAGGACTCAGCTCCAGGGCATGGTGCATCAAACAGTTCTCAGACCACAAAAATACAGGGGTTGCATTTTTTGGTAGGGCTGTTCTTGCTGCACAGGTCTTAGTCCCCAGTCAGTCTGGCCTGCACCTTGTGCTCTTTGTGTGGAAATAGCTGGGCATGAGGAGAACCATTGCAGACTAGAGCTTGGCATCAAGAGTTTGGGAGCTCCCAGCAGCTCCCAGAAGGGGGCACTGAGGGCAGTGCTGAGGTGCATGGCATGTAGAAGAATCCAAAGTGAATAGTTGGGCAAAATGCTCCCTGAGTTGGGGTTGAAATAAGAGTGTTGACTCATTCTCCTTTTCTTCCTCTTCCAGGGAGTGTCATGGCCCTTCCAAACAAACTCTTCAGCCCTGTTCTCTCCTCCTGCATCAGCGCATTGGTGCTGCTGCTCCTCCTACTCCTCTTCCTGCTCTACAAGTACAACCAGGTCAGATTGCCTTCTGCAGGGCAAGGGCTGCAAGGGCTGCCCAGCCTCAGAGGCCACACAGCCTCTGCTGGCAGCCAGGGCAGGGGCCATTCAGCTTGGAGGTACCAGGCAAGCTGCCTCCTTCACCTGTCCTGCCTCCCAGCTTCCCCCTGGAGTTTCCTGCTGCAGGGCAAAGCTCATGCACCCAATCCAATGTATTAATAACTCCCCTGCCCTAGTCCTTCAGTCTTGTAGCCCAGAGGTCAGTGTGGTTATTGTTTGGAGTCAGACAAAGGTGCTCACTCTGTGCTGTCAGTTGCCCCTGGTTTTGCTCTGGTCCCCACAAATTCATGGACTGAATTAAGGGAGGAAAAAAAAAAAGTGATTTGCAGTTTGCATCTACTTTTTATTCTGTTTACTGCTTTATAAAAAAACCCTGTTTTTATGGAGAAACAGCATGATGTTGAAAGTGTGTTTCCAGGAAGACTTGGTCACTATTTTTATATAAGAATTTGCCCCATTTTCTCTGCAAGGCTCATTTCCTGCATTTGGATTCCTTCTGTTTTTTCCACAAACTGAACCAATCAGTAGCCACCTCTGCTTTATCAGTGGGTGAAAATCTCCTGGTTTTCATCTCTCCCTTTTGGCACCCTTCCTTTGACAGCCTATCAAGGCTAAAGATTTTGCAGCAAAGTTCTGGTGCTGTTTGTCAGAAGATCCATCAGAGCCCTCTCTCAGACAAGCACCTACAGCTTAGCAGGCAGAGCTGCCTTTGGACAGTGGTCCAGAGACAGAGAAAGATTGATCAATGTGTAAGCAGAGATCTGAAATAAATAGCTTTTTGGAAGAGCTTGCAAGCCCAAGAGAAGCAGGCCATATCTATAAATAACATTACCTATCTCAGACAAGTACCAGCCTTCTCTGCTCAAGGACTCCAGCAGTGTTTCTCTGCCCTGCCTGGTTACCTCTGCCATGACATTCTTGGAAAAGAGAAATTCTTACTTCTCTTTCTCCTTTTTTATTTTACCCTTGTAAGGGAAGTGGGGCTGGGCCATCTCCACTGTTCTGCTGTGCTCAGCAGCCAGGGGTCCAAGGAAGGAGACACAGTGGGGACATCTCCCTCCAGCACCCGCTGGGCACTGTCAGCCACTGCTCTGGTGGGACATGCTGGATCTCCCAGCTCTGCCATCCCAAGTGATGGCAACAGGCTCCTTGCAGTGGCTCCCTCAGTCATAGGGGGAGCTTGGGGGGCTTCATAACTGCAAAGAGTCCAGGCTGTCCAGAAAAAGCCTCTTTCACTCAGTCCAGATTCAAAAGATATTTGATGGGCTGAAATCTGTATCTTCCCTCTGCACCTGCAGAGTGAGTTTGAGTGGATGCTGGGGCTGGGAGACCCTCCCAGCTTGGGAATCACTGAGTAACTGGAGTCTCCTCCTTACAGAAACCCAAGTACCAGGTGCGGTGGAAGATCATTGAGGCCTGTGAAGGCAATAATTACATCTTTATCGACCCCACTCAGCTGCCATACAATGAAAAATGGGAGTTTCCAAGGAACAATCTCCAGTTTGGTAAGAAACCTTCCTTGCCGCTTGCCTGGTGGCATGAAGCTCATCAGAGAGCTGAAATGCTCCAGAAGTCAGACCCAAAGCTCTGGCTGATATCCAAAGCTGCATGTAGACATTTCAGCAGCATCCTTAACCAGGCCTTGCTGCTCTCTTCCACACACGGTGGTAAGTGGTAGGGGGCAACCTTCCCTTCCTCTTCCTTTGCTCCAAGGAAGGCTGCAGGGGTCATGTCCCTCCTCTTGCATGTGGGGTCATTGCTAAGGCATGATCTTGGTGAGGCAAAGTTTGGAGATGGCCTCTTTCACACCATCTTTGCTCACAAAAGAGTTCCCCACAGATGTTTTCCAGCTCCTCACTAGGGGATATATCATCTTGTGTGAGCCCAGCAGGAATCCCCATATATCCTCCTCAAGGCTGTGTGCAGGACAGCTACTCAATCTTTCTCTCTAAAATGTCTTAAAAGTACATTTTTTTCCTCTGCAGGAAAAACTCTTGGAGCAGGAGCCTTTGGGAAAGTGGTAGAAGCCACAGCTTTTGGGCTGGGCAAAGAAGATTCGGTGCTCAAAGTGGCTGTGAAGATGCTAAAGGGTGAGCACAGAGCAACGTGCAAGGGCTGAAATCCTCCAAGCTCCTCTGGGTAGGATGCAGTGTGTGTTCACCACATGTTGGTGCTCACAGACTGCAAAAGCTACTTTAAAAAGTTGTTTCTGTGCCAAGTACCAGATGCTGGAATCACACTACTGCGTTTTTTGTGGACAGGGCAGGCCAGAGGCACAGTTAGAGGACACAGTTTTCACTCTAAGTGTGTCTCCTCCTTTTATTCCATAACTCTGTCAACACCTTTTTCTGTCCTCTCCTTAATCTCCCCCTTGTCCCTCCCTCACTCCTTCACACAGTCCTTCTCTGACCTCACAGCATCAGCAGACACGGATGAGCAGGAGGCTCTCATGTCTGAGCTGAAGATCCTGAGTCACCTGGGACACCACGAGAACATTGTTAACCTGCTGGGGGCATGTACCTGTGGAGGTAGGATCCCCCACAGACTCCTGACAGGGCCTGTCCTCTGAGGCACAGCGTGAGCTGATGAGCTGTGTGGGTTCTGCTGCCCTCTTAGGGAAAGCAATCCTCAGCACAGGTCACAGTAACATCATCCCTTAATGAACCCTTTCTGCTGCTCTCCCAGGCCCAATCCTTGTCATCACCGAGTACTGTCGCTATGGAGATCTGTTGAATTTCCTGCGGAATAAGGCTGAATCCATAATGATCCAGGATTCTGCCCTGGACACCTCTATAGACAGTGCTGCTGATTACAAAAACATTGAGCTAGAGAAGAAATACATCCGCAGGTAGGAGCAGAGCTCGGGTGGCTGCAGGGCTGAGCAATGCAGGGACTGGGGACTCATTGTGAAAAGTGTGAAGAGCACTGTGCTGGGGAGAGATCAAGGTCAAAGGGACTGGCAGGATACCAGGATGTAAAAGCCACTGGGGTTGCATATGTTTAGACTTGGTTATCGTCCTGAGTTTTTCAAAGATTTTGAGAGCAGTCATTGACTATCCCACAATAAATCCAGGTTTCAGCCCTGTCTGTCCTCCCACAATCCAGAAACAAAACTTTCTGGCTTCCTACACTATTGGGCACATGGGTTTGGTAGGATGAACCTGACAGCTCCCCATCAGCCAAGAGCTTAAAAAAGGGGGAACAGGTCCTGGAGCCTCATAACACAGATGGCCCAGGTCCCCTTTCTGAATCAGCTTCAAGTTTGTCTTTGCCCTAAAGCCCCTCTCTAAGTCACCTTCTGCAGGCAGGCATGTGGTTTCTCCTTTTGGTGGATGTGGAGCAGGGCAGAAGGTACTGCTGGAGGGTTCTAACAGCCTGCCCCCCTCTCTGTTGCTTCTTAGTGACAGTGGCTTTTCAAGCCAGGGTTTGGAAACATATGTTGAAATGAGGCCTGTGTCGTCATCATCATCCTCAGCAGCATCAGATTCTGTGCAAGTCCGGGGTGAGTCAAAGGCTCATTTCTGTGATTTCATGATTTCTTTCTTTCGTCCTGTCTGGTTTAGCCCTGGGAACCGCAATAAGCCACAGTTTGCGTTACTCACCAACTTTGCAGCAAATCAAAATCCCTGCTTTGAATTTCAGGGAGAAGCTTGGAGGAGGAAGGTGAAGCCAGGGAGGATCTCCGTCCCCTCAATCTCTCTGACCTGCTTCAGTTCTCCAGCCAGGTGGCCCAGGGCATGGCATTCCTCGCATCAAAGAACGTGAGTGCTGAGAGGACCACTGCCCCCAGCGCACCAAGGGGGAAACAGCACTCCAGCCAAGCAGGAGCCACCCATCCTGGCTGTAGAAGGCTTGGGATGTCTTTGGATGGGGTAGCCAAGCTCAAGGATGCTGGAAATGGGCCTCTCTGCTCTGTCTGTTGGGTTCAGAGGTTCAGACAGGCTGGTGTCTGGTGTTCCCTCTAGAGCCTTTGTCCCCCATGGCCATCATGGCAGAGCAGTGTTACAGGGGGAACCCAGGGCTGGGCATCATGCTGGTCTCAACATTTTCTCCTGTTTTTGCATAAGGTCAGGAACTTTGTTGTGAAGCTTTCTTGTTTTGGCAGCGTCCCTGCTACCCCAGGGACAAGGAACTGAAAGTGGCTGCTGAGCTGATTGCCAGAGCTGGCTCCGAGTGTCAGTCACCCTGTGATTGCTCCAGAGATGAGGACACAGTGTCAAGAGCTCCTGGTTCTGAGCCTCCCCCTATGGGGAAGATGACAGCCCCATGAGTGATTAAAGAACAAAGCATGAAATGTCATGGTGTCTTAACATGGCAAATGAAAGAGAGCTACAAACGTGTAGTTTGTACATGACATGGTGCCTCAGACAGGGGCTTCAAGCAGTACGTGTTTCCCTTGCCCCTACAAGCATTGTTTTGGTGGCAGGCCTAGGCTGTAGGGAATTTTTTGGGACTGTTGGGGGCCAGTGACTGGGTCTCAGCTGTGGTCTCCTCTCCCCAGTGCATCCACCGTGACTTGGCAGCCAGGAACGTGCTCATATCAGATGGACGGGTAGCCAAGATCTGTGACTTTGGCCTGGCCCGGGACATCATGAATGACTCCAACTATGTTGTGAAAGGCAATGTAAGTAATAAAAGTGGCCACAAGAGAAAGTACAAGGGTAGTGGGGGCTGGAGCATGAAGGACAGACAGGGTGTAGCATAAGCTGCCAGCTTGTCCCAGTCTGCAGGACTCTCTGCTCTTCCAGGCCCGCCTGCCCGTGAAATGGATGGCCCCAGAGAGCATCTTTGACTGCATTTACACAGTGCAGAGTGATGTGTGGTCGTACGGCATCCTGCTCTGGGAGATCTTCTCCCTTGGTAAGAAAGAAGCGAGCTTGCAAACCTCTTCTGTTTCCTGTGGCTCACTACTGCCCTAATGTTATCTGCAGAAAAATTTCCAAGAAAGGAGGAAGGTTGACAAAAATCTGGGCTATAAAACACTGTGTTATGTTTCCAGAGGGACCATTCAAAACAAAGAATCCCACATCATTTTCTCTAACTCAGACCTCTGTGGGTAGCACCAGCTCAGGCAATGCTCCAGGCTGCCTTTTCCCACCTCTCAAAGCTGGAGTGTTGAACACTCTGGTCTGAGAGCCACCTCTGCTCCTTTTCCTGTCACAGGGAAGAGCCCCTATCCTGGCATGGTGGTGAACAGCAAGTTCTACAGCATGGTGAAGCAGGGATACCAGATGGCCAGGCCTGACTTCGCTCCCTTGGAAATGTGAGTGGATGCACTGAGATTCACACAGCAGCGATGGGGGGCTGGAGCTGCCTCATGGCAACAGGCAGGGACACAGCACAGGGACCTTGTCCACAGGTCTGCCTGCTCCTCCCAGGTGTCTGCCTTGAGGTTAAGGATGGATCTTACCAGGCTGCCCCTTGGTCCTGCAGGAAAACAAGGCCTGGGGCAGTCTATCCAGCATCTCCTGTTTAGGGACAGGAGGATGAGAACACTCACATTACATGTCTACACTCCTGAACTTGGGGTTTTCTTCTTTTAGTTAGCTTCTTTTGACTTTATGATTATGAGAAGACAAGCCTGAGTAGGCTACAGGAGGGTAATGAGGGTAAGCCTGAAGTCTTGATGGCATCAAGCTTCTCTGTGATTAGTTTGCTCCATGCACTCCAGTGCTCACCATTCCCTGGAGCACTGCACATGCACTCACCATGGGTTTTATGGAAGAAGACTAGGGACTGCTCAGTACTGTGTCCCTGACAGAGTGCTGCAGGGAAGAGCCTGGGGTTGCAGATTCTCCAGCAGCACCATCCAACCTCCCTGTCCCTGTCTGGCCCTGCAGGTACAGCATCATGCAGGCGTGCTGGAGCCTGGAGCCCACACGGAGACCCACCTTCGACCAGATTGGCTGCTTCATCCAGAAAGAGCTGGAGGTGCATAAGGAACAGGTGAGGACCTCTGGAGAGAAGGGGAGGATGTCTTTCCCCCTACATGAACACCGTTTCTGCACATGTTTTCTGTGACATCCCTTACCATTAGCTGATGGGAGCAGTGTAGTGTTGGTGGGAAGTGCAGAGAGGCATCCAGCTGAAGGGTTAAGTCACTCCCCACCACGGCCAAAGAGGGCTGGACAAGGAAGCACAGCTTCTTGGTAGAAACCTCTCTGTGACAGGCACTCATACACTACCAGCACAGCACCCTGCCCCATTCCCCTGGACTTGCTGTGCATTCTCTGAGGACTAGCTGTCCACAAAAGCACAGGCACATGCCTGCCCTCCCTGTTAGTTATGCCCTGTGGGCACAGCAAAGGGTGGTAATGTGGAGTGAGCACATCCCTAGCTGTCACCCGCATGGGAACAGGTGTCATACACAATCAGAAAAACACATTTCTTCCTTTTCTTTCAAGGACTACACCAACCTTCCCTCCAGTGCTGAGGAGGACAGTGGCTGTGACACCTCCGGCTGCTGTGAGGAGTCCTGTGAGCAAGAGGAGAGTGGGCAGCCCCTTCTCAAGGGCAACAACTACCAGTTCTGTTAGGTGGGACCTTCACCCTGGGGTTGATCCTTGTCCTGGCTCCACAGGGCTCACCATAGGACACAGACACCTTCTGCTTTGGCCTTCTCTGTGCCTTCTGAAGTGTGAGTGTTACGGATTCTCTCACCAAAAGGAGAGCGAAGGAGTCACCGTGGGGTCCCTGAAATCTTATCTCACACATAGCATAGAGCTGTTAGGATGGTAACAGGCTTCATCTCTACAAGGTACACAGAGGTCCCCATCACCTGCCTCCCCATGCCCCAGAGAAGACTGTGGGAGTTTGGGTTTTGTAGTTTTTTAAAAAAGACTAGTCACAGCCAAGTAGGACATTTCCAAGTGTCACTCACATTACTGAACCCTTGTGTTTTACAAGCACACCTTGAAATACGTCTTGGCACTGGAACTACTCCACACATTCCCTTGATGGTCCTGCTCTCTTCCCTTTGTCAGTCTGAGCCTGGACACTGCAGTGTGTTTAGATATAGGTAAAGCTTCTACATAGCATTAAATGTGCATTAACCCCTACACTTCCTTGTACAATCCACCTCTCTGCAGCTGATGCTTCTGCAGGGAGTGTTTGGGTGAAGTGAGCCACAGAGCCAACCCCAGGGTTATGTGAACTTGTGCCTCACTAACAGGACAGAGGGACACTTCTTTCTCAGGTAAAACACAGCAGGAAACAGTGCTCTTCCATGACAGCACTGAACACAACCCCAATCCAGGAAAGAATGGCAGCTTAAAGAGGTCTAGAAATTATCAACATTACACACATCCTACAGAACTGAGTTACTGAGCATGTAGCAATCACTGCCTTTGTCACTATTACAGACTTGTACTAAATTTCCTAAATGTACTTTTAATAGTGCAACTGAGGTGATTTTTTTTTCATAAGCTAGGGTCTAATGCCCTTCAACCTATCTCTCAGCCAGCTCTTGCTCAGCGTTACTACTGCTCTGGCCACCCAGTCCTGTGTACCCACCAGAAGTAGCTAAAGAATCTTCTTAGCTTCACCTGACTCGGTGGGTTAAAGGATCTCTATTCCAGGTACAGGCAAACTGCAACTGACAGGGCTCAGGCAAACGACAGCTGCACTGCAGGTGGCCTTTGTCACACTCTGAGCAATTTCACTGTGGGCCATTTCTGATTCTATTAAACCCGGTTTTATGCTAACACCAAGTGATTCATTCTTCCTTACTAAATGAAAAGCTAATATAACTGTCAGCATTATGAAAAATAAAATAAGGCGTTTAACAAAATGAGTCTCTTCTAGGGCTCTAAGGACTGTTCTCAGAGGGGAACAGCTCAGAGCATGGGTGATGCACTGGCCTACCCACTCACCCTGCAACTCTGTTCCTCAGTACCAGTTCTCAAAACCACTCATTCTTGTGTAATGCAAAAACTCATTAAAAGCAAGATTTTAAAGCTCTGAAGTAGTCCCTGTGCATGGATATAATGAAATGTAATTTCAATTGTGATGATGGGACATCTGACAAGTCACCATGTGGCACATGGCAGCAGTCTCTGGGGCAAGTGCAATGCCAAAGGCAGGGAAAACAATGCCAAAGGCAGGGAAAATGCAGAAGAGATTCAGCACTGTTTGTGCCTTTTCTGTTGAAGCCATCCAGGTCGTGTACACAAAAAAAAATACCCAACCCAAGTCATTTGACCACAGTTTCACCCCCAAAATTGGAGATAATTTATTAAACTTTATCACTGACTGAAAAAAGTCACTAATGTCTCTTATAATAAGTTAATGTTCTTAACAGAAAAACCCCAAGCCATGATTACTGCATTTGCTCAGACTTAATACATTTACTTTAACAGTACAGTACTCAATAGGTTCCCCTTCACAGAAGGGAGTTTTCAACAACACCGCAAGCCTCAGAATCTTCCCCACTGCTCACTCAGACAAAATAAACCCCCAAGATGGTAGCTCAGCAGTCTGGCATCCTGCTTGTCTCCTCTGCGGGTCACAGCTAACACCAAACACCTTCACCACCAGCCATGGCCAAAGGGAGCTGCAGCAATGACAGCACAGCTTTGCACCCACAGCGCCAGGTGTTCTTCAGGTGTGCTGCAGAGGCAGAGGCCTTATCCTGACTCCTCTCAAGGGGCTGACAAAGCAACCTGGGCAGCAGGAGAGTCCTCTAACCCCCAGAGTGCTGTGAGAACATGGGCAGGGCAGGTGTGACACCTGACAAAGTGATGAGGTTGCACATGTGAGTGCAGCTCTCCCAGCATGTCCATGAGGGTGGAATACAGAACCCTGCTCGCCCTGGTGACACTGCATTCATCGTTCCTCCTTGATCCCATAGACAGTGTTTGAGTGTCCCTCCCTTCCCCACGGCCACCCCTTGCACAGCTCTTAAACTATCCTCCAAGCCCTCACCTGCCCTGGAGCTCAGTTCTTACCTTACCATACAGAACACACTCCTCTCACTGTACCTTTTGCCTTCTAAGTTATTAGTGCTCATGTGAAGGGACAAACAATTCTAGAAACTCCCTGCAGCCAAAGCACCCACAATCCTGGACCAGGAGAGCAGCCTCCAGGGGGGCTACCCAGATACAGAATGTTAAAGCAGCACAGCTCCTCCTCCTCAAGACTCCTTGCAGCCAATGCCTATGAGAGTTCTGCAAGATTATCAAGCAGGAGTCAGTATCCTAACTTCACCTATTCAGAATGTTTTGGGGGAAATCGTTGTAGCAATCTGCCTTTTATGCCTGGTCCCACACCCCCAGCCCTGCCACCAATAAGCACAAAGAACTCAGCAAGCAAGATTCAGAATTAAAAAACCCGTGTGTGTTTGACCACACACACTCCCTGCTACCAGCAACTCTTCTCTCCTCTCCAGCTGCAGGGAGGGCAACATCCCACAGCCCTGAACAGCAAACTATAACTACATGGTCCATCCCATGCCTTGGGAGGCAAGTTGCAGCCTTCTGCAAGGGGGTGACAGACCCATGCTCACAGCAGCTATCACGATACTATGGAAGCACAGAGCTCTTTGGTCAGTAACAGCAGTCAAAGCCACCAGCATCACATCTCCAACCTGTAAAAATAAACTCTCAAGCCAGACAGCTGCAAAAGCTGGCTCAGCCCACCCATCCGTGCGACCAGAGAGAGAAACCAACAAACTGTTTTGTTACTCAGCAACCTCTATCCTCCTCCTGCTTCCCCTCCTCATCCTCCTCCGTTTCTGTTTTGATCTGGGCCACGCCAAGCCGGTAGAGCGCGTCACGGATCACCACCTCCCCCGGCTGGCAGCTCTGCACAATCTCCTGGATCTGCCTGTTGACGATTTCCCTGCTGGTGAGGAAGTCCATGAGGCGGTTGTAGAGGTAATAGTGCGTGGGGTTCTCGAAGGTGATGGGCCTTTGGCGCACGTTGCTGGTTTTGCTGTCGTTGATGGCGGCGATGATGGCGCCGTAGGGCTCCAGCTCGCGGCACAGGGAGATGCAGTGGTGCCGAGCTGTGGGGTCCCAGCTCTGCTCCGAGCCCGTGTGGACAATGCGGCGAGCCGAGGACTTGGTGACGGGGTGCTGAAGGGAGTGCTCAGCCACTGTCATGTCTACGCTGTAGTGCTGGTCCAGCAGCTCAGGGCAGGACACGTACTGGGGGAGAGACACGCACACCAGGCAGAAAAACAAGTAAATTCCCCACAGTTGAGAAGACAGAACTACTGGCTGACCAAACTCCAACCAACACTACAACCCAGGACAGAGGGAGGGCTAAACAATCCAGGCTTCCCCTACATGCCACAAAGCTGGTATGTACACTCCCTCCTCACTTGTATGCCCTCACACAGTCCCAAGGCGCTAGGAACCCTCTTCCTCTCCCACTTCTCTAGGAATAGCAGTAGTTTGAAAGAAGTGACTTGCTGTGTCAAAAGTTCATGATCTGAACTGTTACAATGCACTCTCAGCACGGCTCTTCCTATTAAGGACAATTAATCAAACACAATCCCCAGGTAACACCTAATACATTCTGCTATGCTTAGGAGTGATGCACTGGCAAAGCTTAAATCAGGAGATACTTATCAGGTCAAATTCACCCCTGGCAGTGTTCAAGACCAGGCTGGACGGGGCTGTGAGCAACCTGGCCTAGTGGAAGGTGACCCTGCCTGTGGCAGGGGGGGGAACTGGATGAGCTTTAAGGGCCCTTTCAACCCAACCCATTCTGTGATTCTGTGAAATTATGGAGGTCACATATGGAGGGGGCAGCGTTAATTTGAATCTCCCTTGCACCTTTTCCATGCTGGACTGGCACAGCAGAGAGCAAAGACATAACAAACCGTTGGGGGTTCCATGGGGTCAGAGAAGCAGCCCTGGTTCTTCCCCCACATCTGGGAAGTCAAGCTAGGCCAGCAGAGGTCTGCACATAGTGCCACTGAAGAGGCTGTATCAACAACATATACTGGAGGCCAGTGACGTGAGGATACCAACAAGTCCACGTGATCCCGAGCATTTTCTCCTCTTACTATGTACTTTGAGCCACACACAACCTAGGGGAAAAAAAAAAAAAAAAGGATTAACATCAGCACAATAAAACTGAAAACTTACAAAAAAAAATCTAGTCTTAAAAAAATTCAGCTTCCTTTCAGGTATTTGAGACTACACGGTAACCAGACAGCTACTTTCTCTAAAGATACCCTGTTTCTTCCTCATACACATTTCACCTTGTCTTGGAGAATTTTCCAAGCCTGGAGGAACATGTTTCATTCCCATGGCTCAGAAAAGCCCATTCCACTGCTTCTATTCAATAAGGAAGTTCCATGCTGTTAGGCCAAATAATGAATAGCCAAGGAAAAAAAAGGTGTCGTGGCTCCAGTCTTCCTTACCTGATGTGGACACACTTTGTAGATTTTCCCTCCTGTGTGATGTGCAGAAGGTGGTGTAACACTTGTCCCATTCTGTACAAACTCATACAGAGCCAGGAGGGAGTAGCAGAGCTCATCCTAGAAGACAGGCCCCAGAGAAAGTGATAAAATTAACAGACTCCTGCAGACAGGGAAAAGGCAGCATGCAAGGTCTCCCAAATCCTGATTTGCACTTCATCCAATAATTTCCTAATCCCACACTCAGCACTGTGAGGATGACAAGCAATTACACAATGCTGAGCTGGTGACAAGGTAATTACAGGCTTCCTTTCTTCTAGCCCACAAAGGTTCAATTTATTTCACCATGTGTAAATTATCCTATAACCTGCTGGCACCCATCCCTGCCCTTAGTGCAGTCAGATGAGAAATTAATTGTCTAGGATGCCAAGAGTGGATGAGGGCAGGATGGTGAAGAACAGCTGCATTCGTGCAGGCTTGTATGTGGGCAAACAAGCCATTACCTTTGTATGTGATGCCTCCCAGGGGATGCCACACTGTGTCAGAAAGCTCTGCAGCTCTTCCTCACTGTAAGAGTTTATCAGCTCAGGCCTGAAGACTTCTTCCTGAAGGAGCCTCACCAAGGCACTCCCATTACCTGCAAAGGCAGGAAACAGCTCTCAGCACACATTCTCAGGAAGGGAACTTACCAAAATAATTTCTTACTAAGACTACAGAAGCAGAGATTGCACAACCCACAGCCAGCAAGAGAAAGCTGTGAACAGTCCTACTTGCAAAGCGTGTCACAGCCCACACTTGTCTTGAGCCCTTCACTGCTGAGGTCACCAGGCTGAACACAGCATAGCTGCAGACTCCATAAACACTTACCTATCCTGTCATTTGTAACCTTTAAATGACTGATCTGAGGATAACCAAGTGGAGAAGAGCAGAGATAAATGTTACTGCAGCCTTTGGACTGAACAGTTCCAGGCTCAGTCTTCACATGTCCCTGGTTCTTTCTCTGGAGCTCCACTTCCACAAAAGCCCACATAGCTCTTCTGCAGCACAACTCTGAAGCAGCTGCAGCCCTGTCTGCAAAGCCAACTCACACACTTGTTAAGCCTGCAAAGCCAGTTTTCCTTCTTATACCCAATACCTAAATTCTTAAGGGAACCAGATGCTAACTGATCTTAGCTCTCAAACACTGACTGGCATTTAAGATGTGCATGCACCCCTCTGCAATCAGACTATCTCACCTGGAGTGCAATGCTCTCATGTCCCCCATGTCTCAAATGCATCAGAGCCCACCAGTGCACTGAAACTTCACAGGAAAAGCCAAGCCTCAAGCAGCAAAGTAGCCTGAGAACAGCTGAAATCATCCCAATGTTCCTGTCTTTTCCCAGCACACGTAACTTTTAAAGTGTCATGCAATCAGCAATTCTTAATGCTAAACATCACCAAGACTGAAGTCACCAACACACAAAGCACTCCCTTAATAAGCACAACCTGAGCCATTACCTGGCACTGGCTGTGCATGCAGGTTCTTGTCCTTCTCTGTATTGATCACCACTGCTCCTCTCATCAGTGGAGGGAAGAAAGGAGCAACAATAGAGGCATCAAACTTTGTTATGGGGATGCTAGAAGGAAAAGCCACCTGCTCAATCACCTCCGTCTCCATCGTGGACCAAAAGTCTTCTACATTCACTTCACTTGATGGCAAGTATTCTGGCCAAGTAAACTACAGAGAGAAAGAAACAGTGGTCAAATACAAATAACCACAGTTCATTTGACAGTTTTGTGTCAGACTCATGGCAAGAGGACTATCCAGGAGAGTGCTCAGTCCAAATACAACAAGATGATTTCAGTCTCCTAAAGCTTCCCACAACCGCTTTGCATCAGGCAAGACTGAAAATTTTACATATTTGACATAAAAGCTAGACATGCTACATTCTCCTACTAGGGCTTTTTTCCCCATTAAACACAGAGCCTCAGGGAAACCTGAGGGAAAAAAAGAATGTGTTCATGCTGAAGGAAGAAGACCAAACTCAACAACTTCCATCCAAGGTTCCTACTGCCCAAGGCTGCTAGACAAAAGCTGCGGTCCAGGGACAAAGGATCTTGTTTCCCCTGAACTACACATCAACACCTCTAAGAGGAAGAACAGGCATTGCTGCTCCAGCCACATCCTCTTGTCAGACATCAGCAGAAAACCACTCACAAAGGTCTTGTGTATTTATTGTGCATCATGAAGACCAGAGTCAGCAAAAAATCATTATGATCTGCTTTGAACACGAACAGGATGTGAGCTGTGGGAAAAACCTACCTCTATATTTTTCAGTGCTAGGACATTTTCTGTATTCCTCTGGGCTATTTCCACCTTGGGGGTTATGCCACAGATTCCACAGATCATATCATTGTAATCTCGGACTGTCAGGCATTCAAAAGCCCAGTAGCCATTGCACAGCAGTTCCTGGAGCTGACCCTGCTCATCAGGGCTCAGGCTTTTGTCTGAAAAGAGAACACGCCACTGTTACAGTTTTCACATCCTGAAGCCAGCCAGTGGAGAGGTAGTAGGGCTCTCCTATGCGGGATAAAACCAAACCTGCCCTCCAGAGAATTGTTACAAAGAACTGGTCATAGAGGTACTATTTGGTTTAGGAAGTGATTTAATAGAAACATACTACACTAAAATAGGCGAGGTTTGCCTTTTTATAACTTAACAATCGTCATCAGGTCAGAGTTTGATATGTTATGGTAAAAAGCAAGAAGGAAAACCCACCAGTTTGCTCCTGAACAGAGTCAAGGATATTGCCAACAGCCACTCTGGGATCCTCTCCAAGTTTAATGTGGTTTCGGATTGCAAACAGAAGATCCAAGCTCACTAACAATTTGTTACCCACATTGAAAAGGCCTGCAGTTAAAACAAGACAGTTATTGTCTCTAGGGCTCCAGATCTTCCTCAGAAACAAATATATTCCTTACTGATACACAACACACTCACATGAGTACAGTTCAGAGGATAATGGAAACACAAACAGTGCTTCTGCACCTCTGAAATGCAGAGTTCCCTGCTGAAGGATTAGCTCCTTTCACATATTTGTCTATTGATTTTAAAAGCTACAAGGAACAGCTGCCAATCCATCTCACTAACCAATGCCATGAAACAGCACTCTCCAGAGATGTCTCTGACCACGATCTCAGGGGTTACCTTGCAGAACTCAACATTCACGCAGAGACCTACACAAGTAAATCAAGGCAAGGTCTTCCTCACCAGAACATTTATGTGTTTTCACTCACAATTATATATTTACTTGCAGAATAAGCAGAAGCAATTAAAAAATAATTCAAATTTAGTACACTGGGGAAGGGAACGAGCTTTTCTGTGCCTGGACAATGCCCTGATACAATCCCAAGGCTTCCAAAGGGTTCATGACTGTAGTCATGCTATAAGCTCATATCTTTCCTACCTGTGTAAATGTCAGTGAAGCTGTGGAGGGCCAGACACTGCAGGTTCAAGCACACTTTGACCTGAGCTGTAACCACCTGTAACCGATTGGCTGTCAGAAGCCAGCACTCCTGAGGACCAGCAAGGGAACTGCAACACACAACACAAAATCCACTCTGAATGAAGCCAATAGGTTTTTTTAGTCCAGCCCTGCAGTAACTTCAGACATTCTAGTTGACATGAGTTCATTATTATGTAAATCTAAGCCAGTTCACCACATCGTATCACATCAGGAAAAGAAAAATTGAATTTTAAAACAGATTTCCCAGGCTGAGTCAGGTCACTGCTCATACTTTTCTAAAGAGCACTAGAGCATCCCTCCAGTTCCATACACTGGGCACCTACTACTGGAGAGGTGGAGAAAACCTATGGCCACAGCTGCCCTGGGAGAAGTGTCTGTACCATAGCTGTGGTGATCAGTAACACATTTCATCCGACAGCCTGTCCTTGCACACAGAGATTCAGAAAGGTCTGCTCCTCTACAGTGTAACTGCCAAGGGGGAAGTTCAGACAGGAGAGTGCCAGTGGCTGAAATACTGCTGTCCAACTGAGAAAACAGGAATCAAAGCCAAAATCACCTCCTTCCCACTGGCAGGGCTTCAATTAGAGCCTGTGCAGGCACATGGGAGAGTCCCACATGCAGAGCACTGCAAAGCAGCCAGGCACAGACAAGGATTTACAATACACAGGTTGGTAAGTCCCAAGGTAAGGGACAGGGTGTAAGATTGCTCTGTTCTGAAAAAAATACAGAGCATAAAAAGTATCTATTGTGGAAAGAACTCAGTGCTAGCCTGACCAAAGCAAATATCCATCACTTGTATCAAGAATTTTTTTGTGGAAGAAAGAAACACAACATTAAATGCCCTGACATCTTGCTGTAGGAAAAATTTTAGATCATGTTTACAGAAACAGAAGGATGTCTGGCAGATTCAGGGGGGAAATATCCTATAGGCTTTCATACAAATCTAGTTAAAGCAATCTAGTCTACATACTAAAAGTTTCTGGAAGTCCTTCAGGTTTCAATTTGGATATTTGTTCTAAAAAAGCATTCACTCAAGCACACACTAAGAAATGAAAGGAATGAAAATATCATAAGCAAAAAGATCCACACAGGAAATATTCAGACCAGAGAGAGAGAGAAAAAGGAAATCACACAATGCACATCTGTAAACACACAAGTTTTCCTCTCCAGCCTCAAGGCATCAGAATGGAAAATAAAGAGGGGATGAATAACAAAAATACTCTGTTTCAATAAGAGAAAAGTTACATCTAGACTTTGCAGTCACTCTTTGATTCTGCTAAACCCTTTCCACACACATTTAGCTTATGCAGTGTCACTTTCACCAGCTTCACTACCAGGGGCTAAAGCAAATATTATTTCAGGCAGACTCAGAACAAAGGAAACCAGCATGAGTTTGCAGAGTCAAAATCCAAAGCAGAATCTTACTTCTGTCCCCCTTTGAACAAGGGGCTGTTACAGAGGAGGCACTGCACATGTGGAGACTCGTAGTAGTTGGACCAGGAGGTCTGCTCGATGGTCACTGTCTCCTCACTGACGTTGGACAGGATGAGCCGGGAGCTGTTGAGCTCATGGATGAGGGTGAAGATCTCTGCCAGCTCCGACTCGTTCTCGGGGATCTGCATCACCTTGCGCAGCAGCTGCAGCGTGGACTGGCGCTGGGTTTCCTTCTGCGAGGGCGTCAGGGGCTCGCTGGTGTTCAGCACGTCCGACTGACCCGGACTGACCTCCTAGAAAGCAACATATCCAACTAGGCAAGCGTGGGGATGAAACGTTAAGCCCAAAGAAGTCATAAAAGGCAGCAGAGACTCAGTAACCTTTGCATTCAGTAAACTTGACCCCTACTCTACTGCTGGATCGTTGACTTCCACACAGGATCTTCAAGCAAAATTACTTTAACGAAAAAGGTTTATTACATTCCATCCCTTCAGGAACTCCTGCACTGCCAGACCATCACAGATTGGTCATTAAATGGTTAAGTGCAGGGTTTGGGGATCCAGAAGGTGAGGGTGACCACCAATAGGTACACAAACACTTCAATAACCCTCATCACTTGAGCCCCCAGCCACCACTGTCTTTCTCCACAGATTATCAGGCACAGGCTCAGGGCAGTTTGCACAGCTCTCCAGAAGCTGGAGGAACCAAATACTAACAGAGAACTGGGGACTGTGATATACAGAACACACTAATCAATAACAATTGACCAGCTACAGTCTACCCTTCTCCAACATACACATACCATCACAACAAAAAACAGAAACACAGGAGAACCAAACTCCAAGTTGTCCCAGGAGAACAGAGAGAACATAAACAGGCTGATCTGGTTAATCCCTGAAACTCTTCTGTCAACATTTCAACCTGGTTTTCTGAGTAGTCTAGCAATGAGATAAATGATCAATCAAAAGCCCAGAGACAACAATGAACTGTGTGACAGGAATGTTGAACAGATCTTCAACCAGAAAAAAAGAAAAAAAACGAAATGAGGAAGAGACAAGCCACATGCCTCTCAGAATGCAAGCTGAGCTAAGCACACTGCTGTTCCTTACACAGCTGTTTGTGTGTGTTTCACATTGGCCATCTCAGTTTGTTTGTGTTTTTAAAGAAAAGCAAAACCACTAAACAAAGTTATGTTCTTCAAAATAAAAAAAGGCAACTGGATGAGCCATTACTACACAGACTAAAATTCTGTCTATTTGCTGAGTAGGCATTTCAGCTAAGAGCAGAAAAGCTCCATTTTTTCATTTATTGTTTTAAAGACATGACAATTCAGTATGAGAAAAGCTAACCTTTGAGTCTGCAAAGGCAAAAAAACCCCAGAATTAATTACATCCACGTAGAGCAGCAGACAACTGAAAACATATTTATACATTAGAAAAAAACCCTACACCCATAAATAAATTCAGGTTGGAAGTAAAGTTGCTCTACAAACCCTTAAAAACAGGAAGATCTAATACAAGATGTACTAACTTAACTGACACTAGCCCCAAACTGCTCACAAAGCAGAGCATACTTGGGAGTTTCTTGATGAAGTCTGAAGTTCAACAAAGCTGACACAGCAATGCTGTGACTGCAGGGTGGATTTTCCCAGCATGTAGTGACAGAACAGAAGCATTTTTAAGTTGAGGAGACACCCAGTGGTAGCACTGGGTGTGCTCAGACTCACTCTCAGCCTGAAGCACCACTGCTACAGGAGTTCAGCAAACATCATGACAGATTATTTAAAATAGGAACCATTCTGACGGAAAAGTTTATCTAAATGAAAAAAAGAAGCTCAAACCCATTTCCACAGGAACCTGCAAGCTAAACTTCTCTGCCCAGCTCACAAAGACACGTGATAAAACAAGCCAGCTTGAACCTTACCAGTGATTTTGCTGTTTTCTCAGTCCTGTCTTTGGCAAGGTTGTATCCACAGCTTGGACAGATGCGTGGCTTGTGCCTGTTTGTGTACACATAACTGCACGAGGGGTTCTTGCATTTCCCTCTGCCACGTGATGTTGCTAATCCCAAATCCTGAATGACACAAAAGAGATGTTTGCTGACCTTGACTTTTAATAGTTGGACTCCATGACCTTAAAGGCCTTTTCCAGCCTGAATGGCTCTATGATTCTAAGCCAACCAGATTCCAAAAGAGATTATTATAAGTTTTATCTCCATTTTATAACAGCTTGTTTAAACATCAATAGCAATTCCTGTCACTTTGCACAGAATCCTTTAAATGGCATTTGAACATGCTGGAGCCAGTTCTCCAGACCAGAAGCACATTAAATTCATTCAGAAACCCCCAATCCTCCCTGTTGAACTCAAGGACGGGATGGGAATTATGCATGGGGACATGAGTTAAAATCCATCTCTTAACAAGGCCCCAAATATAACTGCAAAACAGAGCATGGTCACCCTGAACTAGGTCTAGAGATGACACAAAGTACAGACTATTTCACATTAAAAATGAGATGTATTTGTCCAAGTCAGTAAAAGAGAAGTCCCAGAACATTCTCATCCCAGAGAGGACACTGCCCATGGAAGATGTCACACTACTTGAAAAGTTCTCACCAAAGTTACGGTGCAACTGTACTTGTAGGAAGGGAATATGTCTGGTTTGACCTCCACAACTTTGACCTGAGATGCCCTGCTTGTCACAGAACTGTGGAGCTAGAGATTGAAAGCAGAAAAAACAATACCCATCAGACACCTACTACTAAATACATACATACATCAATAATCAATATCTATTAGCATTCCTGCCCCCACGAGATTAATTAATGTTCATTTAATATCCATGATACCATAAGACACTATTTTGCATGCAAAGGCATTACAATTCACAGATTCATTTCAGCACTTTGGCATACTCAGTCATATTTTACAGGTGAAAAGCTCAGTACTCAATATTGCATGTCAGACTATCAAAACACCAGCAGGTGCTTAAAACATCTTCTGGAAGTAGCTGGGATGTTCCCAAAGTAACCAAGAGCAGGACTGTCCAACAGCATCTCTCACAGCAAAGGCCCCGCTCAGCCACCAAGCAGTCATTCTGCTAACCCAGCCATATAATAAAAACAGCCAGTCAGACCTCATCATCAAAAGGCTGCTACATATTTTGTTCTGTTTCTCACTCAGGTCATATCACTCACCTGAGAGGAAAAAAAAAAAACCACCAACAAAAAAACCAAACCAAAACCACAAACAAAACCCTCTCCTCAAAAAATCCAGGAAAATAATTTGCATTTGAAGAACAACCTTTCGCTCCTCAGCAGTTGGTGGCTGCAGAACTGACTGGCCCAACTGTTTCAGTGTACTGGGCTTCAAGCCTGATGTTCTCACAGGAGAATGCTTGTCTAGAAGGAGGAAAGAGATGCACCAGGTTAAATGTGAGAAAACAGGTTCTGCTTCTTTCTGACATCTTTGGTAAATGCCTCCAAAGTCATGTGAGATCTTTCCTCTGAGTTTGAAATAACCCAAGCAGGTGTTTCATGGCCCACTTACTGCACTCAGGCAGAGAAAAACTGGGTTTTTTTCTAGCATTGGTAACCACCTCCCTTGAAATCTTATTATTGGCAGACACCACTTCAGCATGGTGAGGAAAGACAACAGCTCCCAAAGCACACAGAGAATGCTGCTTTTACCAGTACTTGCAAAGGCCTGCCTGCTGCTCAGCTGCTCCGTGCTGGCTTCTCTCCCCATGCTGGCTGGAGCAGGCAGAATGGCTCGCATGGGTCTGGCTGCAGCCAGCAAGGAGGGCTTGGGTCTTGATTTACTTTTTACTTCTTGTCCTTTGTGCATAGCAGTTGTTGCATCAGTTCTGAAAAACAAGAGCTACAAGTGGAAAAATATTCCACCGATTTCCCCTCAGCTTCAGTTTTCCTCTTTTCCCTGAATTGTGCTTTGTTAGCACACTAATCACAGCTATTGAAGAGAGACAGTGCTAAGGCTGCATCTGCCCTGTGACTACAATCTGTCACTTAAAAAAAATATTAGTTCTGATGGACAAAGACTCAAAGGAACAATCCTGAACTGGCACCAAACAGACAGCAAACACAGTAAGTCTTACAGGAAGCACTGCCAACAGCCTTCAACTTCTTGGACTAGTCTCATGAACACACAATAGACATCACATGCTCCCATAACACATGGAAAACTGACTCACCCCACCACTGGCTTTTTCACAGAGGCATTTGGACTCAACACCTCAGAAGACACCGACATCCCCAGCCCTACACTTCCTTTCTCTGCCTGCTCCGAAGAAGTGTCTGCTTGCCGCTGGCTCTCTTGGCCCAGCACCACTCCAACAGCACTCCTCCTGTCTTCAGCAAGCACATCATTTGGGAGAAAGTGGGCCTCAGAGATGATCACTTCCTCCCACTCCATCTCAGGCATCTGCCCTCCGACAGGCACAGCATTCAGCAGCTGGCTGACAGCTTCAGAGCTCTCCAAGGCACACTTGGAGGAACTCTCGCTAACGGCCGTGGGTTCTGTGAGGGCTGACTGCTGACCTCTTTTAGCTGCTGGAGATTTAAGAGAGATGCCTGAATTTGGCTCAGATTTGCTTTTTGGTTGCTTTTCCTGGAAACAAGGAGAGAGTCACATTTCAGAGCTTTCACAGATAAGCAAGTCCCCTGCACATATGCCATGTTTCCCGTGGCCTATTTAAAGCTGGATCAAAATAGCAAAATCCTAAGTGTTTAAGCAGTGAATTGTATGGGAGTAGACAGACAGCATCTCCTACAACAGCAAAGGCCCTGCTAACATTGTATCTGGCCTCTTGGCCCTCATGTATTATTTTTAGACACTGTTTACTTTGAAGAATCAATCTTTCTTAAACTCCCTTAAATATCACCATTAGCATCAACACCACAAAGTCACCCACCACCCTCTGTAGCAAGGGCCCACCTCCTATGCTCCTCTTTCATGGCTTCAGCTCTCTGATGTTGTCTGGTTTTCCACATTACTGAGCAATCAAAGGGAGTTAAGACAGAGAATTTGCATCTTTTGGATTACATGCTTTCAGAAAAGCAAGCATGTGAGCCAACCAGAAAACAGGATTACTTAGGAAGATTTTTCGACTTTAAGAAAAATGTTACTTCCAAGACTAAGGCTACAGAAATCATTGTACTGGAGTCAACAAAGGTACAACGAACATGGAATTGGAATACGAAAAAATATATCAGAAATGGAATCCAGAAGATCAGAGTAAGTCTGAAAGACAAAAAGGAAAACTTCCTCTAAAACCTTTCAGTTCTAACCAGGGTAGGATTGAACAGCAGCAGACATGCTGTGTTCAGGCAGAATCCATCAGCCATCAGAATCCATCAGCCAGGCATTCAGCCATCTCTCTACCTCANATGTTCAGGCAGAATCCAGAAATACTTTTTGCATTCAGCCATCTCTCTACCTCAGCAAGTTTACCAAACAAAAGCAAAGATGTCACCATCACTATTTGTACCCTACCACACAGGAAGCTCAGCCTTCAGCTCAGACACCACAGAGTTTGCAAGCTGCCCAAAAGAGTTCTCATCCCTGAATGTTTAATGGATACAGACACAAAACAAAGGAGGTTCAAAACAAATCCACACAAAGCCACTGAATGTCAATGCCGATTTTCACATTGAGAACATCCTTTAAATTGCGCCTGACGAGCCTTGCTTCAGACAGAAATGCACATCTGTTCAGAGCTAACTAATTACCAGCATAGTGACAAGGTTTAAGGATCAAGTGTGTTCTTCTGTGCACAGCTAGTAGAGATGCCAATCACTTAAGCAGAGTAGGCATGATATGGAGAAAGACTTTTCCACTCAGACAAGCTTCACAACTTTACCAACACCTGGAAATTTCTTTCCAGTCAGAGGACAAAACATCGTGATCAGACACATGGCCATGAAACAACAATACCCAACAGCACTTCAGCTTCCACTAGATCAACTTTATTAACAAGCTCCTAAAGGGTCATACACCTCCTATAGTTGTTCTTCCTTTCTGTTAAAAAAACAATGTTGAAAGACCACAAAAAACTAAATTTGTAGAAGAACTTCAAATGCTGATATTAATTACCACAAAACAACTTCCTGAGCTTAGCTGGAGCTGTAGCAGGAGGAACAGGCAATGCCTTCCAGTCACAGGAACTGTACAGGCAGAGGGCCACAAGAATGTGTATCCTCTCAATAAGAGTTAGCAAATGCAGCCCCATCTATCCTAACAGATACGAGCAGCATCTTTACCCAAGGTGTGGCGATTTCAGGTCTCACCTTGGCCAAGTGCCCTCTGCAATGGTGACTTGCTCCAGCATATGCACTGGAACACAAGTGCAGGGATCATTTCTGGTGTATCTGACCTCCTGTGCTAGATCTACAGGTCTAGAAGTATCACACGCATTCACAAAACCAGCACTTTTTGTCTCAGAGTCATGAAAAGAATGACAAATTTACCTTTGGGATCCATTTCCCTCCCAGGAAGCTCCCGCACGTTGGGCATTTTGGTGGCTTATGTCTGGTGACATAAGTGAAGGAACAGCCAGGATTGGTGCAATTTCCATGTCCCCTGCGAGTATAGGTGGTTGTCTGAAACAAGAATTGTCAAGAATTTGTCTACAGACCTGCAAACCACAAAGCTGCGCTGATCTCTTCCTTTTCCCTCATAAGCATTTTACAAATGTTATTTGGCAAATCACCAGCCTTCCACTATTATTCATTTTACTGAACAAACACCACATAGCTGGGTCAGAGTGAATCAGCACCATAACTACTGTAAGTCTAAATGCTCAGTCTACATAACAGCCTCTGCTATTACCAGAATTTAGATCAACTTGCAGAGCAGAGATGAACAATGCACATAGCCACCTGGAGAAGCTAATCTTGCATTTACAGTGATGTAACAGTTCTTTTTGAACATAAAATGTCATAGTAAGATGGCATTAAAATGCTTCTAACAGCAATCCACAGTAAGACAAAATGTGATTAACACTCATGACAACACAGCAAAAAGATTCGAAGGCAAGCATGATGCAAAGTTTTGTCAGTAATTTGTTGCTGTAGGGGACGGTCAAGTGTTTCCTGGTCTTTCACTGTAACTTGCTATGAACTACTGAAACACGAGCAGCATCACCAGCACTATTTATATCAACAACGAAATTAGAACCTGTCATCTTTGCCAGGACAACTGCATCAACACATTTTTAGTTTTTTGTCAGCACAGCACTTCCCAATATCCTGTTCTCAACACTCTCGAGGGAGCTGTTGTACTGTAACTCCCTAACTAGGTGCAGCTTTCTTCTAGAAGCACAAGTGCTGCTGTCAAAGAAATGAGTCAGTTTAAACCAGATTCTTCTCAGGAACAAAAACCTGAGGTATTTCCATTCTCTCCGAGACAACTGGAAGAGCATCACACTGTGCACCACTATAAATATCTGCAGTGTTCCACCAGCTGGAAGAATAGAGAACCTGGAAAACAGGATTTGATGCTACCTTATATAACAGAAGGAGCTGCAGTACTGACTGTACAATGAACTTCCAAAATGGCTACAAAAACACAGGTGACTGGAGTGGTTAGATTAGCAATTCCTCCTCATGCAACAGGCCACACAGCCTTTTATATGGCTTCTCAAAACCTCAGGTCACTGCTCCCCTCCTGCCATGCAGCCAAAGCAAGAGCTTTGGAGTTCATATTTGCCTGTCATAAGAGCAGATCTTTGCCCTCAAAGGGATGAACACTGGATTTTTATGAAAACAAATATGCATCCAAGTAGTGGATGCTGATGTCTACAAAGAAACTGCTGTTGGCCAGATGTGTTGTGATAGCTTTATCTACTCCATCTGTTTCCAAGAGTTCCCTGAGGAAGCAGGCAGAAGAAATGGGCCCTGTGAGACACTATAGGAAGTCAGAGACCCTCTTAGCCTATGCAAGACATGACACAAGGGACAAGAAATACATCAACTGACGCAGCAACTCCAAATTGGATTGTCTTCAGAAACTGAACAGTGAGCAAATCCCTCCTATTCCAACACCTTTAAGACAAATCTATGACAATACATCCAAACCATAACATACCATACAAAACTCTAAATTTCTTACCAATTTAATTGATGCTGGGCTCTCCACAACAGAATGAGCTGGCAGAGGTAACATGATAAACTGTGTTGCAGGTGTGGAGGAGCTACTCTCTTCAGTATCCTAAAATTAAGCCAAAAGGAAAATCCATGGAGAAAACAAAAGACATGGTGACCATATCCCTCCCTCTCATGAACATTAATGTGTCTTAAGGACTGATGAGACCAGAATATAGGACAGAGCAGCAAGCATATCAAGAGCAATGGCCTTACCAGATGTACTCTGGAAATTACCAAGCTCCTCACACTTTGAAACTGAAAACAGAGAATCCAACTCTTCACAGACTATGATTTTCTATGACTTATCCCTAAAACGTCAGCTTAAAAGGACTCCCTTCTATCTCTCTGCAATCAGAAGAACAGCTATCAGGAGCACAGCAGTAGTATCTTTTCTCACCAAAATATTCCAGTGCAACTGCAGAACCCAATTACTGGTACTGCAATACCCCAAATATTGTTATAACAAACAATCAAAAGAACTCAGTCATGTTAAGACACAACTGATAACAGCACATGGCTGAGTCAATCTGCAAGCAGAGACAACTTGCTCACTGAGTTACTTTTGTATCACTGATTACAAAAGTTTCTGTTTCTCCCAGCACTGAGCATCAGCAAGTTGGGCAATCAGAAGATCTCCTGCACTCACTGAGGATCTCAGGTAAAATGGGTGACACAGTACTCAGATGTTTCAGGTGAGATGTGGCAGGAGTCTGAGTGTTACTGGAAAAACTTACCCTCCCAGTCACCACAGTCACCACAGACACCCCATCAGGCACCTGGGGACTGGCCACAGTGATGCTCCCGTTGGAGATGTCTGTGGAGCTGCTAACCAGAGTCTCCTCAATAACCACTCGGGCTGTCTGGTACGGCTGTCCCTCTATTTCCAAAGACGCCTCATCCAAGAGGATATCTCCAGCCACTTTCTCTGTCACAGGCCCAACATAATGAGAGAGAACCTCCGAGGCAACAGCTTCCTCCACAGCCTCGGGCTGGGCAAAGGCTGCCGTGTCCTCTGGCAGTCCCTCGATGGCGATGCACTGCTCCGAGCCGCCGGCCTGGCCCGAGTCCACGGAAAGGATGTTCTGCACGGCGTCACCACGGGACACGCCGGTGACATTCCTGGGAGCCGCCAAGCCTTCGGATGCTGCCGGGCTCTGCGTCACACACAGCTCCAGAGACTGCCTGCTCCTGTCTTCTTGAAGAGTGGTTTTGGGGATAATTATATAATCGGAGCGAGGGAGAATCTTACGAAAGCCGGGAATGTCAGGGACTACTGCAGTTCGAGTGCATGCCTTGGAGTTCTGTGGGCAAAACCAGAGCATGGAATAAATGATTATGAGAAAAGGAAGAGATTCAGTTCTCAGTCCTGCTATTTTAGTGCCTAAGGTTCAAACAGTTTCCTGAGGCAGTTTTCTGGGAATTTCTCCACACGACAGAGTCTGCAGAATCCCTCTGAGTCCTGGTTTTATCACCTACTTTACCAACACTCACTCTGATGAAAGGACACAAAAATAACTGCTGTGAACGGGTACCAGACATATCCATCTTGGATTACAGAATGTGCTCCCTTGACTGAACAGAGGGCAAAGGCAAAAGGCAGTGGCCTCACACTGCTTCTTTGAAGGCTGCCCTGAGCAAGGATACAAACTGGAATCTGCAGTTAAATGACTCTCCCACACAGTGCTATGTAAGCAGGTAACTGCCTCTCTCTTCAGCAGCCAAAGAACTTTCAGAAAGACAACTTACCGGGTCCACTCCCTCTTTCTCTAGCTTGGCTTTCTCCAAGTAGTAGCTCTTTTCAGCCACACTGAGCAACCTCCAGCTCTCACTGATCTTTTTGTTGATTTCAGATTGAGGGAGGTGTGGAAGCTCTTGCTGTACTTTCAAGTAAATGTCGTAATAGTAGAGAAGGTAAGCAGATCTGAAACACAACCAGAAATTGAAACATTAAGGTCATTCCATATAAATTCCTTGGGGAAAAATAAATCCACAAGGTTTAGGTTTGTCTCAAAGTCATGTGACAAGCAAGTTACATTTAATTTTATTTGTAAATGCACTTTTCACTCAAATGAAAACTCTCTGAGGAGAACCTCTGAAGAAGGAAGAGAACCTCTGAGGAACAGCCTAAGGCAAATTATTCTGGGGTAAACAAACTCCAAACTGAACAGTAGCACCTGTAAAGAATGTCTGAGCAGGCCCAAAGTGTCAAACTGATATTTCATACACAATGTTTTACACTCTGAATGGCTCCAAGCGCACTGCAAAGTCCACTCATGTGAACAAGGAAAACTGCTCCCACACCCTACAAAGGAACTAAATGAAGGCAGAAAGAACTTACCGAGGCTTCTTCACTTTTTCTCCATGATCAGCAGTACTTTTATGTTTTTTTTTCTTCTTGGATGGCACTGGTGACGTGTAAGGGTAAGTGCTCTCAATCTCCTCCATCACCACAGTTACCTCAGTGCCTTCATAGGGAGCCTCCATGGCTAAAACACATGTTCTGTGTTATGTTCTTGCCAAGTTATACAACGTTTCTCCCAACAAATAGCATGTTTAATCACTTTAGTAAACTGACAGCACTGTCGGCATCTAGGTTTGACTCTAATTAAATCAAGATAACTATGTGATCTCTATCTACTTTTAAAAGGAAACTTCTATTTCTATAACCTCAATACCATCAGTTCAGTGCAGATACACTCCATCTGCATTGCCAGAGGTGCAATTCCACGGGGAGCTCTCAGGTAAGTTTGGTGACCCAGAGGGAGCCGCACACTCAGTCAACAGCTGTCTGGGTACAAGGTGTCATATCACAGCCACGCTACAAAAGCAAGGCCAGAGGCTGAACAAGCAGGAAGCCTCACGATCCCCTTACCCACCGACAGCTCCCCGGGGCTCTGGGAGGCGATGACGGACGGCTCCAGACTCTGGGGAGCAGGACGGCGGGGAGGACACAGGAGATACAGGCAGCACCACCTACGCCAGGTACAGCCCCGGCGTGGCCCGCACCTCGGCCCCGCGCTGATCCCGGGCGAGCCTCAGGCCGTTACCCCGAGCCCCGTCTCCTCCACACCGCCCGAGGCCAAGCGGAGCGGCGCGACTCCCTCCGGGGCTTCTAAATGTTTCCGCGGCCCCCTCCCAGGCGTACCCACTCACCGGACAGCTCCGCGGCCGCGCGGGCGGACAAGCGGCGAGCTGCGGTCACGTCCCTGCGGGGGCGCGGCGGCGTGGAGGAGGCAGCACCGGGGCCACGGGCCGGCCGCGCAGAGGGGAGCGTGCGTGCGGGCGGTGCGGAGCGGGCGGGCTGTGCGGNGGCCGGGAGGGGTCTGTCTTCCTACGCGTGCGCGGCGAGGAGACGGGCGCGCCTGTGCCCCGTTTCCGCCATTTTTCGTGAGGGCGGCGCGGGAGGGCGGAGCAGGGTACGGGCTGCGCCGCGCAATTAGGGCGGCATTAGCGTTTAGTTAGCAAAGGGTTCGGGCCGCGGCAGTGGGAATGCGCTCTGCAGGAAAAGCATCGAGCTCTTCGGTTCATCAGTGTGTGCCCCGTGTTCACGTCTTTCTCCCTCCTGCACTCCTTGGAGCAGCGGTCCAGGCCTGGCCCTTCTGGTGGAACACCGCACCGCCGGTGCAAAGTGCTGCTCCAGGCTCCGGTGATGTTGTCCCAGCAATCATAAAATCATTCAGGTTGGAATGGACCTCTGAAATCATCGAATCCAACCTATAACCCAACGCCACCGTGTCAAACAGATCACACGTGCCACATCCAGTCTTTCCTTACACTTATGGGGACGGTGACTCTACCTGCTTGAGCAGCCCGTTCCAAGGTCTAATCACCCTTTTTGTGAAAAAAAATTATTCAACATGGATTACTAGGGGAATGTGAGTCAGAATATAATACTTCTACCAGTAAAGAAGCCGCATACTAATGAATATAGGCTAGTACAAGATCTCAGAGTTATTAATAAAATAGTTTTCCAGGGAAATCAAAAGCAGCAGAACCAGTAAGAATACAGCTGGGACAGCTTAGGACCAAGTCCTTTCATTGTGTTGCTAGTTATGTAATTTTTAAAATAAATTAGAGAAGTTAATCAAAACAATGTAATTAGGAATGTTACATCATTTCCAACAGTTACCTGGGAACAGAGGCTGACCCCCACCTGGCTATACCCTTCTGTCAGGTATCTCTTGATAGAGATAAGGTCACCCCCAAACCTCCTTTTCTCTGGACAAAACATACGCAGCTCCCTCAGTTGCTCCTAACAGGATTTGTGCTCCAGACCCTTCCCCAGCTCCATTCCCTTCTCCAGACCCACTCCAGCCCCTCAATGTCCTTCCTGAACTGAGGGGCCCAGAGTCAGTCCATTGCAGTCAGCAGTGGAGTCAGTCCAGCTTCCCAGTCCTGCTGATGAGGCAGGTGGAGTGACAAGCAGCAATCCAGCTGGAAATCCAAGGAAGCTCAGTGCTGGGTGTAAGGACCAGCACTGTGTCACCACTGTGTCATGAGAGTTGCCAGGGAACAGGGAATTACCCCAGGTACTGCAGCCACTCCAGATATTCTCAGGACCTTTGGGTCTCAGCATTTCTTTATCAGCATTTCTCTCTGAATTTTGAAGGCTAGAAGTTTCCATACACAACAAAGTAATTGTTTCCTCGGTTTTCATGAATGTTAAAACTTAGTGCTTTTCTCCCCAGAAAACAAACAGCCCCATTAGGCTCTCTACCCACAACCCTCTTCCTCTGAACCTTTTGGGAAGCAGGCTATCGTGCAGCTATTGCTTGAACACGTTTTTCAAATTACACATTTTTGATTTTTTCTGTATTCATGTCTATTTCTGCGATTTACATCATGACTTCTAACTTTAGATGAATGTAAACCACATCTATCTGGTGCCTCCTCTGATTGTGGAGGAGCAGAAAAAGGGTTCTTCTCACCGAGCCAGTCATTAATAAACCCCACAAAGCAGTGATACGACAGCCAGAATTCAATCTGCAAATGGTTATTTATTCTCCTGAAGTCCTGCAGCCGTTTCTGTGCTCTGTTAGTGTTTATTTGAGATAATTGGAGGCAAGCTGTCTGTTCTGCATCAAACACCCCATGCAGCCCCTCTACTTTTCCAAAGCTCCATACTTTTATTTGGATCAATACACGACCACTAGAATTTTCTTGGAATTATTACCTAGCCCAATATTTGGAACAAAATGGCTGGTTGACTTTACAAGACTAATGAACAACTGAAAATAATAATTTAAGAGAAAACCACTTGAAGGAAAACAGCCGTGTTTCTCTCATTATTCATGGAGGAGTTCTGACAACGTGCATGCTGTCGATGGCATTAGAAACTCAAATTCTTTCCTAAATTGGGCATTTTTGACTCTTCCATGGACATTTACATGGCTATATCTTAGGAAAAAAATTGACATTAACATCATGTAAATTATTTTAACTACACTGTGATAGCACTTTGAGGAGCAGGGGAAGCAGCTGTGTTGGGGTGGAGGCCCTGCTGTGTCAGGAGGGGAAAGGCGCTCTCTCCTCAGGACACTTCATGCATCATTACCTCAGGAAATGAAAGGTATTGGTGGAGATTACACAGGAATCTCCCTCTTCATTTTCCTGACAAAGTACAAGGGCCTCTTTGAAGGAGTTCAAAAGACAGGCAAGCACACAGAACTGCAGCAGGTACCAGCCTTTACTTCTGAAGAGTTGACTTCAGAGTCTGCTTAAATAGACGAGAAATTGTAACAGATTATTCAGCTATTCAGTAACAGTTCATTCAACGCCAGCTCCCCCACCTGCAACCCTCCTGAGGCTCCATCCTTGCTCCAGTTCAGTCACCACAACGTTGTGGTGTGAGTGCTGTGGGGCTGAGGCGTCGTCTCAGTGTGATTTGACATCATCTCTGTGTCAGCCCTCGAACAGCACCAGTTTCCAGGAGGCTTTCATGACTCCATCCCCTGAAACAAAAGCCAAATGAGATCAAGACAGCTTGGCAGCAAGGAGAAAAACACTGCCAAGGGCTTTGGGGGGATCATATTCCTCATGGAGGTGGAGAGCTTAAACCCCTATGGGACCTGCTGTGGTAAAGGGGGGGTTTGGTAGGGGATTTAGGAGTAGCCAGGTGGAGCTGCTGTCAGCTGTAGTCACCAGGGACAATTTCCATGGGCCCTTCTAAGCTGCTTTAAACCTCCCTGACATTTGCTCTGACACTGCACTGGTGGCTGTGGGGACTTTCTTTCCTTTGAGAGTAAAACCACACTGAACCTGTCCCTCTTTCTGTGCACACATCTGCTACAGCTCCCATGTCATCGTGCCATCCATGGGCTTTGTGCTGACAGGAACTGCAGGGTGTGAGAGCAGCAGCCAAAGGACTGGAGACACAGAAGGAGTGTCTGTCTGACTGCTGAAGGGTAAAGGAGCCCCTTTCCCTCAGAAGTGTTGCAATGAAGATGTTACTATTTTTAAAATGGCACCAGTGGAAAAGCAACAAAGGGATTTGTTGTATTTCTGATGAATTTTGGTCTGTTTGGGAGCTCTTTGCAAGAACAAACATTAAGGATCTCAGAAATGTTGACATTTTCAGTGTTTCTGGTTATATACACAGGCTTTGGGGGGTGGGAGTAACAAAACAAAACTTGGGCTGTTACTGAACTCACGGCACAGAATCAGCAAGAAAAGGGTTCAAAAGTGTTACATTCTATTTAGGCAGTAAAAGATCTCTTCCTGTGTTATCCAAAACAAAGCATACATTAAACTAATAGAGTTATTGCACCAATCTCTCATTTCATCTTCTAGGATCATAAAAATTTCAGTTTCTCTGTGAGGCGGTTCTAGCCACACACAGCACTTGGGATTTCTGTGTTTATAAAACAGAACCCACTTCTCTTCTTTGAAATTGCTTTTGGCTCCTGAGTCACCATCCAGCCAATCTTTTCCTCAGCAGGCAAACAAGCACATATTTTACAGTCAATGAAATATGTTTCTTTCAAAAAGGTTGCAGAAAAACATTTTCTAGATATTTATTATTTTTTCCCCTAAGTAATAGAAGAGAAGCAATGATTCATATGACTTCTCTATTTTAGTTGTTTCAAAAAAACTGTTAACAAGGCTTCATATTTTAAACGGAAATTTGATCTTTACAGTTTTCTACTAAATGAGACATAAAAGTATTATATGTTAGGTGTTGAAAATAATGAAAGCTATCACAAGAAGCGCAGTTTAAAAGCCTGTCTGTAGAGACTTTATGAAGAAGAGAAACCTAGTGATACATTTGTGTAAAATAATGAACAGTGCAGAACAGGCCAGGCAAATGTTCCCATTTCTTCTTTATTGCTGATAAAGGAAAGGGGAGAGCTTTTGAAATTGGAAATTCTAATTTTGTTCAGATTTGGAAAGTGAAATGGAAACATAACCGTTCAAAGCTCAGAGGAAGACATACCTCCAGCTTTACTGCCAGTTGATCACAGAGCAGCATAGGATATCTGCAAGTATCCAAACCCCACTAAAACTTCCCATGGGTAATGTACCCATCTAAAAACTGTGTCAAGATTTAAAAAAAAAAAAATAGGAGCTGAACAACTTCCTGTCTAAAGAATAAATTCATCATTGTTTAAAAGACAAGGAAAAGTTCCCCAAGGCCCTATGAGTGTATTAGAGAGGATTGGATACACTGCTGGTGGCTGTTAAAGGCAAATTCTTTTGAAGTCTGACTCTTCATAGAATCCAGAATATGTTGTCTTTAAGTAATATATTTCTATCCTACTAATTTCTTTCCTCAGGAACATCAAGAATAACATGTCATTATCCCCAGTTAAGCTGGAGCTCTCCCCAGTGAGCCAGAAAAATGGTCTTGCCTCAAGAAACAGATTCTGAGTTTTCTCCCACTGGTTGTAAGTTGTGTTCTCTATTTACTTGCACAAACCCTGGTGGAAGCCTGAGCATGGTCTGTCAGGATAAATCCCTCTTTCCTTTTACAAGCATGTTGATGCTTTTGATCCATGTGGGGTATTTTTCACTGTTCCTAATGCAGTATGTTTGCTCAGATCCCTTTACAACTCGTGAAGTACAGAAATGTGTTTCACTGAATGGGAAATTCATTCATTAATAAGGAGATGCCCCTTATGAAGGCATCACCAGGTGGAATTAGAGTGTGCTTTGTGCTGAGCCTGTTCACTATGACAAGCCTGACTTGATCTATGTAGTTTGTGAGGGAAAAGCTACGCAGAGCTCTGGTACTTGAGGGTGCAGCTCTGAGACTTTGCCAGCAGCAGCAGTGAAGCCTCCTCAACAACAGTATATATGTATGTGATGGGAGGCAGGTAAATGCTGCTTCTCACTCCCCACCTGAATGATTAAAAAACTGAGGTATAAAGAGATTAAAAAGAATACCTGAAGATGGATATCTCCCAAAACCCAGTAGAGTCACTCACTGTTCAGTGTCCCTGAAAATTCAGAACAGTCAGGCATGACTTTTGGGGTGTCCTAGAATTTTCAACCCAAGACCAGTGAACTGGATTGAGAAAAACATCTATTCCTGTCACTGTGAAACTTCATCTTCCAGCACAGCTGCCCCACAGCTGTCACCAGAACAGCAGGACTTCAGGGTGACTCCACACCATAACTTAATATTTTCTCAGGAATGTATAGCTAGCAAGGAAAGGGAATCTTCAAGTCAAGGTCTTGGCCCATATTCTCTGGCTGACACTATCTGAAGTCTCTGCCCTACAGTGCAGACAGGAGGCCCACACACACAGCTGTCCATTACCTGGCACAGGTAGGGATTTGGTCACTGTGTAGCTGCAGCAGCAAGGACCTCTGGGAGAACAGGATAAGGTTCCTCAGGAAGGCTGAGCCTCACCATCTCCCAGCAGTGCTCGCTCCTCCCTGATTAAAGCTTCCTCAAAAGGCTGACAGAAGTTATGGGCTTTTCACTGCAGCAGCAAAGGGCAGCACTGTGCCAGGGGTGAAAGCAAGAGCCAATAACTTCTCTCCTGGCAGAGCACAGCTTGTTGTCTCAATAATGGTAGAGCATGACTGGGTAGGAGACAGCAGAGTCTTCTCAAAGCTATCTCAGAAGGCAAAAGGAACAGGAGCCCAGGATCTGGCACCCATGATAAATTCTGCTGATTTCTGGTCCCAGAGCAGTGAGACTGTTTTTTCAGTCTTGCCTCCTGCATGATAATTAAATACATATATTTTAGAGATAGCCAACAGAACAAGCCACTCCTTGCACTCACATCTTCCCCTGGAGATGCAATGAGCAACAGGAGGGATGTGAATCACCGAGTGCTACATTGGAAAGAGTTCATGTACCACTAGAGCTTGTCTGGGATGTACAGATCACATCTGAATCCCTCCACAGTCTTGCTCATTTTGCTCTGCCATGTCCATGAAAACAAGGAGGCTCAGGTGTGCTGTCCAGTGTCATGTCTCAGGCATGTCTGGGATGCTAACAGTGTTGCACCAGGGCTGCACTATCAGAGCACAACTAGGAGAGAAATGGACCAGCTTCTCCTTCAGTGGAGCTACTGGCTTACACCACACTACTGCTCTGGGACAAGTACTGGAATGCCACTCCAGCAAGGAGGCATTTTGCTTGAAAACAATAACCAGCTCCAACTGTCAAGTATAAAAGGTGCAATCCTGGTCTCAGATATTAATCTGGTTTCAAAAAGAGCAAACTGAGTGGAGGATCAAGTACCCTGACACAGTGACATTCAGAACAACGGCATCTCCCAGTGCTTTGAGCAGGATAATGCCATTACTGAGCACAATGCTGCTAATCTCAGCTCCACTCTTTCTGCTGAAGGGGAGAACATCAAAGCTTTAACATCTGCACCTCCTACCTGATATCTGTCTACTGACTCTCTCCTCTCCCCTTCCTGTTCCCTAGTCCATTTTGAGCTGAAATCCTTGCCTTATCACATTCAGCAGTTGTCTGATCATTGCAGGAATAAAAAGAACTTGTAGCTGTATCTTGGCTTGCATGACAGCGTTTCTAAATGTCTGCAAGTCTCTGCAAGCAGAACTTGGTGCCAGGGTCTCTTTTCATATAATACCTTGGAGTGACTTGGCATATTCATCACTCTGGAGGGTCCCTGAACAGACCCTCAGTAGCACAGTTTGCACAGAGAGACACAGGCAAGCTGCCTCCAGCCTTCAGAGATGCACTGAGAGGTTTTGTGGACTGTGAAATAGGATGACAGCCAGGAATGAAGTCTCATACCTGTGCTTCCTTCCAACAAGCACTGACTTGTTTATACAGTCCCCTCTGATAATATGCTGTTGGAAAGTCCCAGCCAAAATAATTTCCTTGTCACACTGTAGGGCTGCACCTGTTTGTTAATGCCCAAAGGCATCTATCTCGTATTTATTAGCACAATGACCTGTGAATAAAAGGAATGAGCTCTATATAGCATTGTGGTAACCATGAAACTCAAGAAGTCCTATAAAACGGCTATAGACATCCAAGAGAGTTTATTAACTACCAAATTGAGCTACCCCAATACCTACAATACAACAGAGATAAGGATTTTATAATCAAATAGACTGATAAGAGTGCAAGTCCTTGTAACTCTGGATTGAATACACCAAATCTGCACTGCTTTACAGTCACTGCGACAACAATGTTATATTAAATTCTGTTTAGGAACCTCATTTGTAACTCACTTTCATAGATCACCAGTTATCTGAATGGAGAAGTGAAGAATTTTTGCCACAGGACTGGTTTTTAAGTGGGCACAGAGAAAGGTGTGCATGCAAGGAAGTTTATTAATTTGTTTCTCCTAAGGTGGTGCAGGGTACCAGAAATACCAGAATACGTGGGAGTGTGACCAGACCTGATGAGAGCACTGTGACAGAGGGGAAATATGTGCTGAGAATTAGAAAGCAGCTGCTCATTCATCCATGGAATGGCCCCATAAGGATCCAAGGGGAATGCATGCCTTGAAACAGAACTTGAAGAGACAAAACAGTAATGAGTGCACTGGAGGGCACAAAGAGTTTCTGCTCCAGCTCTTCCATTTGACAGGACACCTGTGTAACTGCTGCCATGACCACTAGTGCTTGATAATGAGAAATCTGAACAAGAGAAAAAAAAGCTGCTGAAAAATTCCAGGCACTGTCACCACTAAAAACCCTCCCACACCTGGATTCACAAATCACTAGGTTTTTTGAGAGTCTGGAATAAATATTTACCCCTGAGAATTCAAAATTTGCCTTTCTCTGAGTATTTAGCAGCACTTTCCAAGTAAGATCTGCCTTCAAGATTCCCAGCTGATGGCAACACAATCATTGTAAGATGTGTTCAATGACAATGCTTTTTGCTGCAGCAGCACAGATGACAGGATTTACAAGCCTCTGGGTGCTGCACTTGTCCTGTCTCATAGAAGAGGAAGGCAAGGCTCAGCAGTCTAAGATCAACTCATCAGGGATTTAACAAAACTGGAAGAGAGAACCAGCTGAAAAGAATTATACTTTCTATCCAGAAGGAAATATAATGTAAGTGCTGTTCTTCAAGGGAAGGTGGAATAAGTAGCAAATAAAGGTTGCCTGAACAGGAGCTACAGAGGACAGTGAGAAGGAGGTGACTGCAGCACTCACAACAGGGATGGGGAGTGCAGAAAGGTGAAGGCAGCATGAGAAATAGTCCTGAGGTTGACTCAGAGATAATTTGTGAGGCACCAGGTTCCTGAGGAAAGGCAGGTTTGGACATGATCAGTGTGGCCTCCTGTCCCTATGTCCTAGAGAACCATGGTCATGCTGTGAACATACCCAGAGCTGCACACGAGGCAACACCCAAAAGGAAAAAGTGAAAAACTCCACATGACTAGTGCAACTTGTAGGGAAACTTTTGCCTCATAATTGTTTTCACTGGTGAGGGCTTGAACAATGATGCAAATGCTGCTGCTTTTACTGGTGTAGAAATGGCCGTGGATGAGTCAGAACATGGAAATAGCTCAGCTGACAGTGAAATTAAGACCCTGGTCTACTGCCATAGTGTAGAGACAATCACTGTGCTTGGAAAAGAGTAGTTCCCCACTGTGCATTCCAGTATACAGAGCAATTGCTCAGAGTACATAACATTTCTGCAGAGCCTTGTTACCTCCTTCAGCCCTTTTGTTCCCTGCAAAACTTCCTTCCAAAGACACTTTGATCCAAACTGGCACATTACTTTCCCTTTTTCAAAGTATTTGCAGGACTTTTTCCCCACTCTGCTTAAATTCTTCAATCAGCTCATTTTTCTTCTGCTTTTCCACCCAGTACACACTGGGAATGACAAACTTGAATATTATTTGGAACTCTGGACAGGACTTGGTGATGGATTTCTTGAACTACTTGGCACATCTCCATTGCCAGGTGCAGGACAAGAAGTATGTGTGGTTGCAGTTGGAAAGGATCCCAAACCTCCTCTCAGAGGGTGGTGGTTTCTCACACAGCACTTCCATAGAGATGCTGCACACCTTGACCTGACTGGCTGGGAAAGCAAAGACCTTCTCTATATGAAGCTCAAATGTTGCCATACACATCATCTTGTGAGCCTTCCTCTGTTCTTGGTTGAAAGAGTGAAGCACTTGCAGCCCACATATCTCACCCATGACCTTGTGGAGGTACAGGCAGCACTCTCCCAAGTGCCACATTCCCTCCACCATGTTTGGACACAGCTGCTCCCTGTCACCACAGGAGTTCCCAGCTACCAGATCTTCCAGTCCACTGCAAATTGCTTGCAAGTAGTAATAAGGCTTCACTTCCAGATTGTTATTTTGGTCACTGCAGCACAGCACAACTCTGAGGGTACTGGACTTCTATGGCTCTCCACTCAAGCCACACAGATTTCTGTCCCTGAGCATCCTATTACTCTGTTTGCTCCATGTGGTGGTGGGACCACACTCAGGGGCTGTTGGGAACTGCCAGGGGCAGCACAATGGCTGTGGCTCACCCCAGGGCTGTGAGCCCCATCAGATCACACCTGTACCAAGCACTGTGTGCACGCTGTCCCTTCTGGTAGAACTTGAAGATGGTGGAGGATTTACTTGAAGGCAAATCATGTGAGAACAGACTCTTGTGTGCCTGCCAACACACTCTCTGCACGCAGCACCTGCATGTCACCTGCTCTGTGCTCATCGTGACAGCTGCCTGGCCCCTGACTTCTGGCTCTTGAACACAGAGTCCAGAGGATGGTGACAAGAACAACAGAGGTACAGCAAATGAGCCCTGCAAGGAGGTACAGAAAAAAATTACTTGATTTATTCTGGGGGAAGTGGAAGAGATGCATGATAATACCTTTCAAATAGGTAGAAGTGCAGTATAGAAGGTAATAAACTATTATCTCTGTCTGCCAGGAGACAAGAAGTGATAGGTTGCAGTAAGGGAGATTTATTGGTTGCAGTTAGGAAGGGCTCACACTAGACTGTGTGGGGAGCAGATGAAACCACCATACAGCAGCCTTGGAAAAGGTGAGACACCCTGTGATCAGGAATGGTTTAGTCAAAGAAGTTCCAGCTCCCTCACATTTATTTCCTATGATCTTTTCTTATACTATGCACATGATGAAAATACCCCAGAACCTCTCCCCACTCCCTGGGATACCTGTGAGCAGTGCTTTAATAGCTGACTCTCAGAGACAGGCTCTTGCCAGGCTGTTCTAGCTGCTTGGGTTGCAGTGAAATTAGCTCATGTCCTTTTAATGACGTGATTAGAAAACCAGGATTCCAAATGAGCTACTGGGTATTAACAACCCAACTGGCATTGGTTTTACATGAAGCCAACTGGAATTTCACATAACACACTGCAGTGCCAGGCAGACCTTACAAAGACCACAATAAGACATCTTTGCCACTGTAGCAATCTCGCGTTGCTGTGCTCCTTGAAGCAACAGACATTTCAATCAGCTCTTGCCATGGTAGTTTTGTTATCTTACTTTTACTTAATTGGTTCCTGCAGGGTTGTCTTGGAGACTTAAGATCTGCTCTTTGAAACCACCTGATTCTTATATGCAACCTAGGAAAGAGAAATGGGATTTCACACAGCAAAGTAGTCATTAACAAAACTGGACCAAAAATGCTGAACCACTGCATAAATGCATTATCTGGTGTCCAGCAACACAGCAGTCTGCTGAGCTCAGCCTTGGAGATTGGCTCCCAGCAAGTGAAACCCTAAATTATTATTTTAATAATCATCTGAATTCTTGTCTGAAGTCAACTGCCACTGCAGAGGGCAAGTCAAACTTTATCCTAGCCTCATTGCCTAGGTTTGCTATCCCTGTGTGTACACTCACCAAGCCCTCAGGTTTGATTGCCCTCTCCCCAGTTTTCAAATGCAGATCTCTTGCTGATTCCTCTTTTGAAGATTTTTGTTTCTGGTTCTCAAATCTTGGCTGACAGGAGTGCAGCCATGCTGTGTGCTGATTGCAGCTGGCAGGTGGATTAGAGCCCATTCAGATGGCTGTGAAATTCCTCTGCGAGACAGCAATGGCAGAACAATGGATTATTTCACCATGAAGAGCCCAGAAACTGATGCAGACAGTCACGTTGAGGAGACAAGCTGAGGAGCATGAAGACATAAAGCAATTTTTGCTTCTACAAGCCCCACTAGATCTTTCCAGCTAAAAGTTTTGGAAATCTGCTGCTAGCTCCCTTCCTCCTCACCTAAGCTGGTTGATTTCTCTGAGGTACAGGATGTTCTCATTTTTTTCCAAAATATGTGGGAGCTACAGTTGCCAAGTAACAAAACCTCATCACTCTTTTCCTGAAATGCATAATTCCTCATTTCTCAGTTTGATGGAATGGACAGATGAAGCTGTGATCTGTGACACCTGCTCAGTGTCAGGATCATTCCGACTCCAGTCTTGCCGCTGGATAAATCTATTGGATACAGAGTTCAGGGTGAGGAAAGGATCTGACTGCCCTTTTATCTCTCATCTTCAAAAACAAAACTGGGGATGCATTTCACGACTCACTGAACTGATTCTGTGACCAGTGTAATGAGATTTCATTAAGAATACAGTGACACTGCAGCCAAGGAGATGCAGCTTGGCATTTTTTTCAAGAAATGTCCTTCCTCCTCACCTACTGCAAAGTGCTCATGTGGTTGATCTCAAGCAAGGTCAGAACAAAGCTGATAGATCCCACTCCTTCACAGGAATTAGGAGCAAAATTCAGCTCGTTGTAGTATTTGTGGGACTAAAGGAGGTCCACAGAAGGACAAACAAGATGATGAGGGATGAAGAAACTGTCTTAGGAGATGTGAATTGAACCAGGAGAGAAGAATGCTAAAAAAGGAGGACTGCACCAAGATTTGTTGGTGCTGTTTGTTTGAAGAAGGCCCTAGGTAAGCTCTGGGTCAGCCGCTGTTCAGGAAGTTCTGGAACCAGCAGGCATTTGCTGAATCTAATAGGGGGTTGGTTTTAACAGATAAAAGGAAGTGCTTTTTTATACTGTGGATGTGAACTTCTGGAACTGGCTGCCCTGGGAAGCAGACAGAATTGTCAGAGTCAGGCAGCAATTAGACAAAATCACAAACAAAAAATCTAGACGTGAACACTAAATGCCCTAGGCAGGGATGTCCACTTTAACATAGCTGATACAACAATTGTGGCTGTTGTTAGAGGAATGAGGGGAATGGACTACTAAAGTGGCCAAGCAAGTGTGCTTTCCCTAAATAGCATCTTTTATTGCCTCAATCTACAACAGATTACTGGACATTATGGATCCAGGTTTGCTGTTATTTCTCACTTGTCTGTAATTTGATTGAGGCTCTGTTCTTCCTGCACCATGACAGAGTTCATTCCCCTTTGATCCTGCTCCTAGCAGAGCCAACAATCTACCCCAGGTTACATAATGAACCATATAACCTCCAGATTTCATCCAAGGGTTAATCTTCTCCTGAATATCTTGAAATCTTGTCTTCTAATTTCCTTCTTCCTTCCACACACCAGCAAGAAGCACCATGTGGCTGAGCTGCTTGTGAATCTTGAAGATGAGCAGTATCTGAAAGTTTGTGACACATTAGCAGAGCGACACAGTGACAACTCCATGCCTGTGCACTTCAATAAGCTAGTTATAAACAAGAGGGTTTCTCCTCTAATGTTCCCAGTCCTTGCTACCACACTGGAGAGGACTGGACTAATGAAGATTTCCTCCTGTGAGCTCCATGAGGCATCTGCACTATTCCTTCAGAACTTATTACAGTGAACAGAACATAGGCCAGAAAAAGCATTCTTTGCTGGCTATAAATCATGAGTGACACTAAGGTATTGCTATTAGCAGCAGAAAAATGCTTTCCTCCCCCAGTCTCATCCAGCCCCGTGCACATACAACACTTTTGCAAAGGGTGATGGGGTGTCTGGATGGAAAATTAAATAGAGGTTGTGTTGTCTGAAGATAAATTGGTACCTCCCTCAGTGTGAGTGACTTTGTCTTTTTCTGATTTGTCTTTTAACTTAAAAAACATTGAGACTAGAGATAAGGATGAGCTTTAAAACCATAGCCTTTGTCCCCTCCCAGGCTCTCCTGAACAAGTCCTGTCTCTGAAACGTGCTCAAAACGAAGATAAATGTTCTGGCAGTAATATGCAATATTATTTTTGGCAGATGAAGAATCTCAAACTAGATAAGGGAAAACTGAAAGGAAAACAAACCTCTGGCTTTTTTCAAATGCAAGGAACCAAATTCTGCTCACCCATAGGAACTCAGAATCCTTTCCTTTTTTTCCAAATTATCACAGTAATTCCTGATTTTCACCAGAGAAGCTGCCTATGGGGCCTTATTAAAAACCCAGCACATTCAGAGACCCTGGTGGAATCACACAATAACAGAACTGAAAGACAAAGGCATGTGAAGAGAGTGCCAACTCCCCAGCTCCTGCCCAAAGGCTAATTTGGTTCTGGGCCATGCTAGCTGTAACAATGATAAGATTAACACCTGATATCAAGGGAAAGGCTGAACTGTCTGGGACCTCCTTCAGCAGAACAGAACTCTCCAGCCCCTCCAGCATATTAGCATATGTTAGAGGAATAGCCTCTTTCCTGGACTAGTATGTATTTCCCTATAGAGCCTTTGTGCAAAGCTCAGAGAAGTGTTTCTGCTGATATATTTGTGGGTATGTTGAATAAAACATGTGCCATTTGACATTGTTTGCTTGGGCTTCCATGGAGAATGGGAGAGGGCACCTCCTACTGAAAGGCAGAGAGCCATGAGAGGCTGAATCTGGCCTTTCTAGAAGCAGGATGAAGCACAGCCAAATGCAGGAGCATGTCACGTTTTTGATTCAGAGAGACCCCTGACCAAAGGACCCAGCTCACCCTGCATTGATTGAAGTGCCAGCTGTTTATATTGCCTTAAGACAAGGAAAAGTAAAAAGCCCAAACCTTTGCTCCCTGTACGTGCATCACCTTGTTACAGACATGTATGCTTTGGAAATTAAATGGGAAGGGATTTTCAGAACAAGCTAAGCATTTTAGAGGCAAAATTTCTACTGCTCAGAAAGGCTCCTATGTCCAAAGCACAGCCTGTGTTCTGCAAATTTCAATGTGCTTTGTCAAGGCTGGAAGTTTGATAAGAGATTCTGGTTCTCAAGAGCTCTTAGAGCATCCTGTTCTAGGGAACAACAGTTATTGATGCTGCTGGTTTTAAACTAAGAAGTTGTCACATCTCAGCTGTTCTTGGATTTGACTGGCATGTGAAGAATGGATGCATGGAATAGCTAGAGGCATTGCCACCTGTTGTGTCTATTCAAAGTTAATAATTTTCTAGGCAATTAAGAACTGTTCAGTGGTACATTTTATAATGTAAGATTTGTATGATGTGACCAGGAGGAGCATCCTAGCATAAGAAATAGGACGTTTCTAAAGGAATTCAGAATTTCCCTCCTAAAAGCTGTGAAATATCCTCAGGTCTGTTCAGAGAAGCAGCATATTGAGAAGGACGTCAGCAAGAATCAGGAAGAGCCCTAGAGGAAATTCGTTTGGCCCCCAGGTACCACACTGTCTTCCAGATAAGCTTTGATGAAACACTTGTTCATTTTCATTTCTGTCACCGTGCTTCCAGCTCTGTAATGAAATACCTCATCCCTGAGAAATACCTCAGCTGTTGTGCCTGTGACAGGAGTCATTCTGTCCTGCATCAATAATGCCAGGGCCAGCCCTGCAGAGAGGAACCCGCTGGCCAGGCAGTCACAGATGTGCCTTTGGCAAGGAACAGGCAGTGGAAAGATGAGTCCAAGATTATCTGTGACTACTACAGGATATGCCCTTGACACCAACAGAGCAGGGTCATACCCTGTCCTGAGTTCTAAATAGTTCAAAAGCTTAAAAAGCTGCTGGTCTTTGGTTTCACGGAGCTGATCATGGCAGTAAGGCCATCTTTAGCAGAGTGTTAATATTTGGGGAACCTTCATCTCCAAGAGATTTCTGTTTCATGGAAACAAATTAATTCTTGTCTTCTATGCAGTCACAATAGTCAAAACATACACTTTATCTTCTCTGATCACCCTTTGTTAAGCAGCTTTGCATCCTGTCTCCCCACATGCTCTTGTTCTGTTTGGTACTGGACACTAAGGCCACTTTCCCTCAATAGAGGCATCATAGTTTTCCATGGGAACATGTATGCACAGCTAAGAGCTGGTTTCCTTGCCAGCAGTGGGTGTGGAAGGTTGTAATTTTTTCCAATGGCAAGGATAAAACAGCAAGCTCACTGGCACGAATCTATCAGTGAAGCTGCACAAGTGTACTAAACAAAGCATACAAGAACTTTGCTGTTACCTTTCAAGTAAATAGTTTCTCCTTCTCAGTTTGCTCCAGCAGAAAAATTCCTCTGCCCTGTACATGCCACTGCCAGAATTTATTTTTGAAGAACTTGGATCTGTTTATTTATTTATCCATATTTAGTTTAAAAGTCTGGGCTCAAAATTAAACAGTCATTCATAATGTCATTATCTGCCTTGCTCTGCAGTTAAATACCGTGTGTGGTGTCACAGGACCAAACCTTTGGCAAGGCCTCTAGAAGAGCAATTTAGCTCCTCATCCATCTTGCCTGGCAGCACGATTGGCTTCCAAGCTTGCACTGCTAAATTTGTTATTTTACTCTGACTTAGATTATTGAGTGTTAAATCACTTTCTGAAGTGTTTATTGGTAATAGTTGAATTCTTTCCACCCATTTGAGCTACTTTTGAAACATAAACATTTCCTTGTATCTTGGAACTTGATGGAAAGGTGGAGAGAGTTCCTCAGGAGGATGGATTGTAGATATTACCAGCTCATTAAGTAGGGATAGAAGTTACCAATGCTGTGGAGGAGAATATCCTCCTCCTTCCACCAGGATGAAACAGCAGACTCTCACAGCCACTCACATGAGGAAAGTTCACTTGTGTCTTGTTCTCCTGTCGTGTCTTGGCCTGTCAGGAAGCAGATGACCCGTTTACTGGAACACCAATGACTTCCTGACAGGATCTTCATTAGATCCTGAATCTCCCTGGATAGAAAGCCAGGCTGTGATCTGCAGGATCAGGTGCTGAGGAGGTTATTAGGCATCAACATGCCCATGCTTCCAAGCATGAGGTGTGATCTGCAGCCCCTGCCTGGCACCGATGTCTCTTGGGAAGGAACCAGAAACAACTTTCTTATACCTATTTAGGAAAATGGAGCAGAGGATCAGAGAGCAGAAATAAACAAAGAGCTTAAAATCTAGTGTGGCAGTTGGAAGCTGAGCTGGAGAACAAGGACCAGAGGCAGGTCAAGCTGGAGAGGAGGCAGAATTTCAAATAAGGCCTTTGACAATTGATCTCTTGAGGACCAGATCTCTTGTGACAGCCCAGCAGCCTGATCCAGGCCGGTGTACTCAGTACTGCAGGTCCTCTTACCTCTTGCCCTTGCTTCAGTGAAGACCTACAAATCAAAGTTTTTCTTTTCATTTTATTTTTAATGAAGAGGTCTGTTGAGTCTCTTTCCTGCATTGGGAGTTACTTTCCCATCTGAGTTTTAACACAGACTTTTAGAGATGATACCAAGATCACACTAGCAATCAGGGCTCCTTTGATGGCAGAGCTAAAAATACACTCCCCAGCTGACACAAGCCTTCAGGAGGAGAACATAGAGTTTGATTTGAAAGAACACATCTTCCTTAGTCTCCTTGTCTTCTTCCAAGGGACACCACATCTGTGACAACCATGCAAGCAGATTACATCTGTCTTCTGAAATGAAGCACCCATATACTGACCCACACTTCCTTCAGCCTCAGCAAAGGGAAAAGCTTTAAATCTTCTGAGTGCCTTGGAGAACATTTTCATTGGCAGTTTTTTGCCTCTCTGGTCATTTTGGCATATGTCAAGTTATTGCATGGCAAGAACCACATCTTAGGGTCTTTAGCAGATCTTTTGCCAGTTCCTTAGGAAAGGAAAGGAAAGAGCTGGGCATGCTGATCAACAGGACTGAAACTGAAACTCTGCTTCCCTTCCTGCTCTCCTCCCTGCTAATTCCAGGGTGCTGGCACACAAGTCCTGGCTAATGAGGCATTCCCGAAGCCCTGCTTCTGCACTTGTAAAGGAGACTGTGGTAAGTAGTGCCACTGCCACCTCCTGGGCTTTCTGAGGACCTGAGCACATCCCGTAGGTTGAAAATGCAGATTTATGCAAATGTTGGGCAAGAGATCATGGATTGCCCAGCTTCAATCTGTGCCAGCCTGCTCTCTCCCCAGGCCAGGAGTGATGACACTAACAAGCAGGTGTTTGCAGAACAGAGTGCAGGTCTCCCTCCCCTTGGAGGCATTTAGCTAAAGATGGATCCTTAAGGCTTTTGGGTAGGAGATGCACAGATGAACAATCACACAGAGTATTGGCTCCACATTTGTAATGTGTAATGTGTCAGGGGGTAAAAGGTTGAGCAACCCACTTTGGAAAATGCAAATAGCAAGAAGGGCGTATTTTTCTGGCTAAATGAAAACCTTCTCTGAGTGTTATTTTTTCATGTGTCTTCATGCATAACTTGAACGCAGTGAAAGGAAAAATTAATTTCTTTGGTCAGACAAAAATACACCAGATTTATTGTTTTGAAAGATACAGGGGGTATGTTGTATTTCTACATGGCTGCTGTAGCTATAATTGGCAGCACAATGTTCTGCCAAACAAAGGCATTCACCCAAGAATGTCTCTGGGCCCAGCCAGCCTCAAGCCTGGAGGTGGATGTCCCATCCCTAAACCTCTGTGGGCAGTGCTCCATTGCCAGGAGTCTGTTTGATGCTCCCATTTAGGGTGTTGGCCCTGAAGATGTAAGACCTCCCTCTAACTGAGCCTTCAGTGTGGATGCTTTCAGGCTTGTTCTGGCAACGGAAGAACATAAGGAAGCCATTCCTGTAGTTCTTGTTCATCCATCCATAGAGCAGGGGGTTGACAAATGTGGAGCACATGGCCCCAACATGGAAGAGAGTGTACAGGAGTTTGTATTCATGGAAGATAAGAACCAGATCAAGATCAATGGCAAGCTGGAATATGTGGAAGGGGAGCCAACAGACTGCGAATACCACAACTACCATCACGAGCATTTTGGTTGTCTTCCTCCTCCGGCACTGGTTTTCATTCCTAGAAGTGGGACTGACATGGTTTTTCAGCTTGAACCAGATCCTGGTGTAGGCATAACAAATAATTGCAAGAGGAAGAACATACTGCAGGAGGAGCATGGACAGACTGTAGATGGTGGCATCTCTGTTGTTACCAGAGGGCCATTTTTCTGAGCAAACAGCCATTTTGAGGTTAATGGATGGGATTTCCTCGTATCGGTACTCCCTGAAGATGGCCAGAGGCCCTGCTAGCACAGCTGCTGCCAGCCACATGACAGCTATGATGGTGAAGCTGAGCCTCTTGGAAATCCTGCTGTCCAGGTGGAAAACAATACAGCGGTACCTATCCAGGGCAATCACAGTCAGGGTGAGAGTGGACACATGGACACTCAGAGCTTGAGCATAAGGAACCAGGTGACAAAGGACAGCTCCAAACTTCCACTCATCCAGCAGGGTGTACACTAGGGTGAAAGGCAGACAGAGTGTGTCCACCATCAGGTCTGCCAGGGCCAGGTTAGCTATGAAGAAGTTGGTGACAGTCCTCATGGTCTTGTACTTCACTATAATGTAGATGACCAGGGAGTTTCCGATGAACCCCAGCAGAATGATGAGGGAGTAGGCAGCAATCAGGATGACCTGGACCCCCAGGATTTTGGTGCTGTCCATCATGACACTGCGGGACCCAGAGAGATCCTGGGTAGGAGTGACAAACTCCTTGGCATGCCAGCTGTGTGGCAGTTTCTCATGTAATGCTGTCTTCTCCACAGTGAATGTGCTGTTGGCTCCCTCCAATGGTCCCATGCCTGGCCTGAGACTTTCCATAAGGAGGAGAAGGAGGTCTGGAACATAGACATAACAGAAATGAGAGCACAAGTTACACTCATCTTTGATGAGATTTACTTGCCTATAAAAATACTCTAACACCTTAAGAACTAGGAAAGGAGAGAGACAAGGCACTCTCAAAGTCAAGGTGTTCTTCTCCACCTCCCCGTAACAATTTATTTATTTCCAGATTGTGCACCAAGTTTTTTTTCTGTTTCTTATTTCTCACCTCTCCAGGTGAAAATATCTGTCTCCCTACCTCTGCATAAGTCTCTGCCACTGCTCCTGCTAGTGATGCTACCACCCAATCCACCCAGTACTGTCTGCTCTCCCTCCCAGTAATGTGGGCAGCACAACTAATGCCATTTTATGAGCCACTCTCTATGATCAAATGTGTCACATAGTCATTCCCTGGCCCTCATTATCAGGCCCTCAAGGTCCTGTGAACCAGCTAGACAAACAAGTTTTCTTCTTCCTTCTCCTGCCAGTCTCAGGGTTGCCAGCCATCAGGCAGTTGTTGCCTTCCTTGCTGGCTTTGAAGGTCACAGGCTCCCAGCCAGGCAGGTGTTGTGTCCCCATCACAGAAGAGGGAAGTGTGAAGCACACGGAGCACAGTCACTAGTCCTAAATAAGGAACTACTGAACAGTGAGACCCATGAACCCTATGGCCGGGAGACACATCCACAATCCTCTGCTTTCTCCAAGGATTCAGTGAGTGGATCATATTATTTTTATAGGATTTTTGAGTCTAGATCATGATTGTTACAATGATACAACAAACCATGCCTGAGGACTTGGCCCAATCTGAAGAGGGTCCAGGTGATTATAAATTATAAGTTGTATTATAAATTCTGTATTGCTTAGGTGATTAGAAATCATAAATTATTTATACATTCTGTATTTCGCTATTTGTAGATTATACTATGTTGATTCTGCTTGTAGAAAACCTGTGCTGTTTCAATCATAAATTCTGTTCTACACTAATCATAATACCCTGATAAAGAAACAAAGCTTTTACCTATCACCATGATTTAGTGCCATCTTCATTCTCCCAATGATCCCTAAAAGAACCTCTCTGTCCTCTCAGTGTTGCTGACATCCAGGCATCTGCTGGCTTAGCAGAGGAGGGGGCTCCTACAGGGACATGCATGTGCAGGGCATAAACCACTGAAGCTGTGAACAAGCCTCCCACGGAGCTGCTGCTGAGCATCCAGGCACAGACAGGCTGAGATCCAGAGGCCCAGCATCCATCAGCCTCCTGCCACGTGGTGCTCAAATGCCTGTGTGGGATGGCTCTGGGAGCAGGGAGCCCGAGAGGCCAGAACTGACACAGCCTGGAACCCCTGGCTGGCATTCGGTGCCACTGGAACAGCCGAGTGTTGTCACAGCAGGGTGTTCATTCGATCCAAACACGGCAGGAGAAAAGCCAGCTCTGTTACTGGCTCCTCCTCAGCCTCAGTGGCTCAGGACTGCTGTGGGCTATGTGGACAGGGGTGGACATGGCCCCTCACATATCCCCTCTCCTCGGTGAGTGGGGCCCCACTCCCACTGCAGACTTAAACAAAAGTGAGCAAAAGCCATCACTCTGCCCAAGCAGGGAGGCCTGCAAAGCATTGTGCTTTCTCTGACCTGCAGAGAGGGGGGAAAACACCCTTTCACTAAGGGAGGCAGGCAAAAGGCTTAAACGAAGTGGAAATTAGAGGCAGACTGCTGGGTATCTTCTCAGGTTCCTTGAGGAAGGAACTGGGTTTGTCTCAGAAAAGATGTGAGCTGACTGGGTGCTGGTGGGCTTGCTGCAAATCCCATGCAAGCCAAAGCTTTAAGGACAGCCTCTCCTTTGGGAAGAGAGAATGCTTTGCAATTACATTGCAACCTAAATGAAAATGGCTGCTTGTCCTGTCATCCCTCTTCAGAGCAAGGGTTGTGATTACCCTCCCGGTGCTGCTCCCAGGAATCTGGGAATGTGGCACAGCCACAGCCTCTTTGGCAGAGCCTGATACCCTGGCAGACACCTGTACTGCAACTGGCCCTGAGCAAACCCCACTGCCAGGAGGGCAAGGTCAGGCAAGGAAACAGAGCAAGTGCTAGGGACACTTTCAGTGACTGTACTTTCCCTGCTTGCCACCCATCTGGGATTTAAACCTTCTGGATTGTCCAGCATTATTTTATCACTTGTTATTGCCTTTTCTGTGGCTTGCCTGTTCCATTTATCTTCAGTACCCAAGTCCTGGCACCACACCAGTGGACACTCCCTTCTCTTTTTCTCCATCTCATCCACCAACTGGCTGCCAGTTCCTGTGCTCACATCTCAGCCTATTTCCTTTTGCTGGAGACTGGCAGCTGCCCACCATCTGAGAGGAGCCAGGAACATCATGGTTACTGGAGCTGCTTCACTTCCTAACAAAATGGCCTTAATGGAGTTACTATTTGATTTTGTTTGTTTTGTTTCTTCTCCAAAGGGGAACTATTACAAATCAATTAAGACATTTTAATTAAGAGACAAAATGATTATAATAAATGTTCCCACTCCAGGGGCTGCCTGGAGGTCGCTGGGATGCTGCTAGAAGTGGACTAAGTTCTGTTCCAGCAAGTAATGGAAGTGCTGGCATATGTGTAGGCTGCTGTCAGGCCCTGGGCCTGCCAGACTAGATTGAAAAAATCCTTGAAGTTGAAAGCCAACTGCTTTTGGGACAAGAAAGCAGCAGGAGAAACCAGGAGGAGGGAGAAATACTATCCAGGTCCTTTGTGCTGAGTTGTCATGAAGGGATGCAGAAAACAGGATGCTGCCTGTATCAAGATAATCCTAACCCTCACCCTCTGCTCCAGCTGAGCTTCAGCCTGAAGCAGGGCTGGGACCCAGGGATGGCTCCCAGTGAGACAGAGCTGCTCCCTGCAGGCTTCAGCCTTTGGGAAGTGGGGAAGCACAGAGGAGCCCTTCACTCAGCACACTGCTGTCAATGACTGGGACAGTGACCAAAGTGACAGCTCCAAAATCCAGTCCTACAGAGGGCCTAGACCAGGTGCCCTGGGACTCATCCACCTCTGCTTCCTGGGAGGTCTCAGCTCCCTCCGTGTCCCTGCTGCAGCCCCAGGCATTCAGCCAGACTGGAAGAGGCACATCCAGACCTGGAAGAGCCATCTGTAAAAGCCTGGCAGGGTTCAGAAAGCAGGGCTGGAGGGGTGGGCAGAGGGCTGGAGAAAACAGAGCTTGTTAATTAGAAATCCTCTTTTTGTTCAAGCAGCGAGGCTGGAGTCCATGGAATCAAAAGGAAGGAGTGAAGGGACTTGGGCCAGTCTCTGCTCTTTGGTTAATGACAAACTCTTTCTACAGCAGAGCTGGAGTGTGAGGGCTGAGGCTGATGGATATTTCCGTGGTTTGGCTCACTGATTTATTCCATGCTTGTCCTTCCTCCAAAGCAGCTCAGCTCCACCAAATCCCTTAATCTCCAGCAGCCCAGTCAGGAGCACTGACTCATCTCATCCCCAGACCCATGTCCAGACAAATGTCCATGACAAGGGGGTCTGAGACCATCCCTCATCACGAGAAGCTGGTGGTCACCCTTGGACAAGCCACCTTCTACCACCTTCATGTTCCCTTCCAACACTCAAGAGGCAAAAGTGTTTCAGTGTCCCTGCACCCCACAGCACAGCACTTATGGGAGGACAAGACAATAAATGGGGATATGGAGGTTAACCAGCCTGCCAGAGACCACACAGCACATCCATGGCAGGGCTTGGGCAGAGCCCAAGTTCTCTGACTCCAGCCTCCTGTATTCACCACTAGAAAGGACTCTGCATCTCAGCATAAAACCTGAACATACATCTCAGGAACTACATGAAAATGCAAAATGTGACTGATGGAGGGGAACAAATTTTGTCTTCTCTGTGCAATGGACAGGTTTCAGGACAAACAGCAGCTCTGGATGATTTCCTGAAGCCAAAGAACAGATAGAAATTATCCCAGCTCCTTCCATCTCCAGTGAAGGGGAGATTACCTTGCTATGATACTTCAGTAAAAGCAAAGACCCTCTGACCTGCCCACCATCTGCTGCAGCTTTGTAAGTTATCTATCCAGCTCAGGGCCACTGGTGCAGAAACCTCATTACATCAGACACTCATTGCCACCCAGAACTGCTCCTGGGGGACCCCAGTGTAGAACTAGCACTGGGAGACAAAGTGCAAGGACAAGGAGATACACCAGGGATTTCTTGTGGTTCCTCACACTAAATATTTTCACGTCCCTGCCTCGGCTGGAGCCATGGAAGATTCTGAAGGGGATGAGGCAATGAAGATGCTGAAATCACCCAGCTCAGGACAGGATGAAAAAGGAGGTGGTGAGAAGAGATCTGTTTGGCAGGGATACATGCTTTGTCATGGGAATTTATCCTACAGAAAGCAGGGGGGAGCAGTGCAGGGCCCTCTGCCCTGTGGGATGTGCCATGGGAGCAGTGCAAGACTGGCTGGAACATAAGGATCAATGGGTCACACTACAGTGGAGACACACTAGTTGCTGGGGCTGTAGAAAGGAAGAAACAGTATGGTGGATGGATCCTGGGGAATCTGTTACCTCCTGAAATTTAAGGAGTCTGGGATAGGTGAGACAGTGGAGCAGAGGGAAATAACAACTCACTGACAGAACAAACAGGGAGAAAATGCAGTATCCTGCTTTGGGACAGACCAGAAACTCTGTAGGTGAAATGGATCTGCAGCAGGACTATAAGAGGATTTCTCTGTTCAAGGACTAACATGCACTAATTGAGTGCTGAGAGAAAGCAAGCGCTGATTTTTCTCCTGTATCCCATATCCCCCTTGGCATCTCCCTCTCTGAGGACACTGATCTGTGGCAGAGAGCCGAGTGCCAGCAGCGTGTGCAGTCCCAGCACAGAGGAGCTGATAGAGGGAGCTGACGGAGGTCTGTACCAAGCCACGGGGAGGCAGACTGCAGGAGGGATCAGGATTTCTCAGGCACCTGCACTCCTCAGCCCCACACCTGCATCTCTGGTGCTGTATGTGCCCGGGTTCTGCAGCACCCTGGAGCAACCTGCTCTCCTGACTGCTCTCACTCAGCATCCTGCTTCCCACACTCTCTGATTGTGCTCAGAGACCTTTCAAAACTCTCCAGCCAGTATCTCTTGTTTGCTTTCTCTATTCCGGCTCTCAGAGCTGTCACTCCCCAAATCCAGTTTCCCAAAGATGCTTGGACCTTTTTTTTGCCTGCATCGTGTGGCATGGACAAGACCTGGCCCCATCTCAGCCCTGCTGCTCAGATGAGCCCTCCCTGACCCACCTGCAAAGGCCAGAGCATCCTCCTCCTCCAGGAGCCGAGCCACTCACCTCCAGTCACTGTCTCATCGCTGCCCAGGACGGAGCGCTCGGTCCTCTCCACTCTCTGGACGGCAACCTGTGGCAAAGGAGTGGAAAGCACTTTTCTGCAACTGTCCTCGGAGAAAAGAGGAAGTCAGGTGAGGATCTGGGCTGTTGGAGAGTGTTTCATCACCAGGAGTAGCTTTGGAACCCCTCCCTGAGCACACGGAGAGTCCCCTCTCGCAGGGTGACTGACAGCCCCGTCTCAGGAAGCTGGGTGCTGTCTTTGCTCCTGAATGAGAGAAAGGCAGAGAGCGTGTGTTTAACAAACAGAAATGGAAAGGGGGGGGAGCCTGCCGCTGCTGTTTATACAGTGTTCAGCCACTGAGGGGCTTCTTGCATCGAGCAGAGAGAAGCTTTTCCACCACATCCAGTTTCCTCTCCAGGGAGAAGTGCTGGGAGCTGGAGCTCTGCAGGCTCCCCGTCCACACCACGGACTTGGGCAAGTGTTATCTGCCCTCACTCCACAGCTGTCCCATCTCCTCAAGCTTTAAACTCATTGGGACTGGCACAGTCATGCCCAGAGGGGGATCTCCCCTGCATCAAGAGGTCTGCAGGTCCTGCAGCTCAGCAGAGCTTTCACAGACCTCCCTCCACCCTGCTGTCTCAGTGTTTGCACAGTGCACAGTGCAATCAATCTCCAGCTGTGGGACAGAACTTCAGGGACTCCTGAGATACATACAGAGGTAATGCTGAAAAGGTTTTGCCACGTGGCAGTGGCTTGGTCTGCTCCAGAGCCAGATTCATTGTGAACAGGGAAACTGAGTGACTTTCAATTTTAGGATGCTCAGCACTGTCCACACACCTCAAGCAAGAAAGAGGGAGAGACAGAAAAGCAGCATCCTCATGTTCAAATCTGCAAAATCCAAGCTCACTGTAGCCCAGGAAAGCACTCTAAAGGCAACACAGGGAAGCAGATAAGCACAGATAAGGCCTACCTGTTCAAAGGTTTTTGCCCTCAAGGAGAAGTCATGTATTCTTAGCATAGGATTTCCAACTCAAGCAATTTGTGTGTGAATTTGCAGCTCACCTGGGCTAGGAGATACTCCCACAGGCTGAGGGGAAGGACACCTCTCCCTGACTTTGAGTACCTGCAGCTGGAATTTTATCAGAGAAGTCTTGCTCTTTACACCCATGGTGAACTTTGGTCTTCTTTCCTTTGTGAGAACAGAAACAGGGAGGCTTTTCAACCACCCCTTTGTGCCAAAAAGTGACAATACATCAGGAAAAAGAAAACACTCTTAATGGCTCAGCAGAAAAAGAGGAATGAGAACATTCTTGAAATCACAAAGAAAGTGACACTTGAACCCAAGACTTGGACAAGAGTCCTCATAAGTCCCATCCTTCCCCCTCCTCTCTCTGTCTCCCCTTCAGAAAGGAAAGGACTAGGCATAAAATCCACCAGCTGTGCTAACTGGATTTTTGTGGGAGTTTCATGTCTTCTCCCCCTTCATTTTCCCTAAGGCTGTTGATTTAGCTGCTGAGGAAAGCTGGGAGTGGAAGGAAGCAGGACAAGACAAAACTGCTCGGAAGGAGCCATTGCTGTCTCCCAGTGGTGTGCAGAGAGAGGCAAAGAGCAGCTAACACAAAGTGAGTGCTGCATGCTATTCCCCCTGTTCCTAGTGGATGGATGCTCCTCCTCTCCAGGGTCCTCAGCAGTAGATGGTTGATTTCAGCTCAAGATTATGTTTTTCCTCCTTTCTCTTCTGTGTGGGATTTTTCTTGCTTCCTCCCCAGATTCCTTTGCTACCACTCCCCACTCTTCTCTTCCCAGGGCTGAAATAAGATGCCTGGGGAGCAGGCAGTGATTGACAGGAGAGAAATTTGTGCAGCCTGAAGCTGTGAACCTTCATCAGGACCATGGGGTGAATTCCAGTCATTTTTGGCACATGGTCTTTGCTGGATGATAACACATGCAAACTCTTAAATCACGGATTAGTCAGTGCAAGTCCCCAAGATGTCCTCTCCCACGGTCTAAGGGGACCAGTGGAGTACCAAAACCTGCTGTGTTCCAAAACATCACCTCAGCTCTTCAATCAGACAGAGCAATGCAAAAAGGTGCAGTTGAGCTCTCAGCACACCTGGACTGTCATCCCAAATGGCACCCACCAATCTGGAATTTGATCCCCGGTCCCTGGGTGCTCCCCAGCCCTGTCCCTGGGTGTCAGGCTCTTCTCACAGTGCCACAGACACAGGCTGCCTGCCAGTCTGCCTAATCTCACCCAGCTACAACAGAATTACAGCCAGCCACAGGTGCAGCATAGCCTTGGGTTCCCCACAGGGAAGGGACCCCTGGGGGCTGCAGTGCCAGACCCCTGACACTCCTGGTGGGTTCAGAGGAGCAGTCGTGGCACAAACAACAGCAGCCTGAACACTGAGGTGCAAAACAACTTCCCCACACAGCTTACAGATCCCAAAGCAGTTGAGGGTCTTCCAAACCCCAACCAGGAACACTCTGCAGGAGGGGGAATACAAAGATGGTGCCTTGCATTGTCCTGGGGTGTGCAAGGCTGTGCAGCCCCAGGCAGAGATGCCAGCGCCCACTGCCTGCACTGTAGTAACCTCAAGCCTGGGGTATTTTCACACACAGGCTGGATACCCACAAATGCCTGCACAGGTGTCCCAGGAGCCTCATGTCCTTCCAGACATGATGGGATCATTCAAAGGATCTTTGCAGCTCAAAAGCCTTTCACAGTGGTTGGGCTTTCATTAGGCAAAAGCGAGTCTGCTCATCTGCTCATCTGCTCATCCATGCTTCTGAGAAATAAAACAATGAATTTTGTACTCCAGGGAGCAAAAATGATGTCAAAAGGCTGAGAAATGGGGCAGAGAAGAGGGCTGCCTTTTGGCCTGTAATCTGCTCTGCCTCAGTGAGCAGGCAGGTCCTCAGTCTGACCACTTTGCAGCTGTAAGCCATCTGCTGTAGCTTAACTTCTGTCAGAAAAAGGAAGGTGGATGATCTGTTCACTCTCTGGGAGGAATTGCTAAGAAAACTGTTACCAAGGCTTCCAGATGCTCCAGTTCATCCTGCTTCATCTGGAGCAGCAACAGTAACATACTTTAAAAAGCAGCTTTTCATTTTTTTAAATATCTGTTTAATTCCACCTGCATGTAACCAAAACATTTCCACTGCTCCTTCCTGAGGTGTCATGCCTGTGTTTTCCTGAGCAGCCTCTGAAGTATCAGCAAGTTTTGGTAACACAAAAGCCCCTTTTCCATTTGAACCCCGGAGTTCACGGATGCAGTGGATTTGGGAGTCTGATGCATCTAGGAACTAAATTAGCCACAAAGAGACTCAGGGGTGGGAGGGCGGATAGAAAGCTGTCTGTACCCTCTCTGAATTTAAAAACAGTTCTCATTTCGTAACAGCTTTTTGTCCCCATGTGAACATTCCCAGAATTAGTGAAGGAGCAGAGAAACCACAAGGTTTGGCTAAAATATCTGAACTATCTGACACTGATAGTGAGTGTCAGTGAGAGGCACTGAAGAAGCAGGAGGAGAGATGAACCGTAGGTTGGTCTGGGATTGGCCTTGGTCTGCCACAGCTCTGCCCACCTTCAGGGCAGGCAGAAGTCAGGGATGCTGAATATGTCTGTAGGATGAGGGTCAGTGAGCCAGGAAGGAGATGATCATATAGAAAAAGATTAATGGGATTTGTTCTGCTGAACACATCACCACACTTCAGCTCCTGCCCCACTAGAGGCAAACCCACAGGGCTCCTTTGATTAAGACAATAAATGCCTAGGAAGGTTTACCCCTTCCATCCCCTTCCCACTCCTGGATCTCACTCTGACACACAAAATTCCCTTGATCATCCTCACATCAGGACAGAAGGACTCCAGGCAGTTTCTCCAGGCAGACATCAGCACTGCTGAGCCCACAACTGGTCCCTGGTTTTAGCTGCCATTTCTGCAAGTCATTGCACTCAAAGCTTTGTTAATTTATTAGAGGGTTGCTTGTTGTTTATGTACTGAGCCAGGTAGAAAACAGCTTCTGTATAAGAGGATAATTGCAGTCAGATAAGCTCTTCAGAGCCGGGATTGCAAAAATACAATATGATGTAGACCAGCAGTTGTCTGGGTAAAATAGAAACATGGATGAGTTTTTGGGTTGGAACACATTTCCCCCATCTATCACAGACTCCCTGTCTGCCTTTGGGCAAATCATTTGATGTATCTCAGTTCTCTGTACATAAAAGAGGTGACAAAAATGCTTCATTCTGGCAAACTCACCCCTGGAGCAGAGGACCTGGTGCTTGGATGTGCAGCAGTGGCAGCTGCTTTCCCACTTTGCCCTGTGGGATTTCTTTCTAAGTTGCCCATCTCATTTAGGCAGCATGTTCTGTCATTAGGGTCTTGCTGTCCCAGACTGGATACTCCTGCTTCACAGTCCCACAATGAAATTTTTGCCCAAGCTGTCACTCCTGAGATGACAAACAGCGCTATAAATGCTGGATTTTCTGATGAGAACAGGCAGAGCTGGATGGGGCTGATGGCAGCCCCAGCCTAAACACTTCCAAAGTGCCAAGACTGAAAGTGATGTAAATGGCTGGAAAATTCTATGGGCTGGGTGTTGCCAAAAGACACCAGGTATCCAAGAGCTGGGATCCAGTGCTCAGCACCACTGTAGCAGCAGCAGGAATATGTTTGCTGCTTCACTGCCTCATTCCATCTTTTCTGGTCCACATCAGCTGTGGGCAGGGAGCAGGTTACCCATGCCCTGCTCAGCTCAGCAGTGCTGGGCTGGCAGCAGTGTCTGGGCACAGGAGGGTCAGATCCACTCCTGAGATAAACCCAGGGATTTGGCTGAAAATCGACTTGGCTCCGTGTTCCCCAGAAAAATGACTCACAAGCCAGTGTCTGACACTGAGAGATAGGTATGACACCAAGTGCCCCATGGGGAAGAGCTGTGTCCCCAGGGTATGAGCAGAGCATGCAAGAGCTGAGCAGAGACCTTGCTGGAAAGCACAAAGCCTTATAAAGGCAGTGCTCTGGGTTTGTCCTTCTCTCAGCTCTTCAGGCGATGAAAAGGACGACTCACAGCCCTAATTAGCTGGAACATGCTAATACCACTGAGCTTCCCTGGCCAACAAATTTGGCACAAGGCATATGGGACACTTTCCAAACAACTGCTCAGGGGAGCACGTGCCTGCAATTTATTATTCGATGAGCAGTTTCCTCTCTGCCTTCGCTGAAGAGCTCACACCAGACACGAGGGAAGTGAGTCTGGAGCCTGCAAATCTACTTTGAAAGCCGTTTCGTGCTGAAGAGAGAAGAGACTTACTTCTCCCCAGGCATTTAAGATATTTAAGGTATCAGGGGAAATACAGCTTTGCACAGCATTACCTCTGGGAACACTCAGTGCCTTTGAATGGTGCAGCTTGTAGTGCTCAGCTTCCCATGGGGAAAACCACGCTCCTTCAGGGTGACATTCACTCTGGGCATAAGATGCAGGACCAGAGAGTGTGCATTGTTTTTTTGCAGAGTAAAGCAGAGGAGCACAGCCAGCCCAGGTAGCTGGAGAAAGGGGAAAGTAGGAGGGGCCCTGGTGCTGTGTCTCCAGGATGGGTTATTGCCTCTTTTGACAACTGTTCTGGGCAAGGCAGTGTCCCAGCTTATTGCCCTGAAAAAGGAGTAGGAAGGAGCCTCTTCATTTCCTATTACAAATAAATCAGTTTGTAAGCTTTGGATGGGAAGCAAAGGGCAGGACTCTGAAAAAGATCAATTCATCCCTATGGTACGATCATCACTCTCAGTATTTACTGCGCTGCCAAAACCAGAGGCAGGAGCTGCAGCCTCCTGAAGGCCACCCCCTGCCCCTGGCCTTGCCTTCAGCCTGGCTCCTGTGGCAGCCCAGGACTGTTCAGGGCAGCTCTGACAGAGGATTTGAGCTCAGTGAGCTGCCCAACCAAGCACTGCCACAACCTCACCAGTAGAGACACTGGGAGCAGCTCAGGTCTGTGCAATATTCCTAGCCCTACACTGGTTTGACCTGTCCCTCATCCTTGGCATCACCTGCAGCCATTGGCTGCGTGGCCAGGCAGGGCACTCTGTGCTTACCAAGGGCACATCTCTCCCTACTCCCTCCCCACTGCATCCTTTGCAAACATTCGTTGTTATGGTGACAGCTCCTGAAGGAAAATCTCTTTGAAGATCTTTCAGATTTTTTAACACAAGTACAGCCACTTTAATTATTTTCTTTAAGGGAGTTGGTTGTCTCATTAAATGGCAACTGAATTTCTTTCATTTTGTTTCTGGTGACCACTTTGGGGATTCCCAGGCTCCGGCTTTCAGTGTGTGGCTGTAAGAAAGTGGAAGGGGGAGAAGTAGAGCCAGGTTGTAAAGAGCTGCTTTTAAATCCCCTTGGGAGCACAGGAAGTGCCTCCAGGCTGAGGCTGCTGAGCTGCAGGCAGTGTGGAGTCAGAGTTTCTCCAAAATGAATGAGATTTTGGAGCACATCTGCATCTTTCTCAAATAGCAAAGTGCAAAATAAATAGCAAGGGGGGACAATTATGCCCAATAACCTGTGCTGTGTGTGAAATGCTCGACTGAGAAATACTGTTCTTGTGAGATCTTCTGCAGAAATATCCCTTGGCTTTTGAAGTCTGTGTGATGGTAAATGAATTCTCTCTGTTTCCACTGAATGGACTGAAGACTTTCCTATGAGACATCAGGGAGAGAACTGACCTCTGTAGATGTCTCTAATGCAAGTAATGAATATAGTAAACAGCCTCAGCCCAGACAGGAGAAAGCAATCTGGGTATGTGATGTGACCACAGGCGTGGATTTCATGGCTACTGTGTTCTGCCCCTGGAATGTGGATGCTAATGGACAAGACTCCAGCATCCTGAACAGCCAAGCCTGCCCAGCCCGTTTTTGTAAGATGAGGTCATGAAGACCTTTCCCACACACCTCCTATAGAGAGCTGAGGTCAGAAACCTAAAAAGACATTAAAAATCAAAACCTGCAAATGCTTCAAGCTCTGAAGGGGCGGTTTAGCACATCTGTGAATGCTCAGCACCCTGAACCAGAGATCCAAGTGAAGGAGAAGAGCATTCCGGGCATCCTGCACACAGTGACCAGCAGGTGGACTGACACACAATCCATCACAGAGCAGGCTGAGAGGACAAAGCTGTCCTGGCCAAGCCCATGCTGTGTGTGGAGTATCAGAGAGGTTTCATGCACAGCTCAGAGTAAACAGGCAAACAAGCAGCAGCCAGAAATGTTAATATTTGCAGAAATCTTCTGGTTTTGGCGCCTGGGTGTGGGGAGCTGAAGGATGCTGGTGGAATGCAAACATGATGGATTCTTGGCTGCCTGCAGGGGTGGCATGGGGAATCTCACAGGGCAGGACAAACTGCCTGACAGGCCTGCTCATGATGGTTCACACGAGGAGTCCTGGGGAGGGAGCCTGGGCTGAGAAGTTCAGTAGCATATGAAACTGGTCCCCTGGGACTGAGTGATTTGAGCATTCCTGGGGAAAAAAACTCCAAAAATCAAAAAACAAATAGCCATGATTAGGCCATGTTCATCCTCCTTTGCCTGTTTCAGACCTTGTTTCCCTCCCTCCATGTAGTAGGAGATGGATTTCTCCATGCTGATCCCCAGCCCTTCTTCTGGATACATGAGGGGAAAAATGACACAAGCCTTCAGACTCCTGCCCTCACTTCACCTGGGTCCTTTCATGGCGTGTTTAGGATAGTTTGAACCTGCTCAACACCTCTTGCCATCTCTACAGGACACTTTACCTGGACCATGGCTGCCAGTTCAGTCAGACAACTTCAGAGGCTCCAAAGCCTTGAAGGCTCTGGCTTTAGCAAAACAGCAATATCATTTGGGACTGGGAAGAAAATATTGGCAAATAATGGCCACCTCTGGTCACCTTCCTCCTGCAGCTATTTATCCAAAGATACCATATCTCAGAGCATTGCTTCATTTCCTGCTTGCCTTTCTCACCGAGGCCTCTAAATCATGTCCCTGCAGCTGAGGTCACGGAGGGAAGTGTAATATCCATTAGCAGTGATGCTGCTATTAACTCATCCCTTCTTCTTTCACTCTTATTTCTGTTTACAGCAATCCCTTTCCACTTCTTCCCCCTCCTGGTCTCAGTTCAGGAAAGAGCTGGCAGGAGCCCACAGAAGCAAAGCTTCCTGGGATTCAGCCTGCTTTTGGGGACATGGGGAGTCTGGGGATTTCTCCTGGACCAGCAGCACCCCACTCCTTCCTGACCAGAGATGCCAAGGGCAGTGGGAAGGGCTGGCTTCAAGGTATCCCATCCTCTCCCCAGTAGAGTCCTTCACCTGGGGCTTGTCCAGATCAGCACATGGAAAAGATCAACCCCAATTTACCTCTCTGCCCCTCTCCTGTCCCACAGCTGGGCACTGCTCAGGGAGAGCCACAGGATCCTCCAGGAGAGACTCCAGGAGAGCAGGATCCAGAGGAATCAAAGTCCTCAGAGTGTATTTGCAATCAAACCAAAGTGAAACAGAAATCAAAATGCAAAGCTTCTTGTCCCCTGTGGAATTTCCCTGCCTGCATCTGGAGAGCTGACACAAGGGACTGACACTGGGATCAGCAGTTGCTTCCCCTTCCCCTCATGTTTTGCTGACACCCCAGGGAAGCTTCCCAGCAGCCAGACCCACTGCATTGCCCACTTCATCCCCCTCCTCCTGCAAGGCCAAACAGTTCCTCTGACACCCATCTCCAAGAATACATATTTACTGCACGGAACAGAGAGTGATGAAGAGCTTTGGACCTAATCCACGTGCTTAGAGTCAAACCCTTCTCAATCCATGTTATCCTTCACCTCCCCAGTGCATAATCAAACTCTCCAAACACAGTGTTCCCAGCCCAGAGCTTGGAGCCTCCTGAGAGGGATACGCTAAAAAAAGAAAGGAAAACATTACATTGCCAACTGAAGTGAGTGCTGAAAGGAAGGAGATGCCAGGAGCACTGAAACAGGAATGCGAGACCAGGGGACGCTCGGGTGTGTGTTTTCAATCCCCACAAGGGAGACGTGTTCATTGGGAAATGACTGCCACTCACTGCTAGTTTTAGACCTTGTAGTTATGTCCCAGAAAGTGAAATGGCCATGACAAGGACATCCCCATCTGTATTAGAACTTTCTTCTTGGATTGATGGATTAGTGCAGTGCACGGTAAAATAGTGCCACTCCTCCTTTGGCTCCAAGATCTGCATTTGCAGCTCAAACCTGCAAAGATGGAAATAAGCAGTTTTACATGAGCGACAGGTTCTGTTGGCAGCAAGGAGAGTTATTTGGGAAAACCTAAAAATCAGGGGGTCCAGGGCTCTGGGTGCTGAAGGATGTCCTGCAGTACCTGAACCCAAGCTGGCAGCTCCAAACCCTGATGCAGCGCATCCCTTCCAGGAGAACAGCATCCCACAGCCCTGTGCCAGTCCTGGGGAGGGTGTGTGCTGGCACTGCCCAGCCTGGTGCCATGCCAAGGGGATGCTCCTGCTGTTCACACTGCACAGAGGAACCAGGACTAGGCTCCAGCTGGGGCTAAAAGGGGAGCTGATGGGGAAGTTCGACATCTGCTGAGCTATCCCAAATTATGATGTTTCACAGTGAAGCTTCAGTTTTCCAGCTACAGCCTCTCCAAACAATGGGCCTACAGGTGCTTCAGGGAAGCTGTCACCTTCTGGACTCCACAACAGAGAGAGATGAGCTCTATCCATAGCACAGATCCTGGTTCATGGGGACACCTCTCAGCACTGTTGGCTTGGGCTGCTGGGGGAACATAACCTTTCACAGCACATTCCAGCTCTCTGCTAAAAAGCAATTATTCATGCTTTTACCTCTCTGCAGAGCCTCACAAATAAAGGATCACGGTGCTGCAACAGGTGAGGAAGCAGCATCCTGGTTCACCCTAGGCTGTGTGTCCTGTGCTGGAGTCTTGTCTGTGTGTCTGTGCATAGTTTATAATGTCTCCTGGAAGAACAGTGGCAAAGCCAGCAGGCTGGACACAGATGACAAAACCATTTCCCTCTCAGAAGGATGCACCTAATCAGATGATTCATCTCCCGTCCAAAATCCACAAGTCCAAAGCCAGCTGTTTCTCAGGATTGCTGGCACGTGGCAGGAGGATGGGAGGTAACACCAGCCGCTGTCCCGCTGCGATGGGCTGGCACTGGCACTGCTCCATTCAGCCCTGGCATGTTCACAGGGTGACAGCCAGCCTAGTGGGAGAACAAAATGTGGGAACTGAGGTTTTGCTGCATGAAGGCACAGCTGAGAGGAGGCTGGATCCTTGTATCATCCCTATGTCCCAGTGTTATCATCCTATCGATACTCTCAGGGGCACTCTTCCATGTTGTGCAGTGGGCAGGATAAAAGGGCAGCAATGGGAGCAGGTTCAGTCTGCTGGAAACGATCCCTGCCCAGTGAGTTCTTGTCTCCCAGTGCCCAGTGAGCAGTGGGGACTGAGCATCCCTGTCCTAGAGCCACCATGGGTACTGGAGCAGGAGGGTGCAGCCAACGCCCACCTTGCCCAGAGAGCTGGAGCAGTCCTGAGCCCCCACAATAACTATGTGGGAGCTGCCAGCCCATTTGGCCATGGCCTGACCTTGTTGGTGTCCATGGATGTCACTTGCTTGACTAACCAGAGGCCAAGGGGTGCACCTTACTTGCCCATGGCCAACATTCCCCAGGGCTGATTGCTCCTCATGCATGAAATGATATTCCAAGTCCAAACATCAGTATGGGGCTATGGCTGAGCGTGTGAGCCTGAGGGGCTCCTGGGGACAAGGCAGAGGCCAACGCCTGCCTGCCTCTGCTGTGGCCACATGCCAGTGACCCAGCACACACAGTGTGAGAGAAAGCCTCGGAAAATCCCTCAGACAAGCAAATGAAGATGGGCAGAAATACTTTTTGCTCTAATTGCACTGCTGTAATGAGAAAACAGAGCACCAGGAGGAGGAGGGCAGTAGCTGTACAGTCCCTGGCACATCACCATTTTGGGGGCATGCTCTGGTTCTAATGGTGGTTAGGAAGGAGACAGGTGGTTTGTGCAGCTCTTGTGAGTCCCTGTGTCCCCTCTGCTTTCAGTTTTATTTTACTTCCAGTAATGAAAGTTCTTGTCATTTCTCTCACATGTCCACCAGTGTCTGCCACTTCCCATCATCAAGTGACCACCCAAGGATGAAAACCCTTCCTTCTTTTCTTCTTTCACTAGCAAGCCCGCAGCCCTCGTGATTTCTGAGGTAACCAAAGCTGTGACCCCAAAGTGTTGGCCAGAGCTGTGTTCTGAAGGTACTGTGAGCAGGGGAGAGAGAGGGAGGCTTTGGCCTGGAGCTCATTTCTGTGCTCTTTACTGAATGCAGCAGTGGGCAGGAGCTGTGCCGTGCACGGCAGTGCAAGGGCAGTCCAAGACAGTGCAGGAAAGTGTAAGGCCAGTGCAGGGGAGGCGCAGGGGAGGCGCAGGGGCAGTAAAGGGGCAGTATACGGGTAGTAAAGGCGCAGTATACGAGCAGCAAAGGAACAGTGCAGGGACGGGACGGGATGGGACAGTCCAGTCCAGCCCAGTCCAGCNAACTGGACTGGACTGGAGTAGACTAGACTAGGTTAGGCCGAGCCGGGCGGAACTAAACTAAGCACGGTGGGATCCCTGGATGGCGGGGGGCCGGGGCTGCGCCCAGGGAAGCGGGCAGTGCGCACCGCGGGACTCGAGCCGAAGGGGTGCCGCGCACGGCAGCGGCGGGGCCGCACCGGCGCTGGAGCTCCTCGGGATGCCGGTGGGTGCAGACAGCCCTCGGGGCGGCTGCGTTGGGGCCCTGCGGGGACACAAGGCCGGGCCCTGTCAGACGCACTGAACACTTTTGCTGAATGACGGGAAATTGAAAGTTGTTACTGTGCAAATGGAGTGACCCTCGNAGCCCTCGGGGCGGCTGCGTTGGGGCCCTGCGGGGACACAAGGCCGGGCCCTGTCAGACGCACTGAACACTTTTGCTGAATGACGGAAATTGAAAGTTGTTACTGTGCAAATGGAGTGACCCTCGGCCGGGGCTGCTCTGTAATTCGGGGCTTTCCAGCGCTGCATACACCCGGTGTAACAGCTGGGCAGCCCCGTGCCTCCCGCCCGAGGTCTGGTAACCAAACCCTGCCCCAGACCGCAGGAGCGGCAGAAGTTCGGCCCAGTCCGGAGGGATGGGGGTTTGTATGTGGTGGTGACAGGAAGCTCAGGGTGGGACCTGTGTGCCAGCAGGGATGGCCGGCAGGAGCCAGGACCAGAGCCTGCGGGAGGAGCTGACCTGTGCCATCTGCTGCGAGCTGTTCAGCGAGCCCGTCATGCTGGACTGCATGCACCACTTCTGCAAGGGCTGCATCCAGCGATACTGGGACAGCTGTGCCCAGGTCCCCTCCTGCCCGCAGTGCCGCCGCAAGTTCCCCGGCCGCGCTTTCCGCACGCACTACCTGCTCTCGGGGCTGGTGGAGAAGGTGCGGCGCGGCTCCGAGGAGCACCAGCAGAAGATGCAGGTGAGTGGCTTCTGCCAGGCTGGGGAGGAGGGGACACACATGAGCCCTGTGCAGCCACCACCCGTCCTGTCACAGGCAGTTCCCCCACTGTGAAGCCTTATCTGAGCCAAGTGCAGTGATATTTGTGTCTCTTTCTAATTAGTCCCTCTCCCTATTTTCCTTACAGTTGTTTCTCTTTTGAACACTTTTCTTTTCCATTTGTTTCCCTCACTGCTGTGTCTGATTCCTACCACAGCTTTGTCATTTCTCGTTTAAGGACATGGTCCCTAAGTGAGAGGGGAGTGAGAGGTGCTTGTGCCAGGTGCTCTGCTTGAGGGGACAGTCCCCTCACAACATGCAGCATTTAAAGCTTGTGCAAACAGATATCCCAGGCTGGAGCTCCCAGTGTTAAAAATAAACTGGATTCATCACATGCACAGATAACTTAATTTTTAAGGCTATGCATCAGGTGCTTGCTTCTCTTTACAGCCTTTATATGAGATCCTTCTGATGCTGACCATAGGAATTGGTACTGTTCCTGAATCACAGTAGAGGGGTGAAATGGCCTCCCTACCTTCTTTTCCTTGCTCCTGCAGAAGCACCTGGAAGATGCTTTGCAAGCTCGTCAGAAGGAGATGGAGAACTTGCTGCAGAGGAAGCATGTGGTGCAGGAGGACATCTGCAGCCTGACGGTAACACCCTGTGGGAGCTGCTCCTCGGGCAGCTTCTGGGGCAGTGCTCACAGGGGATGTGTCTATCACTTCAGCTGAAGTTTAGCTCAGCTTCCTGTAAAAATCTAGATGAGTAACAGTGGGGACCTACACAAACTCCCCTGCATGTAGGCCCAAGCTCATCACTGCTGGATGTGCTGCAGGGGTTTGGGGAGGAACATTAGCACTCATTAATGCAATGTTTAAAAAGTGCATTGGTGCAGCAGAACTGAGACATGGTGAGTGGTGAGAGCTGTGGGCAGCCTGCTCTGGCCCTGCCGTGCTGCCTCTTTGGGAGAGCATTAACTCTTGGCAACTCCAAAATCCTCTCATGTCAGAAGGGATGGCAGCAAAGCTGAAGGAACTGGGTCAGTGGCAGCGTTGGCACTGCAAGAGTGCTGCCCTTGTCACCAGGACAGTGTTGGGATTCACTGCAAAGCTCCAAGGTGAATGAGGGACCTGAGTGCTCTCCATGGGCTTGAGAGGGACCAGGCTCCCTGTTGATACAGACCTGTGAAGTGAGAACAGCCACAGGCTGACTGTGCTGCTTTCTTGGGTGGCATAAAAGTGTTAAAACCAAGGAAGGGGAGTAAAAGGAAAATGGAGGTAGTTCAGAGATGAGATAAAACTGGGAGGGGAAAAACCCACTGTCTTCTGACTGGAGCCTCTGATCCCCCAACCTGCACCATTACAAACCTCTGTCCTCTTGCCAGATGTGGAATAGACCTTTGAGATTAATGGAGAAGTATTAACAAATAAGCACGTGTTTTCCTGTTGTTGTGCAAGAGCCAAGAGGTGTCTCAAGAGTAAAAGAGCAAATTACTGATCTGAACAGGGAGGCCCTGCACCTCCTCTGTGGTTCTGGTGTGTCAGCACAAACACCTGCTAGAGCAAGAGGAGGCTGGTGAAGCTTCAGCTCTCTGAGGGAGATGGGTTTTCTGTGGGGAGAAAGGGATGTGCACTTCAGGAGGCACTCCTTGAGAAAGTAATGAGAGCTAAGGTTGCACTTGGAGATTAAAAGCTCAAAGATTTAAGGAAAATAAAAAGTCATTGGCTGTCTCTTGTAAACAGGCAGGAAGGCAGTGAGAACACAACAAGGTTGGCTGGCGAATAAACAACTGGAAAAAAATGACCTCTGGATAGAACTGAATGGGATTTTATCAGCCTTAATGACAGAGATTAGTTTGTGCAGCTTGCCTGTCAGGCAGCTCTGCTCAGGGTCTGGAATGATGTGAAATAAATGCAAGCTAACCTGAACAGCTGAGTCTGCAGCTCCACAAAATTTAAAGGGCTCCAGTCTTGCCCACAGGCAAATTCCTGGTGGTGTGGGAGAGGGCTGTTGTTGCATGTGGGGATTTCTGTTTACAGTGACCAGGCCTTTGGTGGAGCTTGCTTTTTGCGTTTGTTGGGTTTTTTTTCCTTTGGCTCTGCAGCCTTGAAGATTGTCCTTGTATCCTGTTCTCCGTCCAAAAAGTCATTGCTATGTCTAAACCTCAAACTCCCAGGGCTCTGTAAGCAGAGTAACAGCACAGCCATCCTGTGTACTTACTTGTGTGTTTTAGCTGTTTGTCTCACCTTCTGCCTCTTCCCTCTGCTCAGAAAGTTTCTGGCGAGCTGAACTTCAAGATTCGGGCTGAGTTTGCTCGCCTTCATCAGATCCTGGAGGAAGAGGAGAGAGCTGTGCTGGCAGAGCTGGGTGAGAGGGAGGAGCAGTCACTGGCCCAGCTGCACAGGCACATTGGTCAGCTGGAAGAGGGGATGGAAGTGCTGCGGAGAGACATTGAGCACGTCAAGCAGACCCTGAGCAAGATGGAAGATGTGTCACTGCTGGAGGTGAGATGCTTTGCTGATTCTAGCAGGAGGCTGAGGGATGTTTCAGGATCTCAAATCAGGATGGGAGAGTCTTAAATGACAGCACTAGGCTGTACCCCAAAGTCGTTCTCACTGCTGTCCCTCTGGATTGTCTACCCAGTCCCTTGGAGTCTGGAGACTTTAGCCACAAGGGATACAGTGACATCAGATGTGGTGGGTCTTGGGAGCCTTCCTCATTCTCCATCCAAGTGCCCAGACAGTTTTCCCCAGGATGTGGGTCCTGGTAGCTTGGTTTCCTCTCTCTGTGCTGTATGGCTGCAGGAAACAGGACAAGGAACTTATTTGTGCAGCTGCATGAATTAGAGTGACTGCTAATTCTCTCTGCTTCTCACTGCAGGTGGAGAGCCTGGGTATCAGGTACGTGTCTGGCATGAAAGGAGCTGATTCCCTTTTCAGGAGCTTATCTTAGTCCCTGGCTGGGACTGCATGGGAGAGGCACTTTATCTGAAGTTTTAAAAGCATCACAAATTGCTCAGGAAGTTGCTGGTGCTTTTGAAGGTGGAGGCTGGTCCCCAGCATACACTGGATGCTCTTCCCAGGGAGCATCCCACATGTTGACATTGCTGCAAGAGTGGGTAGAGGACACAGTGGTTTGGAATGGGTGCAAGAGCCATGTGTGCTGCAAGAGGGAACAGACTTTGGGTGCTTCATCTTCTCCCTGCCCTTCCTCAGCTTCTCTACTACTCATGAGGCTGCAAAAGTGACCCTGAGGTGCAGGTTTGTCTGAGGGCCAGAACTGCCACAGGGAGGCGTGTCCCTGTGCCCTCCCTCCCTGGGATGTGCTCTGACTCCACAGGCCCAGCCTGTTCAGCCATGCAGGAATCCTGTTGGGTGTGCTGGGTGTGAGTTTGCCAGGAGTCACTGCTCCACGAGCAGTGCTGCTGGCTCTGTCTGGGACACCTCTTCTCTGAGCCACTCACTGCACTGGGGGCAGAGCTGCATCAGGCAGAGCAAGCAGAGACACTTATTTGTGTCCTGTCTTTACCAAATCTGTCACATGCAGCACTGTCCTGCAGCCCTGCCCGTGCTTTTCCTGCCTGCATTGGCAGTGGCTCAGCACAGGGATTGACCCTGCCTGCCTCTCTCTCTGCCCCAGGTCCTCGGTGCATGTTGAGACTCAGCCTGCCCTGGACCTGCAGCACTACAGGGACAGCCACAGTGGCCCCTTGCAGTACATCTTCTGGAGGCAGATGCTGCGCTCCATCAGCCCTGGTGAGCACATCGCTGTGAGGGATGGCTGTGGTGGGCCAGGGATGCTCTGCAGAGGGAGTATACAGCTGCTAAAATTTAACGCTTGATGTCTCTGCAGCTCCTGCCCCACTCACCTTTGACCCTGAGTCAGCCCACCCCAACCTGGTGCTCTCCAGAGATCTGACAGCAGTGACAGAGAGGAGTCGAGCCCAGGCTGTCCCCGTCAGCCCCCGGCGCTTCTGTCAGTGCGTCAACGTGCTGGGCTCGCAGGCCTTCGACAGCGGCCGGCACTACTGGGAGGTCTGGGTGGGCACCAAGACCAAGTGGGACCTGGGGGTGGCTGCTGAGACTGTGGACCGGGCAGCCAAAGTCAAGCTGTGTCCCGAGAATGGCTACTGGACCCTTCGCCTGCGGAACAGGACAGAGTACTGGGCCACTGCCACCCCCTGGGTGCGCCTGACCCCCCGCCGGCCCCCGCGGAAAGTGGGCGTCTTCCTGGACTGCCAGGAGGGCACTGTCGCCTTCTTTGATGCTGGGGACATGTCCCACCTCTTCACCTTCCACCAGGTCTCTGCAGAGAGATACTGCCCCTTCTTCAGCACCTGCTTCAGTGACGGGAGGGACAACATGGAGCCCATGCGCCTCTGTCACCTGGCCCTGTGAGGGTCCTTTGAGGGACAAGGGTGCTCTGGGGACACCAGCCTGGCTCCTGCCTGGGGCTGCACTGGAGGCCAGTTCTGCACACACAAGCCTGATGGGTGTTGAAGGAGCTGTTTTGTTTTGGGTTTTGGGAGGAAGGAGGGGATGAGTCTCTTCCCAGGTCCTGTCTGCCCTCCCTTCTCTGTGCCATGGCTGTGGTTGCCACAAGGCATTCACAGGAGTTCCTGGCACCCCTAGAAGAACAACCTCCCATTCCTGAGCACGGCACAGTTCAGTAACAGGAGCCACGGGGCTGCAAGGGAGGTGGCTGTGGGATGCTGGAATCTCCTGCCTCTCTGTGCCTCCACCCATAAGCCTCGTGCAGGAGGGCAGCGGTCCCGAGGAACCACCGGGTGCCTCTCAACTCCACATTCCGACCATGGACATCCTCTGCTGCAAGAGCTTCCCGGGGCAGGACTCCAGGTCGGCAGCAGAGGGAGCCCGGTGCTCAGCCCAGGGACAGCAGCACGGCTTCCTCACCTCACTCACTGTTAAAGCTCATTAGAAAGCCAGCGGTGCCTGCTGGGCCTGCTCGAGGCTTGTGTGCTGGGGGAATCTGCTGCTCTGGGGTGTGGCACAGCCTCGGGGCACCGAGCAGCCCCCTGGAGCCCTGCTCCAGCCCTGGCTCTTTTCTGCCTGCACGCTGCTCCCACTGTTCCCACGTAGTTCCTTGGAGCACTCCCTGCACATTTTGCATGGCTTTTCACCATTTGGTGTTTGAGAACAAGAGAGAGAGAGGTCCTCAGAGCCTAGCCCCGATCTTGGGCTACAGCGTTTTAAGATTTCGCCATCTCTGGCCTGGCTGGGTCTTGAGGATTTGTACATATGAAAAATGCCAAGTTGCAATTCTTTCCAAATTCAGCAAGTTTGTGGCTCTTTTCCTGTCAGCCCCCTGTGGCCCTGCTGGCAGTGCTGCACCTGCAGGAGGGCGAGCAGGAGTCTCTGGGGAGGCAAGTCAAGGGAGTTTGGCTGCTGTGGTTTGTGCTCAGGAGGTGCTGGCAGTGTTTCTGCTTCATGAGTCAGCAGAGGTGCTGGGATGGGTTCAAGCCTGGCTGGTGGAAGTGGTGGGTGGGAGAGAGGATGGCAGTGCCTGGGGTGGGTGGAAATGTCATGTTTTTCCCACCCAAATCCATTCCAGGCTCAAAGCAGAGGCCAGAGCTCCCCAGTACTTCATACACCAGACACCTCCAGCAGAGGCTCAGCTTTCTGTGGTGTGGGAAGGGCCAAGTGTGAGGCTTTCCAGCTCCCACAGCTGGGCATGGGGACGCTAGCCAAAGCAAGGCCTTCACTGGCCATCTGCCTGCCCTGCTGCCCCGTGGTGCCACAAGGGATGTTGCATGTTGCCTCTCCTGCGCAGCACTGCAGCAGTGTGCCAGGGCTGGGGGTGCCTGATGTCTGTGCCAGGGCAGGAGATGGAGCCAGAGGTGAGGATGTCCTGTACAAGGTTCAGGCAGATGTGTCCTGTGCAGGAGCACTGAGCACAGCCCAGGGCTGTCCCCAATGATTGGAAAACCTCTGCTCTGTGCAGCCTTGCTCGGGGGTTGGGTGTGGAAGGGATGCTGGGGGTTTTTACTCCCTCCTGGCTCTTGGTTTGCCTTTAGCCAGTGAGTACTGAGCCCATGAGCTGGATTCAGCCTCCTCTCCCAACTCTCAGCTCCTTCTCCCAGTGCCCCACAGCTTCAGCTGAAATAAGAGTGGAGAAGAAAGCTGTTGGCTTGGAAATGGTGCAGCGAGCCGGGCTGTGTTACCCCCTGCGAGGGCTGGGAGCCTCTGGAAAGGCGAGGCTGGTTTGATCATAGCAGGAGTTACAGTGGGGAAAGCTCATTCTCATTAGCTCCCCAGCCTACCCCAAACTGCAGCCAGGTACGGCTGGGCAGCAGCAGGCAGCATCTCCGAGGTGTGAGGGGAAGCAGATCTGCCAGGCACTGGCAGGGGTGAGCACAGCCGGGCTTTGTGGTCTGCTGGCTCCCGCTGCCCAGCGCTGCCGTGTGCCACTGCTGAGTGCTGCGTGGGCCAGTGTGATGGCACAGGCTGCCAGCGTGTGCCACTGCCACTGCTGCCACCTCCCACACCCTCCCCGTGCCTAAGGCAGAGCTGGAGAGGAGCCAAACCTGCTTGTCCCAAATGCTCCTGAGGAAGCACGTCCTTCCTTCTCCTGCTGGGCTGTGTGTGGTGGCTGCGGCCCGCTGCTCCCAGGCAGAGCCACATTTTGGGGTATAATGTCCTTGCCTGGCCCTGCTGGTGGGGCAAGGCTGAGGAGGCAGAGCAGCTCCTGCATACAGGGAAAATGCTGCTCTGGGCTGCCGTGCATGAGTTAGCCCAGTGAGGAAATGCAGTCTGCCACTAAATGCTGCCTGAAAAACACATTTCTCTGACAAACCAGAGCACCGTGGAGTAGGAACCATAGGTATGAATGTAGTAACTACCTGAGCTTGGCCTGGGTTCAGGCAGGAGGGGATAGGGATAGGAGAGTGGGCACCATGGGGTTAAAGCACCCCTCACCCCAGCATCCAGACTCTGCACCTGACCGAGCTGGCTCTTGTCATCTTCTCCCAGGGCCAGGCTGTATTTTTCTTGTGGGTTACCACATTGCTTTGTCCCTGGGTGTTCCCAGAGCCACCCCAGTGTCCCTTTCCCATAGTTATGCTAGGGCTGGGCGGTGTCCAGCAGCTCCTGCCTTGGCAGCCTTCTGTGATCTGTGTGTGTCTTTATCCAGTGCTTTGGGGAAGCCTTTGCTTCCTCGGGTCCCCCCACGTGCTGGAATGGGGACAAGATTTCAAAATAATATCCTTTTGTTTCCCAGGGCCGCAACAATGGAAAGATCCCATCGGTCCCACAGTCGCCCTGCGTTTGTGATGGAAAATTCCCCGCCGTGGCGGGGCGAGCCCTCCCCGGTGTCCTGCAGTTACTGCCGTTAGATGGCAGCCTGGGCAGGCCGGTCCCGGCCACCGCCGCCCGCCCCGTGCACGTTCAGACTGCGGCGGGGGGAGGATGCCAACATCCCTTGACTTTTGGGGTGCCAGAAGATGCCCCTCCCCTCAACCCCGGGTCAGACCCTCTGCTCCTCTCGCAGTCAGCTTCTCCAGCACCCTCTGACTGTGCTCTTCGGCCAGAAGCTCAGCGGTGCCATGGGATTCATTCCTCTGTCAGTGTCCTCTCCTCACCACCTCACCGCTCGAGGGCACTGACCCCGATGCTGTCCCCAGCATGGGTGCACTGCTGCCCGGTCTCTGATCACAGCCCCTGTCACTGGGAAGGGGTCTGATCCTGCAGCTTCAGCTCTTCACTCCTTAGTGCTGGGCAGTGGCACTCTTCTGTGACATTCCAGCTCTCCCTTATCATGGCAAGTTTGGAAGTCTCTCCTCAAACCTTTAGGGGCTTGGACACCCACCTGGGGTGAAGGGGCACGGCCGCTTTCTGCTCTGCTGAGATCCCGGAGGGAGATGATCCAAGATGAGTGTGCTGACGAGTGATGGAGTTGGCACTCTCTGGGTTTAAAACTCACTAATCAGGATGGGGGGAGTCAGGTGAAATAAATTCTGTGACTTAGAGTCCCTCTGAGGATTCCAGGAGAGGGACAGGATGATTTCTTCTGCGGGTTTGGCAACGAGCAGTTGAGTGCACCAAAAGTTTTCCTGGCTTTTTTGAAGCCACAAGCACATGGCTTTCATTCAGGCTCTTTCTTCACTACGTACAAGTCAGCGTAATTAATAATCCTCTGGGGCGCAGCGCGGGGCCGTGTTAATTTATCCGTTCAGCGCTCGTTGGGTGCACAGGCAGCTGGCCAGGGCTGTGCCGGCTGTGCCACCGCGCTCCCAAAGCTCTGCCATCGCCTCCGTCTGTGGCGCATTCGCAGCCCGTTCGCTCCGAGCCAGAGCCGCTGTCGCTCGCGGTGGCAGCGCTGTGGGGGCAGCGCCGCTCGTCTGCCAACGCCACGGGGGGGGTTGGTGTGTACCTGCCAGGGAACCGTGCGGGTGCCACACTGAGCGGTGCTGAGGGACAACGTGGCTGTTCCGCGCTGTGCACGCATGGGCAGCGTGATTGGGGGGCCCTGCTGCACCCCCGATGGATAAGGGTGCAAGTGTGAGCAGACCCAAGTGCGTGTGTGTCTTTGTGTGCCCCAGGGAGCGCGGGAGGAGGGAGATTCGAGGCGTGTGTGCCGGACTGTGTGCCTGGGTGTGTGCGTACAGGTGTGAGGTGTGGAACTGAGGGGGTGCACAGACATGAAGGGGTGTGTGTAGGCAGGTGCGAGATGTGTTCCATCGCATGAGGTGCGTGTGTGTTGTTGTTGAGAGCGTGTTTGTGTGCATTCCGTCTGCTCCGAGAGGCCGGGATGTGCACCCAGGCACAGACAAGAAACAGGCGATGTGCGGGTATTCTCACATAAGTGCAGGGAGATACACAGGGTGCACACAGGTGTGAAAATACACGCAGGTGTGAGGGTGCTCATGTGCCCATGAGTCAGGGATCATGCAGACCCACACACTCGGGTGGGAAACACACCTGCCCCCCAGATGCAGGGGAGGCAGACACACACACATAGGCGGAGACACCCAGGTGTGAAGGGATGCGCAAAGCCCCGCTGGTGCGGAGAGCGCGGATTCTCCGTCAGTGCCCGGAGCTGCAGGNGCGTGTCCCCGAGACCCCGCAGGGACCCGCACTGCCCGCTGCGGCGTCCCTCACCCAGGACGGGGATGTGCCGTGCCCTGGCGCTGCCCGTCCCAGGCTCCCCCATCCCCGGCTGGGACCGGCCCTCCCGGTCCCTGCGACCCCAGTCCCCGACGGGGACCGGTGCAGACCGCCTTGGGGTGCCCCGTCTCAGACCGGTGCTGCCCGACCCATCCCCGGCCAGGACGCGCTGCGGTGCCCGCCTAGGTGTCCCCGACGGCGGTGACAGCGCGTCCGCAGCGATGGGACGGGAGGACCCTGCTGCGGTTCCCGCGGGGTCGGGGGCCGCGGGGAGCCCACGCCGTGCTCATGCCGCGGATGTCTCGCTGCGAGCGGGGAGAAACCCCACGGGACCCTGGCGGGAGGGATGTCGCTGCGCGGGGACGCGCCCGGCTGGAGGGCAGGCTGGAGGCCAGTCCTGGCTCTGTTTATTTATTTTTTCACGCACAGAGTCATTAATTTGTGTGTGCCGGGGAGGAAGGCACGAGGAGGCGGGGGTCCATGCAAGGCTGTCCAGCCTGCCTGTCCCAGCCCCGGTCCGCCTCGGAAGTCACCCGAGGCAGATCCCGGTGAAATGCTTTCCCTTCCCATAACACTTTTGTGGCAAAAGGCTGTTGTGCAGAGGGTGCAGAACCACGGCAGAGATGGGGCTGCAATGCCCTTCCAGCACGCAGAGCCTGTGAGACAGGGCAGAGCTGGGTGGGCACTGCCAGGGCAGTGGGGACAGGACACCCCACCAGATACCCCAAGAGCAGCTCTTTCTTGCACGAGTTTATAGCCCAGATCAGAGCAAGACTGAAAGAAAGTTAGTAATGGTGAAAGCTTGCAATGTGGGGAAATGAATTTTGGGACCATAAATAGAATTTTCTGTAGCATCAGCTCAGTGACTCGCTACCACCAGTGGCATTTGCTGCTGTCGTTGAAGTGAGCTCACAGGAGAGCTGCAGGTGTGGCACGAGCAGCATCACCAGCAGTGATGGCAGTCTTGTGTCAACCAGCTCTGCCCAAAAAGCTGCTGATGGCTTTGGTGTCATGGGGCCAAAGGGCACAATGGGTGGTCAGAGCTCAGGGGATGCTTAAGGAGCCTGGGCAGATAGGAACCTGCTGCTAGTGGCATTGCAGTGGGAGCAACTGTTCAAAGCTCTCTTGTTAGCAGTTTGTAAAGCACGGTGTAGCTGCTGCCAGGTTCTTTCATCTCCTGGAGGTGCAGGAGCAGTGCCTGGGAGGCTCTGGCCAGCGCAGCTGTGTGGCCCCATCAGCACAGGGCTGAGCAGAGCTTTGAAGCTCTCGGTGCTGCCTGATTAGTGCAGTGATGAAGGGCGATGTGGAGCTCAACTGGGGGATGGTACCGTGGGGATTTGCTTCCCCTCCTTCCGTTCTATCACTGAGGACAATTTGTCAGCGTGTAAAGGACGCACAAATTTCTCATTAACCATAATCCCAATGGGGTGCAAATATTTGCTCCCCTTGGAAGCAGGGATGTGTGTGAGACTGTTCCACCTGTGAAGGATGAAATAATCATCTCAGGATCATGAAAGGTCTGTTCTGGCACCACAGTGCCTGTTTAAATGGGCCAGCATTAGAGGATGCTGTGTGTAAGAGCACAAAACTCTTACACATTACAGCTCCACGGTGCTCCCAGGATGGAGTGGAGCTGGGGAGCTGCCCTGTGCAGGCAGTGAGATGGGGGGAACAGGAAGAGGTTCAGCCCCAGCATTCTAGATCATCCTGGCCTCTCAGGGTAACCCTTTGTGAACGGTGATGAGACCGTGTCCTCCCTGAGCCACCATCTTCTGGACACAGAGCAGTGCTGAGCCCCTCACAGCCAAACAATCACATTGGGGACACTGCTCGCCACTTCCAAGGGCATTGCCCATTGTGTGAGGGAAGGGCCCGTGCTTGTGTAGGAGCTGAGCCGATTGTGCTGGCTGCTGCTGCCTGCTGCCCTCTGGGATCACACAGAATTGCCGGCCGGGTGCTCGGACAGCCCCGCGCCGACCGTGCCAGCAGCAACAGTTGCCTGTGCAGCTGGGATTTGAAGCAGTTGCTTTATTGCAAGTAATAAACGTGGGCCATTTCAGCAACACCCTTTCATTCAACAGCCCTGACTGCACAGCAACCCCACCAGGCTCAACCCCCAGTGACAAGCCAGGACCTCCAAGGGGAGTGGGTGTTTGGAGGGATGCAGCCCATGGTCCCTGGGGGCTTCCAGGGAGGGGAAAGCCACAGCTCCTGTGCTCTGCTGTCTGCTTAAGGATGATTTCAGATGAGTGAGCTGCAACTACCGCCCTGGGATTTGGCTTGGGCACGCGAGCCCGCAGCTCACTGCCTGCACAAACACCCACCAGGGCGTCACTGAGCTCAAACTGACGTCTGGTCAGAGGGACACTCCCCCAGCAGCACAAAGTCCCCAGCCAGTGCAGGCAGGGTGGACGGGGCTTCTTCCAGTGTAACCCGTTCCACTCTGCTGCCTCTCTCCCATGGGCTTGCTCCAATGCAGGATCACTGTCCCCAGGGTTTCTCTTGGCCCTGCGTTGTTGCGGTGTTTTCCGGGGCAGGCGTGGGAAGGGCAGGTGCTCCCAGCCAGCCAGGAGGGAACAGGCTGTTCCCGGCATCCCGAGGCAGTTCCTGGAGAAAGAAGGGGAGAGCGGGATCCCACGGGAACGGCAGCAGGAGGGAGGGGACCGTGGCCAGGGATCAGTTTCCCAAAGCCATAGGGGACATCCACCACACTCAGGAGGTTGCCTTGCAGAGCAGGAGGGGGCTCTTGGTGAGTCCCCAGGTCTGTTCAGTTCTCAGCAGCTCTGGGGAGCAAGGTGAGCCCTGGGGATAGCACCTATCTCACCCGCCTTCTCCTCAGCCACTCCAGCTGGCACAGCAGAGGTGACGTTGCATTCAGCCTGCTGGACTGAAACAGCCCCAAAACAATGTGTGCAAGGCAGGGGACGCCTCACTCCCAGTTTGGAGGGGGCTGTGCGTTTAAACCAGGTGGGGGGGAAGCAGCACTAAGCTGGGGGTGATGGGGAGGTCCTGCAGGTGCAGGGAGAAGCAGAAAGCTCTGCCATGGCCGTACCCTGCAGGCTCCACTGCCCAGGGAAGGTGGGGAGCCAGCAGTGCTGGTGGTTTCCGTGTGAGGAATGACTAAAGCCACAGGGCTCTTCCGCTGGGGAAGACAGGCTGGGGCATTGTGGCTGAGGGCTGCAAAATCACTGCCTGGAGAAGGCAGTTCCTGGTGGATTCCCGTGTTGGGAGCATAATGCGAGGCTGGTGGCTTGTTGCATGCTGCTGAGCAGCAGTGGAGCTCACCTTCACAGGGCCTAGTGGGTGTGAGATGTTTGCCTGGGTCCACGGGCAGTTGTGCATGGAAAAATACATGGGTTTGCAAGGAGAAAGTCCACGGGTGGTTAGTTCAAGCTGAAAGCCCTCCTTTCCCACCTTGGACTGTGAGCCACGGGTGCCCAGTGCCGTGTTTTGCCTTGATCTGCCCCAGCTTCCCCTGCAGCTCCTGCAAATCTCCAGCTGGGCGAGGGGCAGCAGCCAGGTACGTGTCCCACTCCTGCTGGGTGCTGTGGGGGGATCATGACCTCCTGGTTCATGCCACGGTTTTCCGGGGAGACCAGAGCTGAGCCTTGCCCTGGGCCAGAGCTTTTGTCCTTCATTAAGAAAAGAAATACTGCTGCAGCTGCACTGGCATCTAGTGACTGGTTAAATGAATTCCAGGGGTTTTATTGCCTCTGGCTATCCCAGACCTTTGTTTCTCGTTTCACGTTGTTAAAAGAGGGGGTTAGCCAGGTCCCAGGGGGGCTTTTTCTCTTTGGTCAGAATAGTTCTGATGTTTTCGGCACAGCATTATTGCCCATCTGCGGTGCCTCATTGTTAAGGCAGAATAGTGGAAACGGAGGTGGCCTGTGGTCAAGTCGGCAAGGAGGCACAAGCCCAGAGCCCCGCGTGGCCGCCCCTTTTGTCGAGCAAATCGCTCCATCTCTAGGTGCAAGTTCAGCAGAAGGAGGGTGAAAAACCTGGCCCTGCAGCAGCTGGTGCTGAAACTCCCACCAAGTTTTACAAGCTGAGGATATTAAGTGGGGAGTCTTGGAGTCTCTCCTGGAGTCGTTTCCCTGCTGAGGTAGCAAAAACAGGTTTTAGCCAGTGACTTGTATTTCACCTTACAACTTCTCCCACGAGTGAATTGTTTTTCTTGCTGTATTTCTGCCCCCTCCTTCCAGGGCGAGGATCCCTCCTGCAGCCTTTGCAGCCAAACCTGGAGGTGCCGTGGGACAGACGTCATGTGCTAATGAGGGAGGATCAGTTTAGGGGGTCAGGAAAAGACTCTCACTGGGCAAACAGGGAGGACAGGGTGATGGGGGAAGGCAAATTTAAGTGCTGTATCTGAGCACATAACAACCCAGCAGCTGCTGCTCCCCTGCTTGGGTTTTATGCAGTGAAAGGTAGCAAAGACCCCAGGGCTGTTCACAGGAAGGACCACAAGAAAGGGGCAAGTGGATTGCAGACTGTCCTGGTCCCTGTTACTGATAGGCAGAGCCCTGGAGTGAGCAGAGAGAAAAAGGAGATGAAATTTTACCTGTCTGCAGCAGCCAGCCCAAGGCTGGTTGCAACTCCTGGCAGAGCCTGGGAAACCCCAGTTCTGTTTCAGAGGAATTGGTGAAAGAATAAGCTTGATTCTGCTCCTGGTAGAGGTGCATGCAAAGAGGGAAGTGATGGAGCAGCTCACTGATGTTTTTGGGACCTGTTGTCTCTGTGTGAGGTGTCGCTGCCCACCCATGTGCAGGTGTGGAGGGGTTAAGCCTTCTCCTGGCTGTGACTCCAGCTGGCTGGGAAAATGCCAGCCAGTGCACCAAGTCTGCCCGCCTTGGTCTGCGGTGCCAGCAACAGTGACACAGCGCCCAGGCTCTGTCCCACCATGGCCACACCACCCTGCCTGGTGAGACCACCTGCTCAGCAGGCTCCGGGGGCCAGGGTATTCCCCAGGGAAGGGTTAAACAAGGAGGAGCAGTGCCAATGCCAGGCTGGGTGTCCAGGTTCTCCCTTGGCGGAGGTCAGTGGTGGTTCATGGGAAAGGAAAAATTGGCAGCTGGGCCGGATGTCCCTGCATTTCCCCTCTTCCTGCAGCCGCCTGAACGATGTTCCTTATTTAGCTTTCCTGACGGACAGGAGGAATCTGATGGCGGAAACTGTCACTGCCTGATAACAGTTCAGGGACCCCTTTATGATGGGCGGCACGGCAGGGAACAGGGCAGCACTGCCCTGGCTGGGAGGGGACAGCCAGGGCTGCCCTTTGCTCCGGGTTCTGGGGGATGGCCAGGCAGGGTGGAGAGGGCACTCACAGCCTTTCCCTTTGCGCTGCTCTGTGTACAAACCCCCTCAGTGCTACTCAGAAGACTCTCAAGACCAAGAAGTGATGGTGTGTGTCTATACATCTGTAATATTGGCCTTTTTTTTCTTCTTTTTGGTGAGGCATCTGGGCTGGTGGAAAGGGCCATGGATGAACAGAGGGGAGACATGGAGCAAAGCCACCCAAGGTCTGAGACCAGGTGAGGCTTTGTACTCACTGGCAATGAGGATGTGAAGGGCAGCCAGTGCTGAGATGCTCCAGCAGGAGCTGGAAGTTATGACCAGTGCCACAAGTTGAACACACACATCAGTACTGGGAGCAGATCCCATATAAGAGTGCACTGCCCAAGCAGATGAACACAGCAAAGGAGTTGTTCCTCCGTGTTTTATTGTCCACAGCTTTCTCTGCATGGAAGATGGCATCTTCTTAGTGTCTGAGCCATTCTCCTATATATGCCCATGGTGACCAGTGTCAAAACCACAAAAAGTCCTGAAACACAGCTTGTATGTCAGTGTATCCACTGATTTTTGCCTTGCATTTGTGGAGGCCACCAGGCTGCTGCCATACCAGTAACAGCATCGTTTCCATGGCAATTAATGTACTTTAAAAGGGCAGAATGTACAGCAAGACTGTATTTACTCAAGAGCAAGCCCTAACCAAAGCAGCCCTTGCCACTGGCCAGGGCATTGTACTCTCAGTCTGTGGAATGGCCAGGCTGGCATTGCTGTGTTTTGCATTGGGATGCAGGATATGGTAAGCTGGTTCAGCCAGGCTGGATGGCACAGGGCTCCCACAGACCTGTGCAAAGGCTGTGCCACAGACTTGCATCTTGAGACCATCATTCCTCTGCTGCTCAGAGTTCTGTGTTCCCTAGGGTAGTTAGAGCTGTATACTCCAAACTGCGCCTCTGTTTCAGTCTTAGCTGAGGAATGTTAAAAATCTCACTGCAAGATGCAAAATCTCAGTAGGAACTCACAGGGGTTGTGTCAGTTCTCTCTGAGCCATCCACTGTCTAACCAGGTCACCCATGTGAGCATCCATGAGTTGCAAGATTGAGGTTTAGGTCATCAAACCATGGTGGTACCTCAGAACCAAATGCTTCTCACTCAGCTGAGTTCAAATCCCTTTTGTGTTTGCTTTCTGTCACCAAGCAGCTCAGGCAGGGAGAGTGGTGCAAAGGGAATTGCTGTGTCTGTCTGTGTGTGTTCCTGTGCTACTCTGTCTGTGTCACAGGTGTGTGCAAGGCTGGTGGACATGGGAAGGAAGCAGGAGCTCCTGCTCCAAACCCCAGTACACGTTTCAGATGGTCATGCTGAAGATGAAGTACCCTTGGGGAATGACAGGGATTTGCATCCTCCTGGCTATTTTGAGGCAGAAAAAGCAGCAAAATTCATTTTGCAAGTTATTTGTTTAAAGTTATATGTGTTTCTTATGGTGTCACTTTCTAGCATGTGTCATTGCAGTGAGATGAGTTAACTTCCTGCTGTACTTTCCTGGGCAGGAGATACTTCACCCATTCCTTTGCATAAAAGTTTGGTGTAGAGCCCAAGGCATTTGCTCTATGCTCAGCAGGGGGGAGAAAGGCTTTTTTGGAGATGCTCCAACCTGTCCTCAAGAAGGCGTTGAAGGAGGCAATGGCTGAGCCAGCTCCCAGACTGCATGGTGTCTGCATGCATCCATGTTCCCAAGACTGGCTCTGTGCCTCAGCCAGGTTGTATTTAACCCCACAATTTCCCCCTTTTCCTCACTGGACACTCCAGCTCCCTCCACCTCAGCAGCTCGCAGCTGCATGAGGGGACTGGCATGGTCTGGCTGAGGGTAAAATGAAAGAGCAACATCAAAACAACTGACGGCCCCAGCCTCACAGCACTTTACAGGAGGAGGCTGGGAGGCAGTGGGATCATGTGGAGTGAGCAGTAGACAAAGGAAGGAAGTTTTTATTACTGGGCCAAATCCTGAACTCCTTCAGTTGTATTTAGGCCAATGTCTCAGTGACTTCAGTGGAGCTTGGTTTGAGTGAAAAGAGAAGGAAGAGGTTCAGAATCTGGCCCCTGAGTAATTGTGTCATGTGGGAAATTTATAAAGAATTTGCAAGCTCATGATGGCTTTGCTGAGCAGCTGGTGATAGCCAGTGAGCAGCACCCCTGGCACCTAAGTGTCCCCCTGGGTCACTGTCCTCTTCCTCTCTGAGTCCTTCCCCATCCTCCAGTGGGTTCTCCATTCCAGCTGCTGGCAGGGCAAGTTGGGGCTTGGCAGACCTTGCAGGGCACAGCGAGGTGCCCCGAGCTGGGCAGTGGCTCCACAGGTTTATGAAGGTCTGTCTGCACCTTCAGAAGACTCAGGAGACCCATGGAGGGTTTTGGGGTCCTCCACCATCCTTCTGAGTTACAGTGCCACTTAAGCTCTCCATGTAGCAGGGAAATCTGAAAGGTTTACTGGTTTTATTTATTCCACAAAAAAGCACAGGGCTGTGTAGCAGAGCCTGGAAATTCCTCCACTAATTTCCCAAATTGATTTGGGGCACCATGTATGTGTCTGTACAGACACATGGGTGTGCTGACAGTGAGGTTTGGCTTCAGACTTAGCTCTCCATCTATAACTTGTTTTCCCCATTTCTGAAGTGTCCACTGAGATGGATGTTAGATGTAGTGACCTAAAAAAAATAAATACTACATAAGTGCAGGTCAAGCCAGTAGTTTCCATGAATGACAGTAAATCTTGACATTTACTGAGGCAGGAAGGCTGGGCAGGAATGGTGGTTTATACTCAGATTTGGAAACTGCCAGCTCAGAGTGATGGCAGCAAGCGAAATCACACCCAGCAGAGGTGACGGCATCCAGCGCCCACAGAAATCCATCACTCACACCCTGCATGGCCCCAGCCCGAGCACAGTCCCCAGAGGGGCGTAACTGGGTCTGAGTGGCCATTAATCCCTTCCCCACACTGCAGCCCCTGGCCCTTGGGAAGCAAAGGGCAGAGGTTTAACAGCATGTCCCAGAGTGTGGCAGCCAGCTGCAGAGTGGGATGATCCCGTGGGAGATGCACACATCCACACCAAGATCACTCACCCTTGGGCAAGCAGTGCATGGGCCTTGTGCTGGGATGAAGCATGGGGGAAGAAACTGCCTTGCCTCCAAAAGGAGTTACCTGGCGATGCCTTGTAAAGCAATTTAGTTAACAGAATGTGCATCTGGGCCTGATGCCTCCTCACAGGGTTTGTTGGTTGTTGCCAAACTGTCAGACTTGGCAGATCCTGGGCTGTAAGTGCTGGCTCTGGCAGTACTGCTGATGCTGGGATGGGATCAGGGCATATCCTGGTCTTTCATCTCCTCTCTGTGCTGTGACACCTCAGTGTGCAAGGGAAGGGCAGTTGCAGCATATCCTGTAGTGCCCTGTTCTGGGCAGGCAGACTCAGAGCCAGGATGTGTCCCCTTGGGTGACAGTATTGATGCAGGATTTTCCTCACCGTGTTTCCTTACTCCTGTGCTATGAGGACTGACAGAGTCACCACTGTTAGTGCTCCACTGGGTGTAGCGAGGTGTCCACAGCTTAAACACAAGAATGGAGTTTGATGTTCCTCGAAGCCCCTGTATTATAGGGAAGCAGGAACCTTTCCAATGATGTCAGTCACACCAGGATTGTGTCCAGCCCAAGACGCAATCCCTGCTGCCAAGGTGCCTGTGTTGCCCAATGTTGCCCCTCCATAACATTCAGCATTTCACAATATTTATGGCTGTTCCTCACCCCTGGCTGCTTAGACAAATAAAGCTTGATGCAGCCTGAAGCAGTTAATCCCTGGCTCTCCAGCCTCCCATCAATAACAAGGAGTGGGTGGCATTTGAAAGAATGCACTGGGGGAGAGGGGGAGTGCTGGGATCTATTTTTTATACGGAGGGGGAAATCCAAGCCTGCCTTCATTGAAGATAAGCAACGTGGCTGGGCTGAGCTCTGGCTCAGAGGTTTTAGTGGTGATAGAAGGCAGGAGACTCCGCACAGTGTTGGCCCCACGGTAACCTTTGCCAAAAGAAAAACACTTCTTAATACAATAGTGATTTAAAAAAAAGAAGAAAAATAAACAGGACCCCACATGAACTTAGGAAACCTGTTCTGGCATAAAGAGAGATGTGTATGATGAAATGAATCTGAATGGCACTTGGAAGGACTCTGGCCTCCAGACCCACATTTCTGGGAGTGGGGAAGGGCCCATGTCTGTCCTGGCCCCTTTGGTCCAGTATGGTGCCAAAACACCCCTACTCCCAAACAGCTTCTCCTGCATTTGTGGACCAAGCCAACGTGTCTTTCCTTCATCCACACCTTGAATTCCCAGGGGGCTGGAGAGGCCACCACCAGCCTTGCCCCACGGCTTGGAGCATCAAGTACCTCATGGTGACCAAATAGGGAGAGCCGAGGAAGTGGCGTGTTGTTTCTCTAGCACCGTTTCCCTGTTGGTACTTGTGCTCCTTGGCTGGAAGTCATTAGCATGTGTAAACGCTTCCTTCCCATCTCGTCCGCTTGCGTGCTCTTCCCACTGCGCTGCGTGGCAAGGGAAGCACCTTGGAGCAGGAAAACAACAGTCAGCCTCTGCGCACTAACAGAGAGTAACTGCGTGTTTATGGAACTCGGTCACCCTGTCGTAAGCTATTTTTAAAAAGCAGAAAGAGGAGGTTTAGGTTATTGGCCTTCAAACAGCACCAGAGTCCTATACCGCCATTTAGGCTGGGCGTTTCATTGTAGGAATTGTGCTGTGATATACAAAGTGTGACATTTCCAACTCAGCCTTTCTTGGAAGGGAATTAAATTAGTTTCATAGCTGCATGAGGGGTGTTATATGGAGGTGGAGAGAGCAATCTGTGCAGATGTTAAACAGCCAGCTAATCTCAAGTGACGCGAATGCCCCAATACACTTTGGCTCTCAGAGATGATGATTATCATCTCCTGCTCCAGCGGGTCCTGGCTTGTGGTCACAGCTCTGTGCCAAGAGAAACTGAGAGCGTGTGCATCTGTAACTTGCCATCAATGCCCTGGACAGCCCCACAGGGCCAGACTTCCTTCCACTGCCCTGATTCTCTGCATCTTCAAGTCTCTTTGCCCAGCAGGGAGCAGATGGGATCACTGACCCAGGGCTGAGGTGCAGCCCAGAAAAGTCCTGTGTGCGGGGAGAGCTTTGCTGTGTTCTTTAGCGCCCATCCCTCCTGGGATTTCTTCAGAGAACAGAGTAAGGTTTCATTACCCACATCAGGGAAGGCTCTGGATTTGGGCAGCTCTGGCTGCTTTCAGGAATGGCAGAAAGCCAAGCTGAGCTGCGCAGTGGAGGGTTGAAATTTCTTATCTCCTACGTGCTGTAGGTGCATTTACCTCAGGGATCCCACCTCCCGTCCTGCTCGCACCGAGGGCTCTTAGATCTGCAGCAAGCGCTCAGAACTCCTCCATCAGCCCTCACTGCTTGTGTCTGACCTCGTACCTGAGCCTTCCTTCCTCTGCCGCTACCTCTGATGACTAATTCTCCTTTGAAGAGTGTGTGCCTGTGATCTTCCTGGCTCCCCTTGTGCCCACCACACCCAGGGTCGTGCCAATGCTCGTGTGTGCACGTGCAGGTGTGCACGGAGAGACTGCGCAGGGAGAAAGGCTCGTGCTCCCCAGGCAGCAGCTCACTCTATGCCCCTAATCACTCTTCCCTTTGCTTTATTATTATTTTTTTTAGATTATACTCAGCGCTTGAAGCTCCCTCTTTGATAAGCAGGAAGTTTAAATTCCTCCTGCATTTTGCTTGTGCTTCCTACATTCTGCACCCATCCTCATCAAATGTAGCTTTTTCATGTTGCATTGACTCTGGGCTAAATTAATTTCCTTTGTTCCCTGTGTACCTTTAATTAGAAGGAATAAGGATTCCACCTTTCTTGCACCAGTATACATTTTTCCAAGCCAGAGCAGCCCAGTTTCTGCTGACCTACCCTCTGTGGCTCAGAAAGGGATGGAGGTACATGGAAGTATGACAGCTTTCCAGGGAGCCTAGAGCAGATGGGGAGTTGAATGCAGGTTTTCCAAGGCCAAGATAATCATCTAATTGCAAAACTATTTTTTGCCCACTTACCCTGTTTATCAATCAGCTTCTCTTGCACCTCGCAGCTGGAGATCAACTTGAGGGTGGATTGTGTTGCAGAGAACAGGCACTGCCAGCTCCAGGGCAGCTGTTCGGTTTTAGGGCTCTGAGTTGATTTCAGTTCACAGCTAAGTAGCAAACATCTGGATGCAGACACCAGGGACATGAAGATGGAGGAGCAGGTCTTTTCCACTTGGTACATTGTCTCCCAGTGCAGCTGCAAGGCTTGCAGACCCCTGAAAAAGCCCAGCACAGTCAGTCTGATACAGCAGGCTGGGCAGGAGGCAGGCAGGGCACCCCAGGCTTTGCTTGCATGGGGGAAACCTGCCCTGAGTAGCTTACAGGGTTTTTTCAGTGTCCTGCTCAGTCTGTCCATAAGCCAACAGTCTTGGGAAGAGTTAAACTTCAAAGGCCAGCAATTAAGCCCACACACATCAAGGAAAAAGCAAACCTGTGACTTGTTTTTTGCTTTCCAAATGCTACTGCCCTTTTCTCTCCGTGCTCAGTGCCGACCCTTGGGCTCTGTCTGACTTCCCAGTCAGCTGCCTCTGCCTCTTCATCTCCCAGCGAGAGTTGGATGCTGAGACCTCACATGACTTGAACTCCATCTTCCCCCAACAACACACCTGCAGTTTGCTGTGGCAGGAGTTCACCTGAGCCTCTGGAAATGGCTCATGATGGAGCTGTAGTTGATGATGTTGAATCTGAGGGTCTCTCTCCACTGTTTCTCAGGCTTTTCCCTTCCACTGTGTTCATGCAGCAAAGTCCAGGTACTGTGGGTGGAAGCCTCTGCCCAGGTGCTGAAACTGGTCTTGGCTTTGCCTGGACTGCCAGCAGCCTCAGCATGGGCACCTGGAGCTCTGGGAAAGGGGATGATGCCCTGGCATGGACAGGGGGATCCTGGATGTAGCCACCGTGTTATGGCAGTGGGTGGTTTAGAGACTCCTGGACCTGGATGTCTCACCTGGATCACGGTGTGTAAGAGCTGGTAGTCACTTGTCTTCTGGGAGCTTATCTCTCTTTGGGAATCTCTCTGTGGGTATCCCACAATGGAAAAGTCCACAATTTACCTGAGTTGCATGAAGTTGGTCATCTGCCTTGTAATTCCATCAGGTACAGTGTAAGAAGCAGTGGTGTAAGAAGCAGTAGATTGTAATTTCATTCCATCATTTCTATCAATCACTGATGGGCTGCCATTTCTTCTCAGTGGCCAAAGATGTGTCCTTAGGGTTCCATGGGTTTGTACCTACAGCTGCCTCAGCCCAGCAAAGCCCCTGGGGTTACACCTGGATAGTCACGGGGCAGAAATAACATCTGAATCCAGCAATGGTCAACCAACTCCTGAGCAATCCCAAATAGATGAACTGGAGGGAATAGCAGCACAAGCTTTTCCCAAGACACTTGCCCAGAGATCCCAGACCCCCAGGGCCCACAGGGGGATGTCCCTAGCCCATCCTGGCCATGCATTTGTGCTGGCAATACCTTATGCCAAGTAGTGGACTTGGACCAACACGCACTTCACACAAGCTGGACCATCCTTTGCATCCTTTCAAGTAGAGATGTAATGAACGGTGTTAGTTGCTGATATCAGTCCCCTAAAGCCATCCGATGCCTCTGCTCCTACACCACGTTAATCACACCCTGCTGGGCCAGAGAAGGTGAGCAGGGCAAGATTTTCAAAGAAGTAAATTAAAACAGGAAGAGAAGCAACCTGGCAGTCCTTAAGATGTGGGAGGATAATTTTAATTGAGTTTTGCAAGGGTTTAGCCGTGCAGTTAATAGGGGCCACTGGAAGAGGTGTGGTTGTGTATGCTAAGCAGGGTGGCTCGCCCAGGACTCCTGCAGAGCTACGGCGGTGGCAGAGTGAGGGCTACCACAGGCATTTGGATAGGTCTGAGGATTTCTGCCCCTTAGGGAGTGAATCCTGTGGACAGAATAGGTCCTGTTCCTGTCTGAAGGCGCTGGGCTCCCCCTCCCCTCCCTGCGCATCCCGCTGAGCTGGAGCTGCCCTCTGAAATGTCAGGGAGAGGAAGCAATCCTTGGCTTGTTAGTTTCTACAAGGAAATAAAACACACAGATGGCTCGAGCATCCTCTATCTCAAAGGCAGGAAAAGGATTCTCAGGGCAGGAGCAGGCAGCCAACAAACGAGGAGCGATCCAGGGAACGGAGGACCAAACAAAGCAGCGTCTGGCCAGCCCCGGCCCGCAGCATAAAGGGTGGGCCGGCGGCCACCGAGGGGAAACCAGCCCTCTGATGTGCCGGAGCATCCCTCGCTGGAGCGAGGGCAGCAAACAGGCGCTCCCCTGGGGCCCGGGGAGGCTGCTGACAGCAGAGATCCTGGAGGAGGTCTGCAGGGTGGCCCCGGCTGACCCGCTGCCCCCGGCCGGACATGTGGCTACCTGACACAGGCTAACTTTGGCTCAGGACGGAGCCTCTCGGGGAGGATGGAGTAGGGAGCGAGCGCGGGGGGGCACGGGTAGGGAGAGGAAAGACGGCAGGAGACAGAAATGCAAACATGGCCTGACAGCCGTGGGGCAGGGGGAGGGGAGGAGGAAAAAGCAGGGTAAACCTGGCAGGATGGAGCAGGAAACCGGGCTGGAGCGAGCAGGGCGATGGTGAGATAGTGCTTCCTGCCAAGGGAGAACGGCAGACAGATAAACACTCCCAGACAGGAGCTCGCTGACCCCGCTTTGGGATGCTTTGGGATGACGTGGTGGCAGGATCCCGGGGCAGAGCAGAGTTCCAAAAACAGGTGAGAGCATGGTCAGGCATTGGGTGTAGCCGTGCTTTGCTGCCCAGGGCAGCTGGCGAGGAAATACCCTGACATAAATCCCTGCCTGAAGGCGCCAAGGGACCAGGGATACACGGGTAACTTTGCTCCTCAGGACAGCTCAACTCTCTTGAAAGTGGCTTCTGCTTTTGAGATGCTCTGTTTCTCTTCCCTGATGGACGCCCAGCTTGGGAGACAAAATGTTGAAGGAGTCCAGAGACCCTGTGCCTTTTTTTGCCTCATTACCCATCACTGCAGGTGGTTATTAAAAACCAGAAAAGAACCAGTTAGTTAAAGTTTATCAGCCATGAGAGGCTAAAGAGACCTGTTGGGATGCATGCTCTGAGGCCAAGCAGCTTTTCAGACTGAGGCCTGTTTGGCCAGAGCCATAGGCACTGGGTGTGCAGCTGTGGAGTGCCAGGGGCTGGGGAAGCAGGGTGAAATGCCCAGCCTCAGGGTGCTGCTGCTCTGGCTGCGGCTTCTGCTTGTGTTGTGACCATGCTGATGTCATGTAATGTGCTGCTTATGTCTCTGCCCATCCCATTCCACTCCCCCCTTGGCTGCCAGGCAGGGGGATGCTTTGGCTGAGTCTCCCCTGGTTGCAGGTGCTGAGCTGGAGGAGAGCCCTGTACCTTCAGTTCACAAATGCCCTTTCTGTTTGGACACGTCCTTCCTCCTCACCTGGCATCGCTGCAGACCCAGGATGCTTAGGGTATCTCTGAGTCTGGTGCCAAAAGAAAAGCATTTCCACCAGCTCCAGTGGTCCTCTGGTGGCCCCTTCCTCAGCCCTCCTGTTGGTTCCTGCTCAGGGGGCTCCCACCTCCGTACACCAACTTGCTCACAGGTGTTTTGGGGCAAAGATGATGTCTCACACTTCTGGTGGTGGACAGGAAGGATCAGACACCCAATAATGGTAGTCACCTCTGTGTTTGTATTGACTGAGTTTCTGTAATTATTTTTCCTTACTGTCCCCTGAGAAAAGACACATGTCCTAATTGAAGCAATGAAAGATCTGATGCTCTGGAATGTCTTCACAAACTGGTGAGGATACAAATCTGCTCCACTTTGATTTGATGTTGTTTCAGGGCTTTGAGGTCCATGGACGAAAATTTGTAGACAAAGAACCAATGCCTTGCCATTGGCACTGCCCACCATGAGGAGGGAAAGGTGCTGCCCAGGGCCTGAGTGAGCCCCTGGTGTGTGGGTTCAGTTGTGTGGCTGGGACTGTGATGCTGCTGTAGCACAACACCAGGATCAGAGGGGCTGGTCCTGCACTGAGAAAAACAGCTCCCCTGTTTAACCCTTCTGAGGCAGGTCTGAACTGAGGCTCAACCCTGAATTATGGGAGAGAGAAAATCTTTCATGAACCCATAAAAGAAGGGGTCTTCTCTGTTTTTCCTTGTGCACATGCATAGTTTGGAGGTGATTTTCAGTTTTCTATCATCTTTTTTCATTTGTTCATTGCTTGCTCATTAGCCTGTTTCCATCTCTGTTTTCCTCCCAGCTTCCCTGTGGGCCTGGGTGGCTGTCACCCTGTCCTGGCAGTCCTTGGGTACAGGCTGCTGGGCAGAATCTGCTCTATTTTGGTGTCAGTTCCCACTATGGTTTGGGGCTCACTCTGCCCACTGTGAGACTGGAGACAAGGCAACTGGTGTTTCATCCCTAGTCGGCTGGAGCCTGACGTTTATTTCTCAGCCTCGTGTGATATCTCACCTCTCTGCAAAACAAGCCTTCCTCCCTGCTGGAGAGCACTGGGAGGAGGAAGAGGAGGAGCTGACAGCCCTACTTCAAATTTCCCCTGCTGCTCTGCCAGCTGCCTGCTCCTTGTGTGACGTGACACTCACGCACTGCCGCTCCAACCCACAGTTGGATTCTTGCCCCGTGCATGAGAACAAGTCGCTCTATGGGGGAACTTCAGCCCTGTAGGTGGGAATTTGGCCTGGCTCTACCTCCGGCACATGGACTTCCCACATGTCTGTGGGCAACCATAGGTCCTCCAGCATGAGGGCAGTGAGTTATACCAGCACAGGGCAGGTGGGGAATTGTAACTGGAGCATGGGGGAAAATGGCACCGGAGGTGCCAGAGTTAGTTCCTGTGGGGCATATGCAGTTTTGCCAGAAAATGCTGCTAATTCAGACAAGTCCAGCCTGGAAAGCAGGAGAAGAAGTCTGTAGAAAGAGCAGAGCAAAGCTTCTCCTCCCTCTGCCCCCAGCTACTGCTGCAATTTTGAATAGTCCCTCTTGGCCAGAGAGGTACCAGAATTTTATTGCTGGCTGTACAGGAGCAGAGCTTTGCTCACTTAGTGACTGGTGCAAACAAAATTTTCATTTTTAGAAAGTATCCAAATCTTGAGTTCCTGCATTGCTTTGTTGGACAGATGCCCATTGACTGGGAATTTTTGTCTGAAAACAGCAAAGTAGAGGTGGGGCAATAGCAGGATCAGGGGAGCTTTGCTGGGGGAAAGGACACTCTTTTTTCCCTTCCAGCCTATCTTTTGCCCCAGTATAGCACTGGGGTGGGCAGGCTGGGCTGGTTATGCAAGGTGCAGAGAGACAGGCCTCACCTGGACCAGCTTTGCTCTGTGCATGTTATCTTGTAGCTGTTGTTACAGGACCCCAAGGTGTGGTGGCAGGAGCGTGAGCTGGGCCAGTTAGCTGGGGACATGTGATGGCTGTGACCAGAGCAATCCAGCCCAGCGCCAAGGGAAGGAAATCAGTGAGAAGGACAGAGTGTGAACAAAATCCCTCTCCGGAAAGGTGCCCCGTTAATCAGTCAGCAGGGCCAGCTCAGCAGAGAGGGAGGGAAGGGGAAGCAGAGAGGGGCTGAGGTGGTGTGTGGGGGCTTGGGCGAGGATCCGGTGCAGGGCTTCCTGTGAGTGGAAGCAGATGGAGGGAAAGCAGGAGCTGTGTTGTGCCACACTGTACCATACCATGCTATACCTTGTCCCCCACACAGCCTTTGCCCTGTTCCCAAAGCCATAGCATGCTGTGGCAGTGCTGGCTCTGGGATGCCACCCTGATGCCGCTCTGCAGGGATTTAGCATCTGCAGCCATCGCAAGGCAAAACCAGGCCCTGTGCAGGGCTTTCCCATGTGCCCAAGGGTGGAGAGATGAGGTCAGGCTGTGAGATGCCCTGGGGTGGACAGCACTTTACAGGGTGAACGTGGCTTGCCCACAAGGCAGGGAGAGCCCTGGATGCAGGATGCAACTGAGAGCAGGAGTGGTGTCAGGAAGGAGAAAGAGGTAGAGGAGCCTGAAAATGAAGCAGCCTCCAGTGATAAGGAGAAGGCCCTCAGTGCAGCCTGGCCCCTTTCAGAGCCACATGCTGCAAGATCAAGGCAAGGAAAACTGCTGAGAAACGTGCTTCTCTGGAAATAGACAAGGTGTGACTGGCTGTGGGATCCTGCTTCCTCTCGCCACATCCCATCAATCCCCCTCTGTTTATTTTAATATCCTGCTGCCAACTTGCTTGAAAAAAGCTGCAACCATCTTGAAAAAACAAAGCCAGAGCTGCTGCATGCCTTTTTAATTACATTAATGCTCTCCCTGTGCAAGGGCACAATTGGGTGTGCAGAAGAAAGCGGGAGCTGCTTGGAGGGCTGAGGAGATAAAGCATCACAGGGGTTGGAGGTGGGGAAGGAGGGACTCAGAGGAGAGGAGACACTCCATGCTCTGGAGACATCTCCCTCACACCCTGGGATTTGCCAGAGACACAAACCATCTGTGCGTCAGTTAGCAGAGATTTAATGGCCAAACCCAGCACCAAGTTCAGTGCTGGGGATAGTGAAACACAGGAGAGGGCCATGGCAGGGCACACGCTCCCTCAGGGAGGGAAAGGGCAAGGCCAGCAATGGGGTGGATCCATCTGGCAAGCACAGAGTGATAGAGAATTTTTGCAGGGAAAGCTGATGGCTTTGAAGGTGATTTTGCAGGCTTGGAATGGGTCTGTGCATCCCTTTGCCTGCCCTGGATGCCATGGGTGGCTCTGGGCATCAGCATCCCAAGATGCCAGGCTTAATGTGGGGTATCAGCATGAGAAATGGGTCCCCAGCATGAGCCAGTGCACGGAGTCCCCAAAGTTCCCAGCGATCCAGGGCTGGTGAAGACGCTGGATGGCCACGAGAGCTGGCCCAGCAGTGCTGCCAGCAGCAGGAGTGTCCCCAGCCCCGCGCCACGGTGCTTTCGGAGTGAGCACTGGTTCCTTTTCCTGTTGTACTCACGGAGGGCCATGGACAGGATGCATCTGCAGGAATCCCACAGCCCCAACCTGCACAGATCGTACTTTTCCTTTCTTCCCCTCCACTCCCTGGTGTTGTTTGCTAACAGGTCACCATGCAGCACGTGAAGGGAGGCAGGGGGTTCTTTCTGCTGCCCTCCTGCTCCTCCCCAGCCCCAGGGGTGGTGGGGGCATAGCATTAGCCAAGACACTTCTGCCACCTTGGCACTTATTTAGTGGTTCAAGCAGAGGGCCCATGCCAGTTTTAAGACCTAATTCAGTGCCTCTTGCAGCCAGCTCTGGAGCTGGCTGTGCCAGGGTTTTGGGGATTACCTTTTTGCTTGCTGCCCCAGAGCACAGACAGGATGAGAGGGTTTGCTGTCCCCAGCTGGCTGTATGCAAGCCATTATCTTCTGCATTTTGGGCTGAGCACTGTGGGGGTGGCAGGCACCCCCAGCTGCTCCCTGGGACGATGGACAAGGGAGCTGTGGCCATCTGGAGAGCAGTGTTTGCCCTGGGATAAGCGTGTCCGGCATTAATAGGAAACGCAGCTTAGCAGACAGAGTCCTTCCCCCGCCTCCTTTTTTTAATAAACTTTGTTACATTTTGAAGGGATTTTACCAAAAATGCAGTCATTTATTTTCACAGCCCCAGGGCACATTTTTTCTTTGTGACATCTGACATCCTCTCCTTTGGGGAAGGGGAGGTTGGAGGCGCCGGGTGGGGTGTCTTCCATGGGGGCCGAGCACCACGCAGCCCCAGGGACCACAGTGACACCGACCCGTGTGCTGAGTGACAAGTGATAGCTGCTGCTGTTGTTGAGGGGAAGGTGTGTGTCGGACAGGCCGCGGCAGCGGGACACGCACACAGGAGGTGGGCCAGGCCTGCCCCGCGGCTGACGCTCCTTCATGTGGGCAAATGGAGGGGAGGCGGGAGATGGCGGGAGGGGGGAGATGGCTGCCACCCCGCTGTTGCCATGGGGGCAGCCGTGGGGACACCACCTCAGAGCTGTGCGCAGGCGGGAAGGAAGTGGAGAACAATTGGGGAGAACAAGGCCGGCAGCGCGGGCCTGGCAGCGCTGGCGGTGCCGCTCCGCACGTCCCTCAGTCCCTCACCGCTGTGTCCCCCTCAGCAGCCTCTCCCGGTGGCCGTGGGCCCTGGGCACTGCGGCTTCTCTACCAGCCTGGATCCCCATACCACCCCTGTGTCTGAGAAGCTGGTGGCCATTTGTTGTCTCCTGGGTCAGGGTTCCCCACAGAGAAACATTCCTAGAATCATTGGGTGATTAAAGTTGGAAAAGACTTCTGAGATCATCAGGTCCAGCGATTAACACAGCACCACCGTGTTCACCGCTAAATCATGTCCACAAGTGCCACATCACAGGCCTTTTGAATGCTTCCAGGGATGGTGTCTCAACCACTGCCCTGGGAAGCCTGTTCTAATGCCTGACAACCTATTCAGTGTGGAAATTTTTCCTAATATCCAATGTTAACCTCACCTGGTGCAACCTAAGACCATTTCCTCTCATCCTGATGCTCTTGACCTGTAGTCCTCAGGTCACAGTTTTGGAGGAAAGGTGTTACAGCTGCTTGTGAAACACTTGGAAATGCCACATCCTTGAGACCTCTCCAACCCTGCCAGATCTCTCTGATACCTGAGTTTGAATGTTACAAGGGAAGGAAACAGACATACAGAGAACATAGTTGCAAAAAAATTCATGTTTTTGTAGAAAGTCAAGCTAGCAGCATATTTTTGCATTCTTTTCTTCCTTGGCATTTAGCACCTACCTGAGTCACAGCGTCACATTCCATAACATTTTCCCCCCTCTCTATTTCTGGCTAGTTTGCTTGTTTTTGCAGTCAACGAGACTTCTTTTGAATTATCTCACATCTCCAGAAGCTAGAGTTTTAAGATAAAGATCATGAAGTAATGACAGTCGGCAACACTGTGCTGATGAAAAACAACAGTATTCTCTGAAGGTAACCGGTACTTCCAGATGTTTTGTCCATGAAGAGCTCACACAGGGTGTGTGTCTGGCATGCCAGAGATGCAAACACACAAAAAGTGGGACTCTCCCTGAAAAAAAGCTGGAAGAAGAGCATGATAATGTTTAACTGCTTGTCCCTGAGCCTGGATAATTTCACTCCTGGAATGCCTGTCTGGTGGTACAGGGAAGGGAGCTCCTGCAATTCACAAAGGTTGGTCCTAGTCAGGTGACTGTACCTGAGAGTACACCACAGGAGAAGGGCATTCCATGAATGCCTCTTGGCTCCGGAGAGCATCTCGGTACAAACACATCTGTGGTATTTGGGCATCCCTGATTTGTCCCCCTGATTACAGAAAGCTACATGTGTATGGAAAAATCTCCTGTCAGACTCCCTCTGGTTAGCAGAGGGGATAATTTCAGAGCCCTAGCCCAAGCAAGCCAATATCATTCACCTGGTGAGGAATGGCCACCGTTGAATTCCCTGATTTCTGGTCTTCCATTCTTTTTCTAGCCCTCATCCATGCTAGGCTGTCTATCAGAGCCCAGAGGCTGTCTGGCCCTGGCCCAAGAGATGAAGAGCTGCTCACTGGAGCCAGGAGGGCTGCAGGCAAACCTCTTGTGTCCCACTGAGCCAGCATGAACTACCTTGTGGAAGCACACCCTGAGATGTTCTCTTCAAGAACCTTTGCCCCTCTCTGGGCTCATGGTACCAGGATAGCTGCTGCCCACAGCACTGGGCCCAGGCTTGTGGATCTCTGCATCATCCCCTCTTTCCTTTCTCTCCACAGATCTGGTGAGCAGCTATTCTATGACCCCTCCTACTCTGAGCATCACCGAGGAGGAGCACGTCATCAACGCCAAGGACACACTGACCATCACCTGCAGGTAGGCATCAGCAAGTGTGGCAGTCTAGACTACTCTTACCTGGTGAGTGTTGGAGGACCAGGCAAGGAGAGCCCACCAGGGACACCTTGGCTGCAGTACTCCTTCAAATTAGCATGTCTGACTACAAATCTTCCACATCTCCAAGTGTGAATTCATCTAATTAATTGAAAAAGAAGCAAAAGATGTCTCAGAGGATTCAGTGATAACCTCTGCTGTAGTCTTTCAGAGAGGAAAGATAGAGAAACATTTTGTGTGATTTGATAGCTTTGTTGTAAGCTCTTTAGGGAAAGAGGTCTTCCTGACTCTCCTTGTCTTTCTCTGACGTTGCTTATTCTCACCTCATTGGGGCCACTGAGATTGAAGTTCTGGTTTCTAAATCTATTGGGACATTTGGGGGATACTGAGAAATATCTGTGAGAGAAGGCAAGACTCCACTTATTGGTGGCTATGAGAGGCTCTCCCTTTATATATGTGGGTGAAAAGAAGCCCCAGCTAGGCCAGATGAATAACTGTGAGAAGAGCTGGAGAATCTCTAGTTGTTTTATACACTGTGGCTCTGAGAAGGTGGTGTGTCTGAACTGATTTTATCTAGGCTGGGACACTTGGCTGTGCATGTTTTCTGGACTGCCTCCTGTCTCAGAAAGCAGAAAAAAAAAAAAAAAAACAAACCCAAACCATAAACAAGTGGGAGAATTGCCCAAGGTCAATTTTCCTGGAGTTTCCCTTCAGCAGCTGAAAACAGATCCATGCTTGGGATCTGAATGCTGGGTCCAATGGGGATCTAAATTCAGCGTGGGCCTCAAATGGGTGTTTCTCAGTGTTATATATAACCACAGAGCAATTACTGCAAACACTTGGCTGGCATTGTGTTCATGTCTTGTCACAAACATATTTAACTTTTCCTGGAACAGATGGCATTGCTTTTCCTTTGTGAATCAGTTCATAACCAAGGGAGAAGGACAGAGGAAAGGTGGTTGATATTAATTACTAAACTGATTTCACTTGGTCTGGGAAGCTGAGTGGTTGTGGGCTTTTTTTCATCCAGTGACTTGAAGAGCTATCATGTGTGCTGAGATGTAGGAAATGTGTCTGCTGGAGGTCTGTCCATGACAGTCCATGGGGTGCTGTGGTCAGCCATAGAGCCACTGTGGGAGCATAGAGGAAGAGAAGGGAGTTTGGGGATTCCAGTGCTTTGCCGTGGTACTTTTCTCCACAGAGGGATGTGGGAACTGACACTCTCTGTTAAAACCTTGGAAGAGGTGAGATTCAGTGAGGATACTCTGAATGAGCTTAGAATCAGGGCAGACACTTTCTCAACAGGGGCCCAGAAAGGGACACAGAAAGCACTTTCAAGACTGTTGTCCATAGATTGAGTCAAGGTTAAAGGACATACTGAAGTTAGAGGTGTGGTAAAAGAAAGTGTCTTCTGCAGCTGTGAAAGACAGAACTGGCCAGCCAAAGAGCACAGGATCATCTGCAAACAGCAGTACAACCCACGTACCCTCTGCCCATGCTGCTCTTTGGCTGCTCCTTGCCTCTGCATCCTGCTGTCCCAGCTGTGCTCCTTGGGGCTGTGCAGTGTCCTTCACACCATCTGCAGATAGATAAGTCTCAGTATCTCCTGCATGGCTCAGAGCATTCCCTTTCCCTCTGAGCTCTCAGTCCTGTGTTTGTTTGTCTTGAGGAGAGAACTTTGACTGTGGGACACTTTCATCATTTGAATGAAGACTAAATCTTTCCTGGTCTCTGGATCTCTAATTACACCCAGCTGCTTCTCCAACCTCTTCTCTGGACCATGGCCCACCCTGGGAAGACCTGGCTTGTGTTAATGGGAGCTGAAGGGAAAAACATGCAGACCACCAAGAGAACAGGCAAAGGAGAGGGTGGTGGGGCAGGGTAGGGCAGAAACAAATACAAAACCAAATCCAGGATCCAGGGATTTCCTGCTGAGCATCGTGTTGGAGGTGACTTCAGTTTGACCTTGGTCTTCCCTTGAGAGCAATGTCCTCTGGCTGCTCTTCGAGCTGCCCTGGAGCCAGGAGTACAGGCTTGCTTGAAGCAGTGCTTCAGCAGAAAGATGAGCTCAGAACCCCTGTGTGAGAATCCCTGGGGACCTTTCAAGCTTCACCCACTGAGCGTGAGAGTCCTGCAGCCAACTGTGCTCTCAGGCTCCCCTGCAGCAGCCTGGATCTCAGACATCCACAGCTCTGCAGCCCTGCTCCTGCTCCACAGCCCACCAAGCCTCATCAGTGACCAGAGTCTGTGCCAGGCCATGGGATAAGCAATGCCTCTGGAGCTGGGCATGCTTAACAGATACCCAAAGGCACAACACACACACAAGGAGACACCAGATGCAGGGGCTCTGCTTTTGCAAATGCCATCACATGCAGTCCTGTTCCCTTGTCACCCAGCACAAGGCACCCTTGAGAGGCCCAGACAGAGCAGGGGACCAGTGCAGGAACATTCCCCAAAATAGAGGTTATGCCAGGGCTGGCTGAGAGCCCCAGGGATGTTTTGATCCAAGCATGTGGCAGAACAGGGGGAAGGGACTGATTCCCAAATGGACAGTGCAGCTTTTATTAGCTCCCATTCCTAGAAGGAAAGAATATTGTGAATCTCTGTATTCATGCCCTCAGCAGCCTGTGTGGGGGGAAAGCAGAGAGCTTGTGCTGTTTCAGCTCATGAGCATTGGAGCAAATCCCACAGGAGCCAGCTGCACAACAGCAGAAACCTCTGAAGGGATCAATTTGGTCCTGGCCATCCCATCCCGTCCCATCCCATNGCAGGTGCTGGGCACACAGCTGTGGAGCAAACCAAGAAGAAGAAGGGCAAGGATGTCCTTTGCTTACCAGTGACCTGTTACCAGGGCTGACTTGCAGATGTGCAAACCCGTCTGTGGCAGAGAGGAAATATTTGACCTCGGAGCCCTCTTGGCTCCCGTGGAGGAAATGAGCAGTGTGGCAGGGCTGAAGGAGCCTGAGGATAATGTGAAGCTCCACAACCACTGCTCCAGAGCGGTGTCCAGGAACACACAACACCTGCTGCTCTCTCCTACACATGTGTGGCTGCTGTGAACATCCTTCATGATACTGAGGGGAAGGAATATGGTTTATCCCAGCTAAGCCACAAAGCTACAACCAGCTTTGCCTATCATACCACACATGGGAGGTTCAAAGAGGATTGAAGAAGAGGGGTGCCAATTGCAACATCTCCCTTGAAGAGCATCTGTCCTGAAAAGATTGAGGAAAACAGCTGTGGAGAAGACTACAGTGCATTTTTTTCCAGCTGGCACCAGTAGGCTCCATCGCCAGAAGGCACATTATCACCGAGCTGAAAGAAAACAACTTGGGAATAAATCTTGGAAGGTGATGGATAGGAGAGAGGGAACTATCCAAAGCTGCTTCTTGGATCCTTCTTCAAATGCAGAGGGTAGATTCAGAAATAAATCCACGTGAGCCTGGCCTGCCCTCATTCCTGCCTTCTTTTGGTCCTCTTAACACACCAGTGACACTAACTTGGACTCACAGTAATGCCCACACCTTCTGTGTCCCCACCAAGCCTGTGGGCATATGAAAGGAAATGAAAGTACATCTGAAAGGAATGCCTGGGTTGAGCTGCCCACGGGCTGGTTGGCATGTCTGTGTGCACTGGCCCATCCATGTTTATATAAATACGTGTCACTCAGCTACTGCAGGCCTTGATGGTTAATGAAACAACTGGATCTGATAATGTGTGAAAATCCCAGTAGGTAAACAAACAGAAAGCGGAAACGCTGGAGACTTTTACAATTACCCTCCTCCAAGTGGAGTGCCAAAAGCTGGTCCGAAGCTCTCAGCTCTGGGCTGAAAGCGGGGACAGCCCCATGGTCTGTGCCAGTGCAGTGGGGCTGTGGACACAGCAGCAAAAGCTGTGGTAGAGGTGTTCCTGGTCTAGTGATCAGTTTCACTGTTATTTTCCATGCATATGAATAGGACGGGAAAAACTCAAAATTCAGTTCTTGTTTTTATTGAAGTGTTCGTCAGGCTCTGGTACTTGGGAGAAGCTTGCCTGTGCTTCATGAACACAAGCTGCCAGAGCTGCACTTACAGTCCTGCCTCAGGCACTGATGGTGTTTTTAGTGAAAGCAGAAGTTTGAGCTGGGTAAGAGAGGTTGTGTGGATGTCCCCAAGGGCTCATCACTGCCTCCAGAGCCCTTGTGCTTGGCGACACGGGAAGCACACTCTCTCCCAGCTCATCTGCAGCAAGCTGGAAGAGAGCAAAGCCTGCAGGAAGATAAATCAGCTGCTGAAGACAAACACAAAGGGGCAGGTCTTTCCCCCATGCTTGGACAGAAATCCTGTCCTCGTTGTGTCTGAGCCATTGTGCCTTCCAATGGCACCTTATCTCGCTTCCTCCTCACTGTCCCTTGCTGTCTGGTGATGGTCACAGTCTGCCTGTGCTTAAAAGCATCTGCTCACGGAGCTGCCCAGGCAGAGGAGCTGCATGTGCCAACATGTCTATTCCCAACTTGCATAATAGATGAACCCAGTTTCCCCTCATAGGGCCAATGGTGCTGACAAAAGGCCATTTTTACCCCACAGCTGTCTCTTACGATGGCTTCTTTTTTCCCGTTTCTCTTTTTCTGCACATACTTAAGCGACTTTCAGCTATTTGGCAAACTTTCAAGTGGGGGCTAGGCTTTCCTCTGAAAGGGGTCTGATTTCACAGAAGGAAACTTCCAGTGTGGAATAAAAGCTTGTTTTGTTTGTAGTAAACAAGTGCAGTTATAAGAAGCTACGGTGGCACGTGTGTGCATATGCAAGCTCCCGCTCTGGAGGTCCTCAGCTATATATAAATACACACGTGCATGTTCTGTCTGGGGGTTTCTTGATTTCCTGGACTTTCCTGTCTTTGGGCTGCTGGTGAACAGGCTTTGTGGTCATGCCATCAGAGAGGTGTCTGCAGCTCAGTGTCTCTGTGGAGGTGGGAAGGGGCGGCAGCCCCAGGCCAGCTGGGGTTTTGAGGGGCTGCAGGGTGACCTGCAGAGCAAGGGGAACCCCCTCCCACAGCAACGGGGAAGGAAACAGCTGGCAGCTGGCCAGAAGGCAGTCAGCTGAGCCTCCTCTTGTTTTCCCCTTGCTGTCTTTTATCCCTGACTCCCTCCTGCTTTTCTCTTTCTCGCTTTCTTTGCAGTCTGCTCTCCTTCCCCCATTCTTCTTCCCACTCCATTCATCACACAATGAGCCATAGCCAGCAGCTACACTGAGCCAAGGGAAATCATCACATCCATGTGTTTCCCTAATAGCTCTGGACCCTTTTAATAATGAGAGGGAATTGAAAATAAATGGAACCTTTCCCTCAGGGCCCTGTGTGTTTCCCTGTCCTGGCATTGAGTAGGACAGTGCCATGGGACAGAGGGGCCTGCTTGTGAGTGGGCTGATATCTTACAGCTTAGCATGGCCAGAGAGGTGGCCTGGGGAAGGGGATGAGCCTTTGCTTACCTAGCACTTAAGGAACCTGGTTGCCACTTCCTTGTGTCTGTTTTTTCCTTTGGAGGATGGCCATTCCTCCATGCCTCAGCCCCAGACTGGTGGCTGGCTGGGCCATGTGCAGGTGTGCACAGAGTCACACAGAGCAATAAAACCACCACCACACTCACCAGCCCAAAGCTAACGCTGCTTTCTGCCCATGTCTAGAGGCCAGCACCCCTTGGAGTGGTCGTGGCCAGGGGGCAAGGTGGATCCTGCTGGGAAGGAGGAGACTGAGTTGGTGGCCTCAGCAGCCCCCAGCAGCGGCCGGGCAATCCAGGAGGAGGACTGCGAGGGGACCGGCACGAAGCCGTACTGCAAAGTGCTGGTGCTGACGGAGGCGCAGGCCAACCACACAGGCTACTACCGCTGCTACTACAAGTACATTGATGCCAAAATCGAGGGCACCACAGCAGTCAGCACCTACGTGTTTGTGAGAGGTAAGAGCTGTCCGTGGGGTGCACCTGCAGCCTGGGGGCCTCAGGGCAGCCAATGCACCAACATAATATCTGAAAGATTAAACATCTCAATGTGCCTCCCAGGGCAGAGCGTGGCTGCTGCAGCCTCGGGGAGGGGGCCAAGGACTGGTTCCCTGGAAGTGCAGGGGACCAATATCCGTCCATGGCAGCAGTGCCTGGGATTCAATTATGTCCCATCCTGGGGGCATCACTACAGCCAGGCTGGAATGCAGGAATTCAAGGAGTAAGAGCCTGGCCTCAGAGATGCTCCACCACTAAAAAATGCACAGGAGTTATCTTCTGGGCAGCTGGGGGCTCCCTGAGATGCTGGTGGCCAGAGGTGATAGTGTTTCATAAAGCTGAGACTGAGAGGGAGAGGATGAGTGGTACAAGCACTCCATGTGCAGCCTGTTCCCAGACCTGCTGGCCTGAGCTGCTCCACAGTGACAGGTCCAGATGCTCCTCTCCACCCTGTGCAGGGGCTGCCCGTGCAGGCAGGGTTATAAGGTGTATTTTGGCAGAGGAGGGATGTTCACCAGGCTTGGGGCTGGAACCTCAGCTCAGGGAGTGGCTGCAGGGCCAATATTCAGCGTCTCTGTGTCCCAGGGGTTCCTCCTCCGTCGTCTCCCCCACTGCTCACAGCAGGCTCCAGCAAGATAAATGAACTCTGTCCCCTGGAAACAGTTGGCTGAGCTATTTCTCTTTCCGCCCCCATTTATTAGTTGGTGCAGTTGTCATGAGCCAGGCAGGTCATAACATATAAGATGCATTTTTCAGAAGTCCCAGGGCAAAGCCAATTTTGCCTCTGCAACTATGCAGAGAAAAATGCAGGGCAAATCAGAAAGGCTGGGCAGCTGTTAGAAAGGAATTGAAGTCTGTTTGGGCAATTGCTTCCTCTTCCTGTGGGCTATGTTGCCCACCCTAAAACAGGACAGAGCCTGCCTGGATTTCAGACATTTGTGAGTTGGACAGGGGTGTTCAGACACTCTGGAGGGTTGTATCAGGATGGAGGCAGAGAGCTTCTTAGATACACTGAAAATGAGTACAATCCCACAAACTTACATGCAGGGAGTGCTTTTGCAAGAACTGATTTTCTTTGTGATCCAACAAATGTCACTTTGCCCCCTGATCCACCTTCTCTCACCTCCAGCCTCTCTGGCTCAGGAGTTCCTCTTCTGTTTGCCAGAGAGTGCACATGGTGCAGGTTAGGGGCAATAAATCCCACACTGTCAGGGCCCATGAGACTCACAGTGCCTGTGAACGGTGTGTGTGCAACAGATCCTGCCAACAGCACACAGCACTGCTGTGCACATGGCTACACAGCACATGTTCACACTCAGTCCCATCAGGCTGTCCCCTCTTATGGTTATCAAGCATCTAGAAGACCTCAGAATCTGCCTTTCCAGACAGAACAGGCTTTCAGGCAGGAGAAGGGACATGTCAGGAAAACCCTGGCATATGGTAAGTACAGCCACTGCAGAACATTCAGATAAAGACTGTTCTTGCTGAACTGGGCTGCAATGTGAGACTGTCCCTGGAGAGCTTGGAAGGGCTGATGTAAGTGTTGGGGATGTTTGGAGACAGGATGATCAGACCACAGGTTTATCCATCAAGCTCATTTCTCATGTTAAGAGCTTGGTGAAATTGCCAGGAACAAAATATCTGTGCTTGCCTGGAAAAATGGGTTCTTCTGTATTTTACCTGCAGTTCAGTTCTTAAATGAACTCTCCACGTATGTGTCTCCTCCCCATGTGTCTGGTTAGGTGTGTATTTTATTACAACTACAGACAGCACTATAGACACAGAATGCCTCATCAGGGTAGGATAGGCTATGTACAGCCCACATCTCATAAAGCTTAACATGTATTAATGAAGAAGATTCTAAATTATTCCCATCCGACCCATTAAGGCAGTCTTAAGGAAATTTGTGATGGTGTCAGAGAGGGGAATTAGTGCATGAATCACAAGCTCATTGGCAGCAGGACCAGCCCAGTAAATCAGTTCTTGGCTGCCATCTGAGCTTGAAGGGGACCTCATAGTCTCTCACCTCTGACAGTTGTGCAGCTCCTCCTTCTCCACATGCCCAGGGTTCAGGAGAGGAATGAGGAACATATTCACACTAAGAAACAAATCTGTGATTTCAGAAGTCAGCAATCCTGTGGCAGCAAAAAACCCCAGGAAATAAAGATAAGAACTCTCTGGGCAATCCATGTGTTCCTAAGAGCTGACCAATACAGTTTCTTGAGTGTGTGTTGTTTCACCTACACTGTAGAAAAATGCTTCTCACAGAGGAGAGGTCTTTGCAGCATGACTATCACTGAAGCAGCAGCTTTATAGATCAAAGATTAAAGGTTTATGCACTTAACTGTGAGAGCACTGGGTTGGGTTGGGTTGGGCCCAACATGATCTGAACAACAGAACCCCCAAGTGAGGATCATTTCCAAATTAATCTTTGACTTGTACCTTTAGATGGGTCTCTTTAGGGGTTGGGTATCAGAGGGAAAAAATCTCAGGCTGGACAAACTGATGTCCTCATGCCGCACTCCCTTGAAATCAGTGGTTTAGCTGAAACACAGGTGAATAAAACTAAATGTAGGCCACTGGGATCATTTGGTCTGATTCCACTATAACAAAAGCTGTAAAATCTCCCCTAGCAGGACTCTGAGGCAGCCCAGTGTCTCCCAGATGGAGACCCATCACCCCCTTATAAAGCCCCCTTCACCCAGGGGACAATTTCCATGAATAAAGCCAATCATGACCATGTGCTGGATGGACATCTTTTGAGGAAAGATGCTGGCAACACCATGCCTTTGGGACACTAGGAACCAGTCTCTATTCAGAGCATCCCATGAGGCATAAAACCCTGTGGAAAAAGGCAGGTAGGGGCTGATAGTACAGAATAAATCATCTGTCACTGAGGCCACCAAGCAGCCTCACAATTCTTTGTCTCTTCCAATTTTGTCTTCATCCCATTTAGTCAGCCTAAGTCACTGCTGATTCTACACTGGCTCTGCACGGAGTTTAGTGTAATATCCCTGGCCTTGCTAAGTCATTTCAAAATGATTATTTTTGGGTGGTTTTCTTCCTGTCAATATTTGTGCTTGCAGCAGTCGGGCGGCAGTGGGGTGGCAGCCCTGGAAAGCTCAGCTCATGTGTTTATCTGCCGGCCGGGATGGCTGCAGGATGACATCTGCATACCATTGCGCTGCGGATCACTTCCTCGCCCGGGAAGGTCGCGCTGCTGGCCGCTGCACCAGGGCAGCACAGCCCCGCCAGCCCCGCGCCGGCCCTGCCCGGGGACACAGCCACCAGCTGGGCAGGCGCCGAGCCCAGGACACCACGCATTGCTTTCACAAAGGGTCAGGCTCAGGCAGAGACCGTGAGGGCTCCAGGAAAGGGGAGGTCATTTCCCGCGCTGCCCAAATGTCACACAAGTGCCATGTTTGGTGCGGAGGAGCCGGCTGCCTTTGCATTCCCAAGCTCCAGGTGTCTCCTCGGACTGTCACATGTGGCAGATGAGGCTGAACAGCTCAGCATCACTCCCTCTTTGAAGCTTGTGCTATGTTAAGGAAATTCAGAAAGCCTTCTTTTCTACTAGTTGTTGCCTTTTCCCAGTTTTTTTCTTCTTTGTTAGTAGTTGTTCTCCTTGTATCTTTTCTACAGATTTTGAACAGCCCTTTATCAACAAGCCAGAGACCCTTCTCATCAGCAAGAAGGAGAGCACTTGGGTACCATGCCTCGTGTCCATCCCAGACCTTAATGTCACACTGACCTCGGTGAGAGCTCTGGCCCGAGATGTATTGCATTTGTTCTGCATTTGTAATTGCCTGAGTGGAAGCATGACAGGCACTGCCAGGAAAGGAAAATGCATGGGATACATTTTCCATGGAAAGTACAAGCCACTGGCTTCCTCGTTTTATTTGCTGGTTGAAGCTGTGTTGTCCAGTTTCCTTGGGCAGACCCCACGGGTTTCCTGCCAACCTTGCTTCTCTTCCCTGGAGCTCTATGAAACAAAACAAGACTTTGTTTTAAACCCATTTCGCCACAGCATCCCCTGTTTGCCTCGTCCCTGTGATCTACACACCTCTAGGTGGTCGGGCTCCCCACAAGGGAGGAGGCTGCCGTCCTGAGGCTCATGAGTAAAAACATCTCTCTTATCAGTTTGTTTTTGCCTTTTTTTTTCTTTTTTTTTCTTTTTTTTTTTTTTTTTACAATGCAAATACATCCTTCCAGGATGAGTGTTACTATTGTACAAAGGCCTCCAGGGACATTCTGGGGGCCAGGGGCCTTTCCCTTGCCCGGGAAGGACACTACCCAAGGTCAGCACTCATCCCAGTGGGGCTGATGTTTGGGACATCAGCATCAGTTTCCTTAGCTATCTCTAGAAATTTCCATTCCTGGAAGTCTCTGGCCCACTCTGCAGATGGGGAGGCTCATGCTGCAGGATGTGGCTACTCGAGGTAGAGGGGAGGCCACGATTCCTAGATGGCAAAGCCTTGAGGGGAGAGGGCAGGAGGCCAGCACAGCATGATGCTGCATCATTTCTTTCATTTCTTCCCACAAAAGGGATGTGTTAGCCAGCATAAAGCCTGGGAGGGGTGGACTGGGAATGTTGTTACCTTCTGATTTCAATCAGCAAAATGTTGATTTTTCCAGCAAAATTTCTTCATCCACCCTGACGGGAAAAGCACTTTCTGGGACAACAAGAAGGGAATGCAGGTACCCACACACTTGATCAGGGACTTACTGTATGTCCACTGTGAGACTGTAATCGACAAGAAGGTCTTCAAATCCAATTTCTTCATCATCCATATAGCAGGTGAGTATTTGGAAAGGTTCAGGGAAGCAGTTTGGGTGGCTCTGAAATCCATCACTGTGGTTCATGGGATTGTTATGGTCCTCTCTAGCTACACAGATTCTGCATGGTGCTTATATCTCTTCTGCTGTGTGTCGGACAGAGATACACCATGCAGCAGGAGGTCATTCCCAAACCTCCTGTAACTGCACAGTCTGAGTCAAAGAGTTACTGGATCAGAAATGTCTTTTCATTCCCTCTTCTGCATCAGGGAGTGAGCTGTATGACATCCAGCTGTATCCCAAGAAAGCCATGGAGCTGCTAATGGGAGAGAAGCTGGTCTTGAACTGCACAGTGTGGGCTGAGTTCAACTCTGGCGTCCACTTCCAGTGGAGTTACCCTGGCAAACAGGTACCAGCAAACAGAGCAGCTCCCTGTGCACTGAACTGTTTCCCTCTGAGTCACCCCCTCCTGACCCTTCACTGTTCCTCTTCACATCATTGGCAGGGCTCTGCTTCTTAATCCTAACCATGCTGTGCTCTGGACATCTTGGTCAGAGTATTTTCCCATTTTTTTCTCCTGCAGCATACAGCAGACAGAAGGAAGACCCCTTTTCCTGGCAGAAAGCTCCCTCCTTGCCGAGGTGTTACTGCTCTGGGGTTATTGGGAAAACACTGGCGTCACTTTCACCAGTGCAAATCCAGAGCAAACGTGATTGATTTAAAAGGAGCTACTCTAATCATAGAGCCCTTGTTGCCAAGAGCCTGTGAGGTGATCCCTTCCCCACTGTGTTTTCCCCCTCTTGTATCCTCTGACTTTTGAATGGTGAGACAGGGGAGTCCCTTGAGAACATCACTCAGTTCATGGGTCTCCCAGCCTGGTTCCTGGGCTACAAGAGAAAAACATGCTAAGATCTGACCCCAGCCCCAGGCAGTCAGTACATAGAACATGTGCCCTTCCATCCCTGAGCATGGCAGTCAGTTGTGCAGAAACGTGTCCAGGTAGAGGCAAGCACTGAGAATCAGGAATCACAGCTGTGAAGAGCCCATCTACACAGCCTCATCCATTGCTGTCTTTCATCTGTTCTCTCTGTCATCTCCCACAGACACAGCGAGCAGTGATCGAGTCCGAGCGCCGGTCCCTGCAGACCCAGACGGAGCTCTTCAGTATCCTGACCCTCCACAACGTCAGCCAGCAGGACCTGGGGAAGTACACGTGCACTGCCACCAATGGTGCCCAGATGCTGGAGGAGAGCACTGATGTCATTGTGCACGGTACAGCACCTGCCAGTGCCCTGCAGAGCCACAGCCAGAGCCCAGCTGCAGCAGAGCCAACCCCAGACTGCTTGGGCAGAGTGGCTCCTGAACCTCCATCCGCTCTGCTTTAGTGAAACCCAGCCCTCCTCCAGCCCCTCAGCCCTCCGTGCCCCAGCACCACGCTGGGAGCAGAGTCACATACAGCAAGGTCCCAAAAAGGAGGGAGAGAGATGCCAACACCGAATTGGCCCAAATGTGGTGGAATGGCAGGACACACATATCTTGCAGCCCTGTGGCAAATGCAGTGCCCCTGTGGCATGGCTGGCCTGAGGGGCACCAGCTGCAGGTGCACAAGGCACCATCTGCTTTGGGTGGCTGTTTCTTGGCCACAGAAAGTCACAGAGCAGCCCAGCCTTCCTGCATCCCCAATGGTTCCCAAGAGGGAGACAGAGGCAGTTCTTCAGCTGCCAGGATCTCTGCTGCACTGTCATGACACCCACCCTGCCTGTCCTTGGTCCTTGCTGTTGGGCCCTGTGGAGAGCAGCAGAGCTTTGTGACACCCTGTCTCTTTGAGTTCTCCTCCATGGTCCCTTTTTTCCTTGCAGAAAAGCCCTTCATCACTGTGGAATGGAGGAAGGGCCCAGTGATAGAAGCCACTGCAGGAGATGAAGCTGTGAAGCTGCCAGTGAAAGTTGTGGCTTACCCCCCACCAGACTTCCAGTGGTAACTTAACCTTTCTTAGCTTGAGCCACCTTCTCCTCTCCTCCTTTCCTCTGCCAAATGGGGAAGCCTAGTCTGGCTTCCTTGCTAAGTCCTTCTGATTGTCACAAATGTCACTTTTTTCCACCCATGGGGGTCATTTCTCCCATGTCCTGGCTCTCGGCTGCACAGCCTGGCTTGGCAGCTCTGCACTGTCTGGAGGGGCCAAGTGGAGTTCCCACAGGAGCTGTCCCTCTTGTCCCTCTGCTGTGGCAATCACAGCCACCCAGAGGAACAAAGCAGTGGGATGGGTTGTGCACCTCATCATGGTGCACTTCTATCAGAGCTGACTGGAGATGGGAGCTCTGCACCACTCACTGCTCAGGGCAGAGCTACAACACCCCCAGCCCCACACACATCCACACACACAATGTGCAGAACCATAACTTGGGTCCAGGGAAGGCCCAGGGGTCTCTCCAGAGAGGTCCTCAGTGCTAGCAAGGGGCACCCTGACTGCACTCTTTGGGGACCAGCAAACCCTTTGCCCAGCTGCCAGTGGGAAACTTCCTCCCCATGGCTGCATTTTCTCTCTGCCTCCCCGCAGGTACAAGGATGGAAAGCTAATTCCCAAGCAATCTCAATCTTCAATGCAGATCAAGGATGTGTCGGAGCAGCACGCCGGGACATACACGCTGGTTCTGCGGAACAGGCTGGCGGGGCTGGAGAAGCACATCAGCCTCCAGTTAATTGTCAATGGTAAGGGGGGGCTGGGGCTGGGGGACAGTGCTGAGCCCATGGCCCCAGCCTTTGGGCTGCTCCGAGACCAAGTCCCCATTGCTGTCCTAAAGCAATTGGTACCTACCTCACCTCTTCCTCCCCCATGGCACAATTTTGTTCCTGGCTCCCTCACTTTGGGCAGGATATGTCATTGCTCAGGGGCCACTTCCCTATTGCAGTTGGAGATGCTGCTGAGGGTGACCCTGACTGACGTGGACTTGAGAGCAGGGCAGCTGCCACACAGATGAAGTCTTGATCTAGAGTAGTTCCTCTGGGTGGGAAGCCCCTATGGAGTTTTCCCACAGCAGAAACTGGTCCCAGTCATGAAGGAAACAGATGCCAGCTAAAAAAGTGCTGGAGGAGCACTCCTGCCTGGAGGTGTCTCCAGCAGGCTCTGTGGCCCTGTGGTTTGAACCCTGCAGCATCCAGACAGTTCCACTCACCAGAGAAAGGAGAAACGATGTCACTTGAATCTGCTTAAGTATGACCTGCTGTGCCCGAGTTGCCCTGAGAGCCAGAGAGCTGTAGTGCCCAGGCTGTCTATAAGTGGGCCTGGGGAGGGCTGTGCCAGGCCTGGGGGTGCAGTGGCTGGGCCTGCAGCTGCTCACAATGTCACTCTGATCCTTGCAGTTCCTCCACGCATCCATGAGAAGGAAGCCTCTTCCCCAAGCATCTACTCCAAGAGAAGCCCCCAGGCCCTCACCTGCACTGTCTATGGCATCCCAGCACCGGAGGTGATCCAGTGGCAGTGGAGGCCATGGATGCCCTGTCGGATGTTCTCCCGACGCAGCCTGTAAGTGCCATTTCTTCCAACACTTGTGTCTTGTCAGGCCACCATGGTGATGTTGTGGGCTTCTTGTGACCATGGCTGTGCCCCCAACCATGTCTCGATTTTGCTCTCCCACCCACAACATGGCACCTTGTGGGAAGGCAGAGTGGAGACACTTCTTGTCCATGTGGGAGTTTTACCCAGGCTGGCTGATCCCAGACACCAACAGCTTCCGCAGCATCTGCTGCATCTGTCAGTGGATATCCATGGCCCAGCCATACCTCACAGCACCTGCAATGAAACCACTGATCACTGTGCTAAGGGGGAAACTGAGGCAGATTGCAGGAGAAATTGTGATAGCCCCTTGATGAGACCCCAAGACAGCAGTTGGGGCTCACACCATTCCTACACTGAGGTAGGAATATCCTACCTGAGGTCCCTGTGGCTTTTCTGTCCTTTGTCTTCTGGGTAATGATGGAAGCAAAAGTGCTCATAGGCAGTTGCTGCTTGTGGGGAAGAATTGCTAAATCCTGGGGAAGTGCCAGATCTCTGCCAGTTGCTGGGATGATTTGCCAGCAGGGTAATAGGTAGGTAGCAAGGGTGCATGACCACTGCCTGTGCCCTGGGAAGCTGAGGAAGCATCAGGCAGGGCTGCAGTGGCATTTTGTAAGGACAGCCTCACTGAAGAAGGAAAAGGGATGCTGGGGAGTTGTAGCCAAAGCAGTCAGGGTGGAGAACATCAGGGTGTCTGGAGGAAGCCAGGTCCCACAGCCCTGTGCAGGCTTTTGCCAAGCCAGGGACACCAGAGAGCTTTCCATCGCATGCAAGTGCACTGTGGCCCTGTCAGGAAGCAGAGGGGCCCATGAATTATGAACACTGTCTCACAAGGCCACCATATTTCTGCCTAGCACAGCTCCAGAGGATGCAGGAGGCTTCTTTCTAGCTTCCTGTTGTTTACACAGCTCACCAGTGTGTTTGCCCTGCCAAGTGCTCTGCCCCACACTGCCAGCACACACCTTTGCTGCAGCTCCTAGGCCCTTAGCTTGCCTCTGCTTCCCTGTTACCCGAAGCCTCTCCCTTCCAACCCCCATTTTTGGGCAGACCCTCCCATCTTCCACCCCAACCCACATTTCAAAAGCATCCTGCAGGCTGCAGCATCCCAGGTCCCTGACGGATTTGGGCACTTCTTCCCACCTGTCAGCCTGAAGAGGTACCATCATTCCCCTGTGAGACACCAGCAGCACCTCTACTTGGGAGATCTCTCTCCTGGCTTTTGCTGAATGGAGGGCAGCAGGAGCACCCGGGGTGCCAAGCCCTTGAGTGTTGCACCATCTGCTCTCCAGGTCAGCAGCAGCCAGTCAGTGACACCCCTGACTCTCAGTCCCAGCAGGGCTTTAAGGCCTTGGTGGTGAGCAAAATTACATCAAGAGTTGCCCTAGGCACATGTGAATCAACTTCCCCCCTGCCTTTCTCCACCCTTAGCAAGGAAAGATGAAGCCTCAGGCCTGCGGGTGAAGACACTGCTTGGGACACCTGTATTTGTTCCCTGCCTCAGTATTCACACCTACAAATTTTTGCCTCACTGGTGGTTGCAAAGCACCCTTATAAAGCACATCAGGATTGTGTTACTGAAAGACCCAGGAAATTTTGCAGATTTATAGGACAGGGCCATGAGTTCTCTTACATAAAGCTGCTTTTGCTGCCTTTTTCCCGGCTAACCTTCTCTCTGTCTCTGTCCTCTTTCCCCTGCTCATCCCTGGCTGCTGGATTAGCAATAGCAGGCACCGGGCGGCAAGGCGCCATCAGCGGGACCGGATGCCCGAGTGCAAGGACTGGAAAGATGTGTCCCGGCAGGACGCCGTGAACCCCATCGAGAGCATTGACACCTGGGTAGAGTCTGTGGAGGGGCGGAACAAGGTGAGGCTGTATTCCAAACCCATCCTGGGACAGGGAGCTGGAGACGGGCACAGGACTCCTTTGCAATCAGTCAGGAAAAGTGGCCTGGAAAGGGGCCTGGCAGAGATAGATTTGGGGTGGGCTTCACACCTCTGCTTCTAAAGTAAACCATCAGTGGCAGTTCCCAGCCCTGGGGCTCTGCAGTACCAGGCAGCCCCAGGGCGAGGGAGAGCTGTCATCTTTGAGAAATTGCCCTGTGTCCAGAGAGGCTCCCACTGGGGCTGGCTGCACAGGAGGGATTTCATGGATTGTTATTGAGCACAGGGCATCCAGCTAGGGAAGACATGGGACAGGTGCTATAGGGGCTTCCATGGTCATTTCTGAGCATTTTGCATGAGCTGTGAGAACCAAACCCTGCAAAGCATCCTGGGCATGAGAGCAGGAGTCACAAACTGACTAGGAAATCTCTGGCCTTGGGAAGGTGCATGTATCTGGTGAGGCATTTCATCCAGCTGTCCCCATCCTGGTGGGGTGAGGGTGGTTTGGAGAAACTGGCATCCATCCACTGCATCTTTGTGAGTGGGAGCAATGTGCGCTCCACAAAGCCACTTCTGCATCAGAGCATTTCCTCTCTGGAAGGAACATCTCTCCCTGGTTGCAGTGTGTGACCTGCTTGCTGCCTGTTTCCCGGGCAGCCATGAGTGTCAGGTCTGCGCCATGACAAGGTTCCTGTCCCCACTGGTGTCGGGCACCACCCGCTCACAGAGGGATGCAGAACAAACAAATGGGCCCCTGTTTCCGAAAGTCACTTCCTGTTTTCCTACACACCTCTAAAGGCACTTCCCGTCCCCTGGCCTGGCCGGGAGTTCATCACTCTGCCAAAAGGGTGGCAAGGGCAGATGATTCTCCTCCCAGAGCAGCTGAAGGGAGAGTGAGAGATTGATGTTCCCCAGGGACGCAAGCAGGGGTGGTGGGAGCTCCTGGGTGAGGAGCCCTTGTGTCCCACTACGGATGTGACACTACGGATGTGACACTTGTATTAGTCCTTTTTGGTCTTTTCCTATTTTCCCCATTTTCTTTCTCCTGCTCCTCAGCTGTGTGTTTCTCATTCCATCTGTTTGGTTGTAACTGTCCTGGAGCTTCAACTTAGGTTGTGCATCCCCACAGATGTGCAAGAGCTTTGGGAGGAAAGAGCTGTTCCACTTACAGTGGGATGCTACATCCTAAAATCTGCTTTTTCTCTCTCTCCTTGTCCTTTCTGCCTGTCTTCTCTTACCATCCTCCTGGTTTTTATTCCATCTGTAAAGGCTAGATGAGCCACAGGATGCACAATGCACAGCCATGCCCTGCAGGCAGCAGGATGATGTCAGATCAAGAAACCCCAACTCAAACATAACACGCAGATTAGAAGGAAAATCCCCAAGAAACAGGAAAGGCAGCACACAAAAGTGCCAGCAATAGGGTCACTCTGGTTGTATGAATAACCCCAAGAAACGGAAAAGGCAATGCACAAAAGTACCAGTAATAAAGTCACTTCAGCTGTGTTGAGTATGCACTGAATGAATGACTGTTCCTTCTGGTTAACACAACCTCAATGCATTACCCCTCAGAACGGAAATGCTTCCTAAAGTCTATGGGATGTAAAGGCAAAGAAATCTTCCTGTAGGAACACGTTAATTTTGCATTTTACACACCATCTTATTAAAGGGATTTCTGCATGTGTTTAACTTGTCATTTAAACTGAAGCCTCAAACTGCAAGTCTCCTCTAAGGGGAGTGCTTGTAACACATTTGGTAGCTCACACATGTGCTGTGTGAGCCAGGAAGAGGAGGAGGAGAGCAGTCTTATTCCCCAGCTGCTTTTCCTGTCTTATTTGGAGGCAGCATCCCCTGGGTCCATGCTCCCAGGATGGCAGCCTGGCTGTTTGCCCAATCTTAATCATGTCTTGCTGGAGGGAGAGAGGAGGAAGCTTTTAGGACCGTGTCTATGTACACTTGGAATTCAAAGAAAGATGATAGCTCTTCTTGAAGGGATGAGGGCTGGGATGTCTTCACAGGTTTGATTTCTCCTTATGAATAAAAGGAGTGCTTGCAGTCTGTAAGTACCCATAAATTCCACCGATCCCTGTGGGACACTAAGTAGTCACTTAACTGCAGAGGGCTCAGGGAATCAAAGCCCTGGTGTCCTTTCCCTTTTTTCTCACTCTTATAAATAAAACTTGGCAGGAGCTTAACCATCCCCTCAGCCCTGCATCATGTTACTGTCCCCCTTGCTGAGCACTGTCCCCATTGTGACCTGAGGGGCTTAACAAGAAGTTTACTCTCATGGAGAGGCATCTATGCTGACTGGGCTCCATAAAAAGATGCAGAGATGGGGAATAAAATCATGTTGTTATTGGTAGAGCCAACGGATAAAACTTGAAATACACAAAGGGCTGTAGAATAAGGGTGTGTTTTTGCATAACCCTTTCCCAGGGTTTGCTACCCTGCCAGAGAGCAGCAGTGATCCTACTTCTCTTCCCTGTTGCTCTTCCTAACTCTTCCTTATGTTCTGTTCCCCCATCAGACAGTCAGCAAACTGGCCATCCAGGAGGCCAATGTCTCAGCCATGTACAAGTGTATTGCCTCTAATAAAGTGGGTCGAGATGAGCGGCTGATCTACTTCTACGTGACCAGTGAGTATTGTAAAATCCCCCCCACCTGCATCAGCCAAGCTCTCTGCCTGAAACAGGCAGGTCCCTAGAGCTATCACGTCCTGCCATTGACAAGATCTTCAACAGTGACTGGAAAGCCAGCAGGAAGGCAGGGCTAACCCAGAGCTCTGCTGGGTGGCAAATGCCTGAAACCCTGGCAGCAGATAGTACAGGCAGAGACTGGCAGGCATATCTGGGAATGAGCCAGCACTGCCTGTGTCTAGGTCCTGAGCAGGTCTTGGGCTGGGGACATCCCGCTGGCTCAGGCCCAGGCAGCTCCCTGGACTGGGGTTGTGTCTGGTCCAAGAGCATCCTCTAGTGGCACCGCCCGACCCTGTCCCAGGCCAGGTCCCGCCGGCCGCAGCCCCCAGCAGTGATCCCACGGGATTTTGGTGATGGGAGGAAGCTGAGTTTGTACGAGCCAGAGCCCAGCAGTGTGGGCTGGAGTCATGGCCCATAGGGGGCTGTATGAGCCTCCCGCCAGTGGTACCCCGTCCTGGCGGGAGCCTGTCCCTGCCTGCTGAGACAGGGAGCCCAGCAAGGGCACAGCAAAAGCTTCATCTATGGAATGAGAATTCCATGATAAAATTCCCAGCCCAGAAGGCTGGGCTCATGGCTGTTGTGGTAGTACCTGTGCTGTCAGAGCCACCACATGTTGTGAAGCCAGATGAACATCTTCAGTCACTGCTTCAGTAATGCTCTCTGTGTTGTTGTCCAGCCTGCTGTGTCACTGCCTGCACGTGTGAAACTGAGCATGTGTGCAAACCAGAATGCTGCAGCTGAGCTGGGAGCAGTAACAGCCTAATTCAGACCTCCCTGGCTTGTTGCATTTGTGACCCCATCTTAATTTCACCCTGAAACTTAAGCATATCCCGTAGCACTCGCTGGGCTTAAGCTGTGGTTGCCAGCAGTTTGCATGTCACAGTTCTGGTCTACAGTGGTTTCCTTTATCCAGGCTGAGGACAGGCAGATCTCTGAGAGCTGAGCCCAAGGAGACAATTGTGTCTGGCAGCTCAACCATGAAAACTCATTCACGTGTTCATTTCCTTCCTGAAAGCCATTCCAGACGGGTTCGAGATTGAGTCCCAGCCCTCAGAAGAGCCCATAGAGGGGCAGGACCTACAGCTGAGCTGCAATGCAGACAATTACACCTACGAGAACCTGCAGTGGTATCGGCTGAACCTCTCCAAGCTCCATGATGAGGAGGGCAACCCCCTCGTGCTGGACTGTAAGAACGTCCACCACTATGCCACCAAGATGCAGGGGGAGCTGCGCTTCCAGCCCAACTCCAATGATGCGACCTTGCTGCTCTCCATCCCAAACATCTCCCTGGATGAGGAGGGAGATTATGTGTGTGAGGTGCAGAACAGGAAGACACGGGAGAAACACTGCCACAAGAAATACATCTCTGTGCAGGGTGAGGGTCCACAGGGCTGGCGGGAGTGACACAGGAGAGCTGGTGCTCTTGCTGCCATCAGCTTCTCAGTCCATCCCCAGGGGAAGCCACACAAGCAAGCTAAACTGAAGGTGGCAAAGGCAGGGCACCTGGGTTCTCAAGAGACCCTTCAGCAGGGGTCAGAGACCCAAAGCCCCCCAGGAACACAGATATTCTTTTGATCAATCAGTTTCCCGTTTTCCCCTCCTCCTCTTTGTGCTGCTCCTCCAGCCCTGGAGATCCCCCGCCTCAAGCAGAACCTGACAGACATTTGGGTGAACGTCAGCGACTCCATAGAGATGCGCTGTAAGGTGGACGGCAACCACGTTCCTGAAATCAGCTGGTACAAAGACGAGAAACTGGTGGAAGAAGTGTCAGGTACAGTGTGCTGGGGGTGAATCACAGGCAGGGCAGTGTGTCCAGCAGCTGGAGAGCTGAACACTGCTGGGTTCTGGGAGTTGCTGTGCCCAGATAAAGGCACACGTTCTCTGAATCAGCCAGACCCTGGTTTTAATCACATTCTGTTCTAATTTGATGCGGTCTCACTGGCCAAGTCCTTGCCCTGGGGCCTGGCTCAACACTGTCTGTGCTTGTGCACATTCAGCTGGAGAGCAGGGAGAGAGAAATCATTCATGTTCCTACTCTCAGCCCAGTGCCTGGCATCTCTGATTATGCAGAGACTGACCCAGATCTCATGGAAGGAACATGCAAAGGATCCAGGCACATTGCAGAGGGAAAGGAACAGGTTCTGAAGCTGAAGCAGAATTTGACACACCAGCTGGACAGCCTGGGCACTGTCCCTGTTCAGCATGTTCAGTGGGGGATTTGTACCCTCTGTACACTGCCTGGGGAAGGCCTCTCCAGGGTATTTCTGAGGCCATCAAGAGAAGAGCCTCTACCAGCTGGTGCAATGTCATTCTGCCATCTAAAATGAATCAGCCAAAAAACGCAAGCCTCATTTTGAGCCTGAGTCCAGTGTACTAATCTTCCCTCCCTGTGAGTGACCACTACAACCCTCTGTGCCTTACAGGGATTGACCTGGCAGACTTCAACCAGAGGCTGAGCATTCAGAGGGTGAGGGAGGAGGATGCTGGGCTCTACCTGTGCAGCGTCTGCAATGCTAGGGGTTGTGTGAACTCCTCAGCCAGCGTCTCCGTGGAAGGTACCAGCAGCCACAACATCCCTGGGGATGTGAAGGGGTGGAATAGGAGTTATGGCCAAGCTCCCATGCATCTTCCCTGTGACAGTGGGAGGCAGTGAAAGCCCCTTGGCCTTGCTGGTGGCATGGTGCTCTCACAGGAGAATCTGTAGTCCAGAGCATGTTTAGCTCAGGCAGACATGTCTCCAGTCACCCCACATCCTGATGCAGGCCATAAGGAATGGCTGAGTTGGAGCGTGGAATGGGAATCTCTGAAGGTATGATTTCCCTCCCTTCCCGCAGGCTCTGATGACAGGACCAATGTGGAGATTGTCATCCTGATTGGGACTGGAGTTATTGCTGTTTTCTTCTGGATCTTACTTATTCTCATCTTTTGCAACATCAAAAGGGTACGTGACCGTGACTGCCCCAGGCAGAGGGGGATGGCATATCAGGGCTTGGGGCAGCACTAGTGCTGTGATGTGGGGCTGCATGACAGCACCTGCTAAAAGGAGGCCACTGAGTGATGCTTCCAGTGCTCTCAGTGCCAAGGACAGAGTGAGTAAGGGCTGTGGTAAAGGAGGTGACGGGGAATGGCCTTTGCTTGAGGGGGTAGCAGGTCAAGGCAGGCAATGAATCCAAATCCCATCTGGGAGCCAGCACCCAGGGCAGGGAGGGCACCTCCTCACCCTTGGTGTTGGCTGATTCCTGCAGCCAGCCCACGCAGACATCAAGACAGGCTACCTGTCCATCATCATGGACCCTGGAGAGGTGCCCTTGGAGGAGCAGTGCGAGTACCTGCCCTATGATTCCAGCAAATGGGAGTTCCCACGAGACCGCCTGCGCTTAGGTGAGCCAGACCCCCTCCCTCCCTCCCACTGCACGCTGCAGCCCTACAGACTCATTCTTCAGACTTCTTAACACACCTCTGTGTATTTAATGCTTTCTCTCTGCCTCAGGCTTCCCATCCTCTTCCCCAGGCTGTCCCTAAAGCCCAGCAGTGCCTGGGAAATCTTTTTAGGTCTGACTGTAGATAGGTCTGAGCCAACTGTAAGCCCAGACTTCCTTAGTGTACCCACACAGGTATTACTGAAAACAGAAGACACCTAGGCATGGTTTAAAACACATCCCCATATTTTCTAAGTGGGAGTCTGGACAGAACAGCCCAGTTCACAGCAGGTACCCTGATTTCAGGATCAGGATTGCATCCATTATTGTTTTCATGCTGAGACACCTACCTGCAGCCTCTTCCCTCTGTCTGGCAGAGTTTAAAGGGCAGCAGACTACCTCTGAGGCACAGAGCAGTGACATTAGTCCTGGCTGCTGTGCTGCAAGGGGTTGTTTACCTTTCCCACACACAACAACTTGTTGCTTGGGGGCAACAAGCAGCCCCTCACTTCTGCATGGCCATTTCCTTCCTCTGCTTTGTCCATGCCAGCTCTGTCTCAGTTCCTCCCATCGTCCTTTCTCTTATTCTCACCAACACAGCACGCAGCCACCTGAAAGGGCACATGTTCCACTCCTTCCTTTTCCTTTATGATGCTTTTTCTTTCTTCTCCCCATGATTTCCTGTTGGGATTTTTGTTTTCCTTCATTCTATTCTGCCTTTTCTGCACCTGCCTTTCTTCACACTTACTCTCCTTGTCCATAGGTAAAGTCCTGGGTCATGGTGCCTTTGGGAAGGTGGTGGAAGCATCAGCATTTGGGATCAATAAAAGTAACAGCTGTGAGACTGTAGCAGTCAAAATGCTGAAAGGTATGTGAACAGCAAAGCAGAACATGCAATGTGTGTAGACAGCAATTAATGAGGCATCTGTAAGGGAACATTCACCCTGTAAATGTCTGTCTTTTAATTAAATGGCTTCTTGGCCTCAACACAGTTGATCCTCTTTGGCTCCATTCAGCTGCACTGAGAGGCTGAAGTGGCAGAACAGACAGCAAGGACTTGGAGAACTCAGTTTTCAAGGGAATTTAGCTGTCTGCAAAGGCAAAGAATGAAATCTATCTCAAAGGATGAACAAGAATCCAGAGCCCCTCTTTGGCATGCCACTGAAGGAAGTGTTGCTCCCAATTGCCTTCTTCCAAATGTGCCTATATTTTGTGTTTATGGGCCAGATCCAGAGCTGAGTAAGGAAGCAGGTTGCAGCTCTTATCCAGCTCTGAGGGGTAAATTGGCTTTGTACCCAAAGCCTGGTTTATCCAGAGTGAGATGTTAAACTTTTATAGCCATGCTTTCAAACAGGCATCCAAAACATTATTCTGTAATTTGGCACCAAACAGAACACTGAGGCAGTCTCTGGCCAGAAGTATCCTCTACATGGAAATTGTGTCATGGCTCATCTGAACAGTATTTACTGCTGTAAGTGTACAGATCATCTGCACAGCAGAGGGGAGCCTGGTGTGCAAGGTTGCTTTACAGTTTTTTAGGCAAGACTCTCACCTAGCTCATCAGCTCCAGATCAAGAGGGTGCATTTGTCTCTCAGGCTAAATTTACAAACTCTCAAGTAAGACAAAATGCATATGGGGAGGCTGAGAAGTATGAAAAAGGCACACAAAAACCAGAGAATACACCCTGGGGGTAAAACAGAGGGTCAAGAATTGATGCGAATTGGATGCTTGAGAGAAGATGCAGTACAGACAGATGGCAGGAGCATGACACTGTGTTTGCTATTGAAGAGGAATCATCAAAAGGTATCTGGGTTTGAGTTGAGACAGCTCCTATCTTCAATTGTGATAAAAGGAACCAGATGTCTTTTGTTCCTAATTTTCTTTCGAATTGTTTCATGGCTTGTTATCTCTGTTTGGAGGCCAAAAGGGCAGAGATTCAAACAGGTGCATCCCAATGAAAGTCTCAAGTGATGTTTTTCACTGCACAACTATCATAAAGAAAAATCTGTTGGGCACAGATTGTGTTGTCCTTTGTTCTGGGTCCCTGCACTTACAGAGAGCACCCTACGTGTTACAGCAGGGATCCTGGGATCTCCAGACAAGGTTCAACATTTCATGTGGGAACATGCAACAACAAAATGTACCAAGGCTTTGAGGTCACAGCCTCCTCAGCAAGATTCACATTAACATGCTGCTAGAGAAAGGTGGTGAGGGGGAGTGAAAAGCTGTGAGGGGGTGTCATGACATGGTCTGTGTGTTTCCAGAGGGAGCTACTGCAAGCGAGCACAAGGCACTGATGTCAGAGCTGAAGATCCTCATTCACATCGGGAATCACCTCAACGTGGTGAATTTGCTGGGTGCCTGTACCAAACCTAATGGTAAATATCCCAGGGCAGCAGGAAGTGCCTGCTCCCAAAAATCAGAGCTTGTTCCCTGTGTCTTTTTGCTGTCTGCATGTGTGATCACAGGGATCCGGGGGGAAGTTATTGTGTGTGTGCACTTAGAGCAGATGTCACAGCTTAGTAGGGCTGCACATAACACAAGTTGTGGCAAATTCTGACCAACTCAAGCACTTATCTCTTGCCCTAACCTTTGGTCTCTTCTCACCAGGTCCACTCATGGTTATTGTTGAGTTCTGCAAGTATGGAAACCTCTCCAACTACCTGCGGACCAAGAGGGAGGGATTCAGTCCTTACAGGGTGAGTGGCTTCCTTTGTCCCTAGAGACCTGTCCCATGTCTAGGGGAGGAAGACATGCAGCCTAATACATGATCTGTCAATGTGACAAACATACCCTCTGTCCTCCTTTCTGCAATAGTAGAGGCTTCCAGGCCAGAATTACAGTTTAAGAACAAGAAAAAGAGACTGTGCAGCTTATGGGTGCAGGAGTTACAGTGTGCATTGCCTGCTGAGGGTTTTGGTTTGGTCCCTTGCCAGGAGAAGTCTCCCAGGCTGCGTATTCAGGTGCAGTCCATCGTGGAGGCAGTGAGGGCTGACAGGAGGAGCCGCTCTGGGACCAGCGACAGCGCCATCTTCCACCGCTTCCTGATGCACAAGAGCCGCACTGCACTGCCCATCCAGGAAGGTAACACTCCAGCCTGGGCAGCAGCTCCTCCCCTGGACCACCAAACTATGCCAGATTGGCTAGCTTGGGGAATGGGCAGGGAATATCAGTGGAGAGCGAGGACCCAGCCTTGGAACTGTTGCATGGCAATTCCCTGAGCAGGGCTATTATATCATCTGTTGTCTCTTGTAATAGACACCAGAAACCCAGAAGGGAGAATTAAATCCCTTTGGGTATTTTACCCTGAAGAAAGGAGAACTGAGAGGGATCTTGCTGAGTCCTCCCTAGGACAGAAATAATGAGCTGACCTTCAAAGCCCCTTCCAGTTCTGTTCCCCACAACTCTGTCTCACTGACATGTGGTGGAGGCTGGACTCTTTCTCCTCACACTTGAGGAGGTTCCTGCCTTGTGCCTTCTGCCACCTGAGCAAAAAATCTTGGAGGGGAGTTGATTACTCCAGTTAGGACTGAGGACTAACTGTATTTCACTGAGAAACTGGCTGTATCCTGCAGTCCCAAAGAGAGGCAAAGAGGACAACAGATCACCAATTGTCTAATCATTTTCTGTTCCTTCTGGACAGTGGATGACTTGTGGCAAAGTCCCTTGACAATGGAAGACCTCATCTGCTACAGCTTCCAGGTAGCACGTGGTATGGAATTCCTGGCATCCCGAAAGGTGAGTTCAGCCTTCCCTTTGCTCACCTGATCATTTGTGCATGCCTGATTAGAGACTTGACTACAGCCACCTTTCAGATGACACACAGAGAGATTCAGTGATTTGCCTCACACTCCTCAGGAAATCTGAGACAGATGTGTGTACACAAAGCTGGGAAATTAGTTCTCTTGCATTTCAACCTCTTCTTAACCATCCCTTTTTGAAATTTTTATCTTTAGCTTCTTCCCATTTCCACCATTCCCGCATTACAGCTCAGGCCTATGGGGGAATGGAGGTAATGTACACCAGGCTTATGGGGGAATGGAGGTGATGTACACTTCTGATTGTGGTTTCTCTCCCTCTTATTTTGCCCTTTCCTCTTTGTGTGCCCTCAGTGCATCCACAGAGACCTGGCAGCTCGCAATATCCTGCTGTCAGAAAACAACGTGGTAAAGATCTGTGACTTCGGCCTGGCCAGGGACATCTACAAGGACCCCGACTATGTCAGGAAAGGCAGTGTGAGTGCCATTTTCTCAAAGCCTTTACAGATTAGGCCCCCTTGATGAAAAGATGAAAAAGCAGGAGTGGAATTACTTGCATGGCTGGAACCAGAAGCCATTGGACCAATGACACATCCTGTCTTCTTCCACCAGCTGATCTCTGTCTCCTTCCTTCTGCTCCCCAGCCTGTCATTAACTTACTCTTCCTTGTACTCTTTCATCCCCTTTTCACTGTCTCTGTCCCTCTCTCTGACCTAACCAATTCCTCCATGGAGAGAGAAGGGCTATTTGATCTGATTTCCTTTCATTCATTTCATCTCTTTGCTACAAAAAGGGCTGCCGTGGGACATGTTCCCAACTGAACATTTGTGCCTTGCCTCTCCCTCCTGCAGGCTCGTCTCCCACTGAAGTGGATGGCTCCAGAAAGTATCTTCGACAAGGTCTACACTACCCAGAGTGATGTCTGGTCTTTTGGGGTGCTTCTCTGGGAAATCTTCTCTTTAGGTGAGTGCTAATGAGGGTCTCGTACTGCTGAGGGAGACAGCTCTACCCACGTAGCAGTTTGTGGGTGAGTCTGTGCAGGTCAGACATTCTGAAGCACATCTAAGGACTGATGGGAAGCAACATCAATGTAGGCAAAAAAAAAATGGAGGCCATATCCACCCATGAACAGAGTGATGGGGACACAGGCATGCAGAGTTGGCCTCCAGCTTACTGAGGCAGAGAAGCCTGACTCAGGCAGCACCAAGGATTGGGCTGTGTATGAGTAGTGACCACATCTCTCAGTGTTCTGGGATGAAGGGCAGTCTCAAAAGGGCAGTCTCAAAAGGACTGGTTTCTGATGGCACATTTCATGTTCCCACCCTTCTCTGAACCTTCTTTAGGGGCATCTCCATATCCTGGAGTCCAGATCAATGAGGAGTTCTGCCAGAGGCTCAAAGATGGTACCAGGATGAGAGCCCCAGAGTATGCCACAGCAGAAATGTGAGTCAGAAACCTCAAGGATTCCAGCATTGGTTAGAGCAGAGGCCTCAGTGGGAGGGCAGAAACCTATCAGATCCCAGCACTGAGCAGAACACGCCCCTCTGTGGGATGCAGACCTTTAGCCAGGGTAGGGGATGAGCCAACACATCCTTCACTCTAGACCGTTGCCTGGAGAGCAAGGCAGATGGGTTCTGATCAGAGTTCTCTAGGGTCCTTGCATGCTCATGCTGGGATGGGTCTGAGTACTGTGCTTTCCTGCTCTGAAGGGTATCAGAGGGGTCTGAATTAGCTCCTTGTTCCATGTTATAATAAGTGGATAACAAACCAGCACCCTGCCAGTAAGTTCACCTGGTCAGTGTGCTGGGGGGACACGGTTTCCTTCACAGTGCAGAACTATCTGTCCCAATGGGCACCATGTGGGTGGGAGCTGTGGAGTGGGGCAGGAGGGGATTTCTGTGGTGTAAAACAAGCATCTCTTCTTGGCAGCTACCGTATAATGCTGAGCTGCTGGCATGGTGATCCCAAGGAGAGACCGACTTTCTCTGACCTTGTGGAGATACTGGGGAACCTTCTTCAGGAAAATGTCCAGCAGGTGAAAACCTCTCTGTCCCTGCTCTGCTCCAGTCAGTTCTTTCTTCTGTCATCACCAGCTCCCTCACTGTGCCCTCAGCTGACTCCATAGTCAATGCAATACATTTGCGTAGGCCACGCATAACAGAGATTCCTGGGCCAGAGGTCTATTTCCCAGAGCTGTTGGAGAAGTCATTTCTGCATCAGCCTTTTAGCTGTATTCTCATAAAACTCCGCTCCTTGCAGGGCAGGAGCCCTCTCAGTCGTCATTTGTACTTCCATCCTAATCCCTAGACGATTATTTGAAATTCTTCAGCTGAGTCAAAGCCTTGGTACTTCTGCCTCCCACATGCCTGCATAATGAAAACCAGGACTTGACCAGGGTTTCTGAAACTCCGTCCTCAGATTGAAATGTCAGGGCCATGTGAAGCAAACAACTGTTACATTACAGCAGTCAGTAATACAGATTTCTTTGAAAGTATTACTAATCACTTCCATGTGGTAACTCACCAGGACATTTAACTGTGATGAGCGTGCAGCTCTGATTTTAACGTTTTCATGATGTTCCCTTTCAGAAAATGATAGCTAAATGCTTGAGTACTGTCTCATCCTCATGTTCCTGACTTTAACCTTTCAGCACGGGTTCCTAGCACAGGCATGACTAAGCCACAAATGACATTGCCCTGGAGCACAGTACTCTGTCCATGTAAACTGGAGAATTACGGGATTATTATGGGCAGTTGTTTTCCTGCTCACACACACCTCCATGCATCACTCACAGCTACTTAACACAAAGGTCACAGAAATCTTCAGCCAGATATTTTGTCCTAGGGAAATAAAATTTATAAATTAGAAATTTTCCTTCCCAGCTCTGACAGCTTCTGCCTGTGGAGCTTTTTTTTGTGGGAAACTCCTCCCCTTCTTTTAAGGCCATTTACTGTTCTTCCTACCAGGAAGGGAAAGATTACATCCCACTGAACGACTCTCACAGCTCAGAAGATGATGGTTTCTCCCAGGTGCCTTCCTCTGCCCAGCAAAACTCAGATGAAGAGGACTTTGACATGACGATACGCTGCCACAGCCTAGCAGCAAGGTGAATCCCCTCTGACAAGGGCAGAGAGAGCCCAGCAGGCAGCAAGCAGCCTGACCTGTAAGGGAGCCTGAAGGATATGGGGAGAACCCAGATGTTCAGAAAATCCCAGGTGATAAGGTGTGATCCAAGCATTTAGGCCATAGCTTCTTGCTTATAAAAGCAAAATTACTTTATTTTGCTCATAAGGAAGTGCTGATTTGTAAGGCTATCACATTCCTTCTTCTCCTCTAGCTATGCTGCCAGAGTATCATGTAAGGAGCTTCATCCTATCTATTCCTAACTGACCCAAACCATTAGTCCCAGGCCTCTCCTTTCTGGTAAACCATGATAATGTGATGCCTGGCATCTATATGACATTTTCTGCTTATCCCACATGGAGAGCTTATTGGGGCCTGATTCAGTTAGTTGAGTCTCCACTGCAGAAGCAGTATGGGGTTAAGAGGTGTAAAGGTGACCCAATTACCCTCCCCAAATCCACCATTTGGGTCACCCTCCTCCCTGCATACTTTGGTTACACAGTGAGGAGGTTGAGTTCAGGTCCTGTTCATTCAGGACATTGACTCTTGCCTTTACTGAATTCTGTATGCTTCTGTTGGCAGATACTACAACTGTGTCTCATTCCCTGGTTGTTTGACGGGAGGAAATCAGATCAGGTGTCCATCCAGGATAAAGACATTTGAAGAGTTTCCCATGACACACACAATGTACAAGGCACACCCGGTGAGTAGCATCTGAGTGGATTTGAGCAGGGGGCAGTCTTTTCTGTTTAAGAAACCTTTACTGTTAAGACTGTGGAAGGAAGATCACTCCTATCTTATGTCAGTCTGTCTGTGTCATTCCTGTTTGGTCCATCCAGTCCTATGCACATTCATTTCTTCATCTGGCACACTGGGGTTTCTCTCCAGCACGGTTCACACTGCCTTAGTGGGAAACAGGGAGGTTAGATATGCAAATGGGGAGACTATAAAGGACCTCAGAGAAGAGCCTGCTCTTCACCCTCTCAAATCTGTGAACACAGCCTGGTTGAGCACACTGAAATCCTGCCAGGACTAGGTAAACCCAGAGTGCTTATCTGCAGCTCCTATATCTTGATCCACATGGCAGTGTGCATTAAGGACCCTCCAGGCCTCTCTGAAATGGGCTGGTACTGATATCTCCCCTAGCAGCAGAACTGAACTCATACCTTTAGTCTCAGGGGAAAATATCACCCCTCACAGATTTGATGGTAATACATGTTCCAGCCAGGGTGCACTCTTTTTTTATTCCCCAAAAATGGCACTGAATTGAGCACACAAATGTCACCTTTTTATGTGCTGCTTTTAAGAAGATACCTAAGAAAATCAGATTCAGCAAAACTATGGAGCCTGCTGTTAAAGTGCTCCTACCCCTTCTTCCCCATCAAACATACACACGATCTCATCTCCTGAATGACTTCTCCTTCCTCCCCACTCTGATCAGTCGACAGGGATGTTACTGATAACTCCTGTTGCTTCCTTCCAGGACAATCAGACAGACAGTGGGATGGTTCTGGCATCTGAGGAATTTGAGAGGATAGAAAACCGACACAGAAAAGAAGGTGGATTCAGGTACTCCTTAAGACTAGCCACTGAGGCCTCCCTGCTGCCAAATGCAGTGAGACCAGGAGGCAGCTCCTCGTATCTCCCCATAGGCTGCACTGTTTGGAGCTTTCAGCTGTGGGCCCTGAGCCAGATAAGTCCACATACTCCTTAATGAGAGGCAAAACACAGGAAGAACAGACAAGCCTGCTGTTTTCTAGGGTTTAAAAATATAAACTGTGCCCATCAATGAGAATGTGCCTGTTAAGATAATGACGCACAGTGCAGTGATGTTGTTAATGAGACTGTTAATGCTTACTGACATTTTCTAGTGAAATGTGTCAGGGCTTGCTCAAGTAGTGGCAGATGGGATAGGCAGAAACTATGTGGCTGCCACCTTCCTCCCTCAGCCCTGACCCATGGGGTACAGAGCCCTGATCTGGTGGTGCAAGAATGGGATAGGCCTTAGGAATTCCCACATGCTGACATGGAGGCTGGCAGGTTGAGCTGGCACTCTTAGAGCTGATAACCTTATGGATGGTTATGTCCTTGACCCAGACTTTGAAACTGGGTGAGAACCTGTGCAGCTCATCTCTGCCAGAGCAGGCTGAGACCTTGTCTCTGTGACAGTGTGTTGAGCAGGCCATGTCACCTCATATGTAGACAAGGCCAGTCTCAAGCCTCTTCCTCACCTCCTCTGCCTCCCAACATCAGATTGGTCATTGTCTTTTCTCTTGGCTATAGCCCTGTGGCCTTTCTGCTCTTGTATCAAACCATCTCCTGCTTCTTGTCCTTGTCCTCTTTTCCCTAAGGCGTGTTCCTGTTGTCTCCTACAGCTGGTGTCCCGTCTCCTGGAAAACACTACTCTTAAACCTGTCCTTGAATGTGTCCCTGCCCTTGCTGTTGTGATTTCTTGGTATTGGCAGGCACTGAGATGGGACATATGATTTCTGCCCACATCTTCATCATCTTCCTTTGTTTCCTTTCCCCCATCCTGGCAGTTGGTTTGTATCAATTTCTGTTATTCCTGCCAGATCTAGAAGCAATTAAGGCATTGTCTCTTGTCTCTCCCTACTCATTGGGTCCCAACCCTTCCCTGTATCTAGAAGGTATCCCAAAGGTATCTGGAAGAGATGAAGTAAGTGTGCCAGGTTATGTGTAGATTTGTCACAGAACATACAGGCTGTGCTTAGATTTAGACCAAGGCCTGGTTTTGTGCTTTGGAGGTGCGAGTCCATTCCTGACACTGTCTCTGCCGCATGCATTAGAAGATGAGATTTTCTAATGATGGGATCTCTCTAAGCAGGAGAGAGGCTTTCTAGGAGTGCCAAGGTTAATTCTCTGTGTCTCTCTCCCTCACAGTAGTAAAGGGCCCAGTCGAACCATGGAGCTGTCAGGGGAACAGTTGGACCTGCGGGGCAGATGTCGGCCGTCGTATGGGTCCCAAGTCGGAGGCCAGACTTTTTACAACAGTGAATACGGGGAGCTGTCGGAACACTCTGAGGATGGCAGCTGCACCCCACCTGGAGAGGGGGCCAGTCCCCCCACTCTCCACACTTCCTTCTTCTCCGAGCAGTACTAATGGCACCAGGCCCTGGAGGCGACTGCCAAGGCCCTCCAGGCACGTCATCAGGGTCACTCAGAGCCTCTCCAACCTATGCCCAAACCCAACAGAGAACCTACCCCAAACGGACGGGGAACACTGATGTCCTTGGAACCGCAGCATGAACCACGCAGCACCTCCAGCCGCAGGTTCCCTGCACCACGACTGGAGAGAGCGCCTCACTGGTTCCTCATATTTCTTTCATTCCTGCACCTCAGACAGATGCATTCTGCCGGAGAGTGGGTGCCTGTGTTCAGCACTATGGCACCTTCTGCCTAACATCCAGCCTCCGCTCAGATCAGCTTCCCATTCAGAAAGCCCATTTCAGGTCAGATATAAATAGATCTGTCTTAGTCTCAAGTTTCTTCCTGGTGTGCAGCCTGAATGTTTTTCCTTGGATTGTTTCCTCCTCCCCTCATCATGATGTCAGCTGCTGAGCTGTGGAGCAGAATCAAAGGGAAGAAATCCCTAGTGGTATTAACAGCAAGAGCAGGACATTTTAAAGAGGCATACGGAGAGATCCCGAGGGATCTTTGTAAATGTTCATGCATGCTGTTCATCCTGAGTAGGTGCCAGCCTCTCCATCTCCTCTGCAAGCAACACCCATACCCCTCTCATCTCTGCTGGGGGGAAACCTGCCAATCTGCCTTATCACTAGGATTATTTTAGCCATCTCAACACAGCTAGTGCTGAGTAGGTCATCGGCTGATGGCTAAAGTGCTCCCGGTGAGATAAACAGCAATGTTTTTGCAGACCATGTACAAAACAGGTTCTTTTATGATCTCTGCTGGGAGGAGGTTACTCACAGGTCTGCTGCTCTTGCCTTCCCCTTCTCCCAGAATGGTGCTGAGATCATTTGTTGCTCGAGTGAGAAATTAAAGCAAAGCTAGGTTAATTTGAGCTGGCTTCTAAACATAGAGTTTGCTGGGAGGAAAACGATCAAAAGGGCAGGGAGTGAAATGTTTATTTTCAAGCTGCTGCAAAGCATTTTGGAAACAATGGAAGGAACAGTGTTCCAGCAATAAGGTGCTCTGGGTTACATCCCCTTGTGTATTGACATCACTAAACACATGAAGCCCAGCACTTGGCCAGGGTTCAAGCCCTGATTCTCCTGGATGGACAGTTCTGCACAATTACTTTTCCTGTCTCCCAAGTTCCCTGACTCAAAGGAGGCACTCTCTGCCCAGTTTCTTTTGCAGAGCTTCCAGCAGAGCATACCTGACTCCAGACAATTAAGAAACAGTTATTTGCTGAGGAAACATCTCCTCACTTTGGTCTTTTGTTTCTACAAGATAACACATGAATTCAGAGCTCTGGGGAACCTCGGCAGCCCCTCTCTATAGATTTCTGTACTGCTGCCTCACCACTTCCCACCTACTTCTTTCCATCCTGCTCCCAATCCAAGAGCTCAGCCACAGAGCATGGTTACATCACCACCACAGGAGTCTGGGTGAAAAGGCTCATCTGAACAGCCTGTCATCATCTCTTCTCCCACATGCCCATGGCTGGCAGAGTTCTGTGCATCAGGGCATCTCAGCACCAGGGAATTACTGCTTGTGGGCCACACCTCTGTCACAGAGCCAAGGGTTTGGACTTGTAAAACTGTGTTTCCTGTCAGATGTACAGCTTTCCCAAACTGTATTTCTTTTCCAGCAGAGGGTTTTATGCGTTTCCCGACGTAAGCCTGTGAGTCCTTATGGATGATGTTGCCAAGTCTTAATTATAGTTCTCCACAGAAGTGTAATGGGGAGATTTATTTAGCACATGGGAGAAGCACGGCTGTCATTCAGATTCTCTAAGCCTGTGCAGCTCGTTCAGTGTTCCACTCCCTTTTTGTGTTAGCAGGATGACATGGCTGCAATTTCCATGGTAAAAAAGAGGCACAAAACCAGACCAGCTTGAGCCAAACTGGCTCAGGATGTGGAATTGGAAATTGCACATGACAATGAATTCCCTGACTTCTACTGTTATCCCCTGAAGCTGCCAGGAATTTGAGCATCTTTAAGTAATTGTTACAACTCAGTAAGAATCCTCTGGCAGGAGCTGCTGGAGAGCCAGGACAAGGAAGTAGGACAGCCAACAGGGTGTAGGCCAGATCAAATTCTCCTGCCCTCATCTTGCCCTGCTTTTTGAACTGGGGGTTCCCTTGGCAGAAGGAAGGCTGCATGTGACTCATGCTGCTAGAGGTGTCCACTGGTATTGACAGGGGTAGAAGGTGAGCAGCTGAGCTAAATTCAGGCTGCTCGCTGGGTGATGTGCATCCATAGAACCCAGACTCTCTTGTTTCTGGTGCTCCATGAAGAGTTCTCTGCCTGGAAACAGCTCCATCTGAGAGAGGGCCCAAGAAAGAGGACTACAAACAAAATAATAGTTAAAAAAAACCAATTTCAAAGTAGCTGTAAGTTCCTGTCCATATCTAAGGTATGTCCATATGATAGGTATGTGCCAGCAAAGCATGACATTTGCTGGGCAGAGGAAGGATTCCTCAGCAGAAAGGGGACAGAGGCATCTTAGTGCCCAGGCTGGTTATCAGCATGGACATCCAGCAAGTACAGCTTCACTTTTTCTCTAGGTTTAGCTGTAAATTGCTCACAAGCATCCTTGTGGAGAAGGGTTGTTAAACAATTATTAATAATCCCCTGCTTCACCCTTGGGAAAGCACTTCTGTGTCATCTGATTTTTGAACACTCAACTCCACAGAAGTTTATTTTCTCTCTCTTGCACCATCTAGATGGAGGGTGGAATCAGATCCTATTGTGTCTGTGTCAACAGCATTATATGAACAATGCAGCCTGATAGGAGCAAAAGCAGGCTCCTCTTCAGACACTCCTGCTGATGAAGAACAACTGTAGTGTGGGATATTGAAGAGCTGTTGAGACAATTGTACTTTTGCTCTTTAAAGGTATACTAAAATTGGATGTACAGACCTGATAACCCTTCCCACTCTCTTCAATTATTTCTGGCTTTTTACTTTTACAGTCTCCAGATAAGCATGAAGTGAAGCTGGTCTGTTTTGTTTTTAAGATGTGAGACAGGAATGTTGTCTATCTTTCCACAGCAGCAAGGGAGTATTTCAGTGTTTAAAACACAGGTTTTGATACTTGTGCCTGCTCTGTTCACAATGCACTCTCTGTTTTTTTTTGTTTGGGCTTCTTACTGGAACTCAACATTGAAGCTAAGCTATTTATCATCATCACTGTCCTTTAAAATGGCTGCTTCCACTCTATGCTCAGTCTCACTTTCCTTTACAAAGTGTTGGTGTTGAGAGGATATTCCTCCCTCCTGAAAACAAAGTGTTGGGTCCCCTACTTGCAAATACACGTGTGTCTCTGAAGAAAAACCTGTGTATCAAGTAACACTACATTTATATTGCAATATTTTAATCTGGTACCTGTTGTTGCTCTAGCAGCATTCAGTGTTTCAGTGGGCTGCCTTTGAAGCAAGTAGGCTAAAACAGGGGTTATGTGTGAGTACAAAGCATGGT
>VXBB01008142.1:322807-334792 GCA_013399915.1 Illadopsis cleaveri
GCCCCGCGGCTGTTTGCGAGCGCGACTGAGGCGGCAGCGGCGGCTTCTGCCAGCAGCCTCCTCTGGGCTGGCGAGGGGCTGCGCGGGGAGGGGGCCGCAGCGCCGCCCCTGCCTCCTCCCCTCGCCCGCTGGAGCTCCCCCGCGAAGGCGGGCGGGCGGTATGAGCGCGGCGCTCTGAGGGACCGGCGGAGCCCCGAGGGACCGGCGGAGCGCGGCTTTTCCCGAGCAGCCTCCCCTGGGGAGCCGCGGCGGCGGATCGGACTCGGCTGAGACCTGCCATGACTCCCCTGGCTCCTCCCATGGCATGAGCCCGAGCTCTCCTCCCCACTCCGCCTGCTTTTGGTCTCTCTCCGCTCCCGGGCTGTCAGATGGGATAGGACACACCCGGGCGTGCGGGGCTCGTAGCTGCCGCGGGGGAGCGGCGGAGGCAACCAGTGACGGCCGTCGGCTCGCCTGGAGTCGAAGATGAGCTGGCGGTGGGCTCGCCAGCACTGGAACGGCGGCTCCTCCGTGCTGCTGCTGCTGTCGCTGCTGCTGTGGCACGGCCGGGTCCGGCCGGCCGGCGCCGACAACGCCAGCCAGGCGTACTACACCGCGCTCATCAACGTGACGGTGCTGAGCCCCGAGCGCGGCGGCCCCACGCTGCTGCGGATCGACCGTGGCCGCTACGGGCAGGACTCCCCGAAGGTGGAGGTCAAGGGGCTGCTGGTGACTCCCGTCCCCATCAACGGAGGTAACGCTTCCTTCCCTCGCTCCCGGGTGGTTGGTCCTTGCATGGGCTGGGCAGGCTTTCCTAGAGAGCTCTGACAAACAAGGAGGAAGAGCTTGCCCAGAGGAGAATAAAATAAATCCATGCTCTGAGAGTGTTGGCTTGTCAGCAGGCTCAGCAAAGCATAATGTGCTTTCCAGCATGGATCCCAGTGGACTGGGTGTATTGATGGGTGAAAGTGTTATTCCTTAACTAATTACAGAGAGGGTAGCGATAGTTGACAGTATTTGGTTACAGCATTGCCTTGAATCTCAGAACAGCTGCATAGCCATCTCACTGTGCATCTGGATAGCTTTGGCAACTGCATGAAGTCACAGTTTGTCGGTGTGCAGTTCCTAAAAATGCTGCTTAAGCTGCCCACCAAGACTTGGAAGGACTGAAGCTACCAAGTTGTTGCTCCTCTAGCCAACCCAAAGTGCACTTGTTTGCAGTATTGAACACTGGATAGAGTGTCCAAATAAGTTTTCTTTTAATTAAGCGCAGCTGTTGTCCATCAGTTCTTCTTTTGGTAAATGTTGGGGTTTATAGAGAACGCTAATTTGAACAGCTGCGAGTGTTGTCATGATTTTTGCCTGAAGCAAAACCGATATCTTCAGCAATAGCGATGTAGTTGGATAATATCTTATTTTGAACACCATTTTTGACATTATCTAAACTGCCATCTTTAAGAAGTGGACCACTTGATGGAATACAGTGGTCCCAGCCTGCCTCCTGGACAGTAAACATCTGAATAATGTACTAAGTGAAATAGTGTAGTCAGTTAAAACTATAGGGTCTAAATGGTGAATACTAAGAGTGCTTTAGAAGAATTGATAACACAAAACGACTGTATTATTAGAAGCTTTAGAGAATTTGCCAAATCTTAAGATCAGGAGAATACTTAGATGCTGCTTCAGAACAAATGCATTCTGCTAGGTAGCCTCTGAAAGCTTCTGGTGTGGATGGTTCAAGCTTCAGCAGGTGCTTGCCAGTCTCACTGGAGCTCAGTTTCATTAGCTCTGCAAAATATAACTAGAACATATTAATGGGGTAGATTTTGGGGTGGAAGGGTGAGGAAGCAGAAATTGTTGAGGAAGTCTGCTGGAAAATGATTTTTATTTGTACTTCAAATCCTGTCTGTCAGCTAGCATTAAATATGTTGCAGTCATTCTTCTGCTTCCTGATATTCCTCACTTACATTCCCCCAAAACCCCCTTGAAATCAGGAGTCTGTCCTGAAAGTTTTAGGCATGTAAGCATTGTTACTGCAAGTAGTACTTTAATGGATTTTAAAATACTGCCTTTTAATGCATGCAAGGTATGAAAGCACTTTTTTTTTGTGCTGCGTTATTTGTCAAGAAAAACTTTTGATACTAATTTCTTTTAATCTGCCTCTGTAACTTTTTCTGCTTTCTTTTGATATGCCTTCACTAAAGTGCAATTTAAACACTGAGGGAGGCTTTGACAGCATTTTCACAGGCAGCTGATAATGAGAAGAGCTAAGTAAAATTATAAACAGCATTTTTATACCTACTGCTAAGTACTATGATGAATTACTTTATTGAGAAAGCACAACAGGAAGTGTGAAAATGTCAGACCTGACATGGTTTGACGTAGTGCAGTTGTTAAAACTTTATTATCAGTTTTGGGGGAAATTGAGTTTTGCCCTTCTGTTTCATAACAGAAAACTTAAAACAAGCACAACAGCAGTTGTCTTCCTTACTTTTAGATACTCTGAATTGTTCTGTGTAAGTTGTTAAATAGTTACATTTTATTTGAATTTTGCTGATGTGCCTGTGGTTTAAAAATGTTTCATGTAGTAAGAAAGATTGGAATATTTTATGCTTTTAGTTAAGCTGTTCTTGAACGTCATCTGCTTTTTTATATTCAGGTTTGATAAAAGATAATGCAGTCTTGCTGAAAGTAATTGCTCTAATGTTTTTTTAATCAGCCTGTTAATATTGCTGTAGAACTCATTTGCAAAATTTTTTTCTAATAGCTCTAAACATGAGTATCTGCCAGCCTTAGAGCTCTTAGAGGAGTAAATGCTGTACCCCAGTTGTCATGCATCTTCAGAAGAAAAGGACTCTAGAATTGTTAACAACTTCATTTGAAAATACCTTGAATTTGAAACTGCTTTGATGTCAAGCATTCACCCATTTATGGGCTGTCTTTGAAATTCTCACAAATGTGGGTGATCTGTTAGCACCTTGATGGCATGGACTGTTTTAGAGCTGAAGTGTCCTTAATTTCTTTTTTTTTTGTGTGTGTGCTCTGTGAAGAATCATAGAGTGGTTCGGGTTGGAAGGAACCTTGGAGATCATAAAGTTCCAACCCCCCTGCCATGGGCAAGGATGTTTTCCACTAGACCAGGCTGCCCAAAGCCCCATTGAACACTTCCAGGAATGGGCATCTTATTACATCCCTTACTCATTGCCTGCAGGGAAATAAATGAGTTTACTAATTCAAGATTTAGGGACAATGATCTGCTGCTAACCACACACCATTTGTAATTTTAAGTGTTCTGTGATGTTTCTTGACTTCTATTCTTGAATATGCCCAATATTTTATGTACTGCTTTTTGAAGATGCCAGTCCCATGTGGTCACCCATCCTTTAAATCTCAGTGCAGCTTGTTGTCAATCACGTCTCCCGTTTCTTTAGCAGGATTTCTGTAATGGAATTCAACCTTGTCATGTTAATGCATGTATTAAAACTCCTTCCGTGCTCTTTTTATAGAGCTTGTATGAAATTGATAGGGGCTTTCAAAGACAATGTTCCCCTGGGAATGGGGTGGCAGTAATTGGCGTGACCGCCTGTGAATGTGACTTGTGAAAGTGCAGCTCCAGCGAGCTCTTGGTCACAGTTGGCTGCTGGGTGTACGTTCAGCACCTGTGTGGGCACATTTTTCCAAGCACATTAAATGCACGAGAGCAGCATAGTTTCTTTATTAATCTCTCTTCCGTTCTTCTACTTTGAGTTTCTTTTCTTACCTCCTCTAAATTGTTAATCTCTCTCTTGTCATGACTCAATTTCTTATTAGAAGAGTGTTTTAAACCACTTCTGGATATGAATGCTTGCAGATTCAAAAAAAAGAGCTCCTCTCATTGTGCATGGAAGGATAGAAGTAAAATGTATCTTCACAGCTTGATGCAGGTTTTCTGGTAGTTTAGTTCAGATTTATAGTCTTTCTTCAGTGAGGTTCCAGAATACTTCTCAGTCCCTTACTCTGTTATTTTGACTTTGTGCAACCAGACATTTTCATAGAATCATAGAGTGGTTTGGGTTGGAAAGGATCTTAAAGATTGTCTAGTTCCAAGCCTCCTGCCTTGGGAAGGGGCACCTCCTAGACCAGATTGGTCAAATCCTTGTCCACCCTGGCCTTGAACACTTCGAGGTCATTTCAGCCCAGTCCTCTCACAGCAGCTGCCTGAGCACTCCTGGATGTCTGTACCTGCACTGTGCAAGTGTTCAGCCATGTGCCACTCCAGTGACCTGTGCTTTTACTCTTCTTTAATACTGTGTGCCTGACGCCAGTTGTGGTGCAGACCTTCAGGTGTCAGGCATATTCCCCTGGCCATGGCAAACCAAGCTAGAAGCCACTGAATACTCAGCTTAATGGTTCTTGGTAGAAACTGCTGTGCTTTGTGGGTTAGTTCCCTCAAAAACATTTTCCATAGGGAACAGGACTCTTTGTGGCTGCTGAATCTGGGTTATTGCTTTTTTTCTATGGTTGGATTCCAGTGAGGACTAGAAATTCAGTCTTGTGTGTTCTTAAGAGTCCCCTTGCAGGACTTGCTGGGAGGTAAGGTTTTGTGCACCTTGGCTGGCTTGAGAGGGTGGGAGGCAGGCAGGATGACCAGGACTGGCGATGGGGCTGATAGGAAAGGAGATAGCAGCTGAGTCAAATTTGAAATGTTAAAATTCACTGAGCCAGTAGGTCAGGAATGAGAGGGTGAAGAGGGGTGGAAAGGGATGGAGTCTAAAGGACTTGTTGGGGAGTGGTGGTTGTACAAAAGCTGCTTTGGAGAAATAGCTCATGGAAGGGAGAGCTCTCCCAAAGGGGTATAAGGGTTGGGACTGGGCAAGGAGACTGAGAATGTGAGGAAAAACATATGTTAGAAAAAGGTGAAAGTGTGGAAGAAACAATATTGGCTCAGTGTTAGGAAGGAAAGTATATCTTGTGCATAGTTCTGTAACTACAGCATTCTGTAGCATCTGGCACTTCATAAACATGTTGTGTGAACAAGTTTTAGCTGCAGAAGGTTTGAAATGCCAGTTTCCTAGTAACTGCAGAGCTTTAGGCAGCATTCAGACAGAAATTCTGGCCCAGAATCCAAACCAGTAAGGAAAATGCAACAAGCAAATGTGTCAGTAGAATAGGGGAGGAAGAATCTTGTGCCATGCTTCTTGTCCTTCGTCATTGATCTTTGTATCCAGCTTAATTAGTAGTCATTAGTTGATAGCAAAAGTGGAGGTTATATATTGGAGTATATAGCCATAATTGTAGAATACTTACTGAGCTAACAAGATTAAATCTGAACTATTATAGGACTCTTCTAAGCTTCAGTGATTTTCTTTTGTTTAACTTCCTCCCTGAAACCAGATTACCTCTTGTACAAAGAGTTTCTTTTTGTGTTAAAGCCAGCTTTAGTCAAAGCAATTACCTGAAAAAGCTATTGAAAATAAAACGTTGCTGTACATAATTCATTGATTCATTGGCATCGCCTTATAAAGTAGAAATTATGACTGGCTTGAATAAGGGCTGTATTGATAATAACACAGGTGGTAATGCATTGAAAGATAATATGTCCATTGCATGTATTAAGCCCTAATGGGATAGAAAATAACTAGTACCATTCCTTGAAATAATCCATCAGTGCTGCTGAGTTGTCTCTGTGAATTTCCCAACTGAATTCCTTTTCTGGAAATTTTATCACAGGATTATGATTAATGTGTTGCACAAAGCTGTCATATTTTACCAGTCAGTTGTTCTACCTAGTGCCTACCTGGGCAGCAGAAATGTAGGGGGGGAATGTTTTGGGGTACAGCCTGCATGACCCTGCACCTTCCCATGTTCTTCTGTGGTTTCTTTCCCAACAAGCCTCTTGATCTGCTGTCTCTCCAAATACTAGTGGTGTCTCTCCAGCTATTGTATTACAGTGACTGAAGGTCAGGCTTTAAAATGATTTGTGTATGTGTAGCTGAGACAGACCAACTCTGGCAACCGGTGCTGGCTTTACAGAGTACAGTATTAGCTAGGATGAAATCAATAGCAAGATATCTGACCTTCAGAGGAAAAAAAAAAGAAGAGAAAAAACCCCCTGCATAGAATAAAATGGTTAACGCCCATTTTAGTGGGATGTTTCTGTGAAAAGGGGACAAAGTCTGATAACAGCCTGTGCAGCAACCTTGGCTGAAGGGAGGTGTCACAGTTACACTCACAGAAATGCAAGAGCAGCAGGAACACACAGGCTGAGACAGAGCAAAGCGAGCCACAGTTCAGAACTAGGGGACAGTCTGCATTCAGACAGGTGTGCACTTCTGGCAGATCCCCTGGGAGCTGCCCTTTTCATTTCATTTTTGCTCCACAAAATGGTTCTCCTTCTTATAGGGAGAAGTCTAAAACATGGTCGAGCAATTGGAAAAGAAGAAGAAAGTACTGTTGCTGTCCTGATGTGAGCTTGCCACTACTTTTTCAGTAGTTGAGGAACCTTGGTTGGATCTGTTGCATTAACTATTTTATTCCCATGAATCCCTAAAATGCTGTCACAAACCTTAGTCCTTCAGCAGAAGGGGGTCTTGAATTATAAAAAGTGCTCAAGGGAAAAAAGTTACATAAGTTGAGGAGCCCTGTGTATTCTGCAGAAGGAAACTGAAGCTCTCCTAAAGCAAAAAACAAACATGAGCCTAATGGTAGGTACTTAAATCACAGCTGATTGTTCTGTAAAGAGGCTCTTCTGTGGTGTTAGGGTAGGAAGGGAGATATTTACAACAACATTGTACATAGCTGTTTAACCCAGCAGGCTACCACTTTTAACAGAAAATTGGGAGTTTTGCCAACACATGATGCATAGATAAACACAGAGACAGGCAGGGTAAATAGCTTACATTTCAAATAAGCCAGAAGAGTAGTGCATCTGTAGGGAAACTTACTTAAATGGCATTCTGTATGCTTACATCTTGTGAACTTCCATGAGTGGCTTCTGATCATATCTTTTCCTCTGCAAGTGATTTGTTTTAGAATAATTTAATTTGAAGTTGCTTTTCATTCTGGCAAATAATGTCAGTTTTGGGCCTCTCACCTACAAGAAAGAGATGGTGGAACATGTCCAGAGAAGGACAAAGGAGCTGGGGAAGGGGCTGAAGCATAAGTCTGATGAGGAGAGGCTACCTTCTTGCTGTCTGAACCCCCCAGGACGGTGGAGCCAGGTGGTGTTCAACATCTTCTCCCGGGTAGCAAGTGGCACAATGAGAGGAAACTGCCTTAAGCTGTGCCTGGAGGGGGTTAGATTTGATATTAGGAAAAATTTCATCACTAAAAGGACTGTCAAGCACTGAACCAGACAGACTGCCCAGGGCAGTGGTGGAGTCACCATACCTGGAGGGATTTAAAAGACTCGTGGATGTGGTACTGGGGAACATGGTTTAGTGGTGAACACAACAGTGCCAGATTAGGGGTTAATTTGATGATCTTAGAGGTCTTTTCCAACCCAAACAGTTCTATGATCGTCCAGGTAATGCTTGCAACCTGTGTGTTGTTGATTCTAGTTGAACTTTGGATAGCAGATCATAGATGGCAGGGTAGTAGGAAGTGTCAGTGATGATTCTGGCTAACCCCGTTTGTGTGTGTCCCCTCCAGTGCCCACTGATATCCCTGGCACCTAAGCTGTACAGGAGATGTTTTATTGTAATCACTTCATTATTCTAGAAGGATGACTGTGATTTTAAGACTTTCACGCTTTTCAGACTATTTTCAGTCTATTGAAAAGACAAGCAGAGCACCCCACATTTTTCACTATTGTTTCTGAATTTTATACCCCACATTTTTCACTATTGTTTCTGAATTTTATTTAGTTATAAGTGAAAAGATTACTTAACATTTGTGTGGTGTAATAGAATGCTAATGAAAAGTGGGTTGTGATTTTTTATTAAATCTCAAGTGACTTGCAGACAGTTCAGATTTACCTAAACCAACCAAATTTTCCTCCTTGTTTTTGTATTTCTTAAACAGTACGGAGCTAATATTATCAGCTGTTAAATTTTCATCAGGAAATACTGAATACACCTCGTCAGGAATAAGATGCTGTAAGCATTTGAGTGGTGTTTGTTGGTCTGTATATGGAAAGCTTTAATCTCTTAATATCGTTTCCTAATTCCGTTGCTTTATCCAGTAACATTTCATAGCTCTGTCCACAGCTGAGACAGACTTTGATCTCTACTGTGGTAGAAAATTTTGTACTACTTTTCCCACAAATGCAGTTTCTGTTGTCTCTTACTGCTTTCTCTGTTGCTTTTTTAAGCTAAAAATTTTCAAGCATACAAATTTCAAGGTGCCTACGTGAATTTTGAGAATGCTTCCTCCTCATTCAAGGTGCTCTTTGTTGCTTTTATGGCTTTTCACTGTAATAACCCATTATCTTGTTCTTGTGGCCTTTTTTGTTTTCACTTCATATTTTCGTTTTCATCATGATTGTACTGAAGGAAACAGTACATAATCTGTAGGATTACTGTTTTTAATAATCCCATATATTTTAGGTAAATTTATGTTTTCCATAGTGTCTACTATGAGAGTTATTTTTGGCTGTTTGAGGGGATTCTGTGGAACTGTAGCCATTTAGAAAATGGTATTTTCCAACAGATGTATCATACTTGAGATGCTTGAATATGATTTCATGGGAGAAGGATGGGGTTTTTAGCTTTCAAGGCTTGAGAAGCTTCTTAACAGTCTGCTGGTGCTTTCCCCTTTCCATGTTTTTTGAGTGGAAGTGTTCAGAACAAGGGGGAAGCATGCATTAAACAGCTTTAATCTTAACAGAGGGCAAAAAGGTTGGTGCCGCATGTGCTGTGTTGTGATTCTTCCACGTTTTCAAAGAAAACTGCAATTCCTTTTAAAATACATACTGTTCTCCAATTTAACATTACTAAGACAAGCTGCAAAAGTGCAATGGGCATGAACATGCTCTTCTGTGAGTGTTGATGTTTCTGATGGCCATCACCAGTGCTGCAAAACACGTGTGGATCAGTGCTAGCTAGCAGTTTCCACAGGGATTTGAGTAGTGATGTCAGGGTAATGGAAGAAAATACTATAAAATTTGGCTTCAGGCATCTGTATTTCAGATTTTCCCTGATGCCTGTATGAAACAAAAATACAGCAAATAGCCCTCCATGTCTGAGGTGTCTAATACAGGCTTGAAGAACAATTGTGAAGAGGATGTGCTGGTGTCTGGCTCCCCACCCTCCTTCCAGGGGAACAGGGAGAGGCACTTCTTGTCCAAATTAAGAGACGCAACGACTTCCTGTATGTCTGCCACAGTATAGATTCATCTGCACTAGCTGTCTTTAAGCAAGCAGAAGATTTTCTTTCTTGTTTCAGAAAACATCTTTAGCTCTTTGAATCTCCTTTGTTACAGGTTTTAGCCTCAGCTGTGTTAAGCTGAGAGTGCTTAAAAAGACCTTTTGTTTTATTTCCAGCTAATATGTTAAACTGGATATTTTTTTGGTGGAAGATTTTTTGCTGAAATCTCAGAGATGTGCTGAACTCACTTCTTGAAAAGGAAAAAAAACTCCAGGAGACTTCACTTGATTTAGTCTTACTTTGCAGAACTGTAATGTTTTCTGAGCTATTATGCAAATAAATGGTTTGTTTATGTCTTGAAAAAAGCACTGTTTATCTCACCTATTTTTAGTAGCCAAAGATTATTACACTCTTGGCATTTGAAGGGATAAATATATTTGCATTATAAACTGTCGTTGGCTCTAAATTTATAAAATCCTTTAATGATATGGCCGGTGTATCAGACTAAACTGTGTTTCCAGTTGTGCAAACAGATCCATCTTTCATCAGTTTCAGCTGCTGTGAAGTTACTTCTGCCTTGAGTTTTGTGCCTTTTGTACGCAGCTCTGTGGCTTTGGGTTGTTCCAGGATACGTTACACCATCAGAAGGGACAAAAGAGCTTTGCACACGGTTGAATTCAGACATCTGGCATTTGCCATTTCTGTAACTCTTCCTTTATGCCATCTATACCTGTTTAGCTGACGAGTGCATTGTGTTTGGAAACCCATTTGTTTCTCTATGAGTTTGAATACATTTCTTTATAGACAAAATGTGCATATGTAAAAAGCTGATGTTGGCTGCTGGGGTTTTACTAGATCAGCTTTTAATATTGTCCGTTTTTTACAGTAGCCTGCACATGGCAGATAACTCTGAAATCTTGTTTTCACAACCTGCTTTGTTTAGTTGTACTTCACTGCAGTGATATTTATGGCTGCCTTAGGAAGAAAAAAATGTTTGTATTCCCCAGAATGACTGATAAACAGCTGTTTTGTAAATGCCTATAGCAGATGAACCATATTATAATGTTTTTCAGCCTCTAGGCAGGTATTGATTTGAATGTGAATTCATTGTTCTAGCTGCACTGGAGTTAAAAATAGCTTGTGTTAGTGAGCCTAATTCTTGGGCATATAGTCACAGCTTTCAATGCATGCGACTTCTTTTTTTAAAATCTTTTTTTCATAAGAATACAGTTATCTTTAGACTTTCTTCACAAGAGAATAGTAGCTTCCTAGTGCATAACATTTAAGTACTAAAGCAACTTGGAATAAGGATTTTTATATTTTTTTTCTTTTTCTTTGTTTTGCCTGTTAGGAGAAATTGGCGTCTGTGTAAATTTGTTTCCCATTTCAGTTGCAGATCGTCTGGGCTGTGACCCTCGAACACGTTTCCAAGTCCCACCAAACACCAAGCAGTGGATTGCTTTACTACAGAGAGGAAACTGTACATTTAAAGAGAAAATACTGCGAGCAGCTTCACATAATGCCACAGCTGTGGTCATTTACAACAATATATCCAGTGAAGAACCTGTCACGATGACTCATCAAGGTAAATAAAATGTGATCTCCTTCACTCTAATGCTTTAAAGAGCCCTTGGCTTTGGACAGATGGTATTGGAAGTAGCCCATTCCCTAATGATATTTGCATATATGCAATATAGTGAAATAAGCCAATAATGCTGAAAAGTTATTTTCCTTTAGCATACATTTATCCAATGAGGAACACTTTCCTCTGCAGTGGGGATGTGGGTGTGTTGGAGTGAGGAAATGCCTGTAAGATCTGAGGAGCAATCTTTCAAACCTTTCTGCAGAAGAGAAGCTAACATACATATATAATGGAAGATCTAGAATTTTACAAAGCATCTGAACCTGAAGAATTCTATATAGCAGCATGTCTTCAACCCACTGTTCTGGTGGGGGACCTTCAAATGTTAACAGTTGTATTTTGGAACCTGAGCTTGTATGCTTTTTTAATGACAGTTTACAGAGGGCTCTCTTTCTACAATGAAAGTCTGAGTGCCATACAGGAATCAACAAAACAGTGATTTGGAGGGCAGTTGCCTCTGTAAATTGTCTAGAATAATGCTGGAAGTCTGTTTTTCTAGAGAGTTCTTTTTTTTACAGCTGCCTATGTGTAAAATTTTACTGTTCCTGATGACTTACTTTTGTTGCTGGAAGCCTCATATGTAAACATTTTCCTTGGTTAAAAATTATTTTTGCAATTCTGATAACTACCTTTTTCATTTTCCAGGAGGTTTTCTCATTTCGTAGCTATTTAGCTTAATCAGAAAAGGTGTATCTCTGTACTTGGTGGTGATACTGCTGTCTGATTTATTTTTTAGAATATTTTCAGTCTCTTTGAGCATAGGGGGTTGCTTGGAAACTAGAATTTCTTAATTATTGCTCGGCATATTGCCACACAATTAGAATTGAATTCCTTTACTAAAGAAATGCTATGATTATTTTTCTTTTTTTGACAAAGAAAATGACTGGGAGGATTGACCTTCCTAGCTCTCTATACCACAAGAATTTTGCAGGGGGATTTTGACCTCCATGTAGCGCTTCAAAGCCAGTTAACAATTGTTTTTTATCTCAGGTACCTTTCTTAGACATCTTTATAAATATTTGCAGGCAGAAAGTTCCATATTCTAATGAAACGCTTTTTGCCACCTTCCTTTTTTTTTT
>VXBB01008142.1:334819-379500 GCA_013399915.1 Illadopsis cleaveri
TTTTTTGTTATTATATACTCCCCATTTATCTCTCTACAGTTGTAGTGCCCTCTTAAATTTTCAGGTCTGGACTCTACCTGTAAGAATATTTAAATAAATATGCTCTCTTTAGCAATGATTTGTATTTTTCCCATGGTCTGGAATACCTCAGTGTGCCAGGAAAAAAGACTATTTCTACTAATACAGCTTTAGCATTGTTGGCTCTATTACATGTTAAATCATATAATAATAAGTTTGATTATAGCTTCTATCCCTTCTTTCTCATAATGCTGATAGATTTGGCAGTTGCTTTACAGCAGTAAGATAGGGTCTGTCTTTTATTAGGAAATCCTTTTTCACTCCCTGTTTCGGCTCAGAAGACCAATATGTTGCTTTGAAACTTTATCAATAGGCCCAGTAGTTCTGGTTGGTTGAAATACCATCTAAGATGTANTGTAAATCATATAATGAGTTTGATTATAACTTCTATCCCTTCTTTCTCATAATGTTGTTAGATTTGGCAGTTGCTTTACAGCAGTAAGATAGGGTCTGTCTTTTATTAGGAAATCCTTTTTCACTCCCTGTTTTGGCTCAGAAGACCAATGTGTTGCTTTGAAACTTTATCAATAGGCCCAGTAGTTCTGGTTGGTTGAAATACCATCTAAGATGTAAAATTTGAGAGCTACTGTGAGTAAAAGAGTGTCTTGTAAGGTAGCCAGGCAGCTGTTTGGGTGGTTGGTATTTGGGAAAAAGACCAATACTGTCTTCAGCATGTTGAGTTCCAAATATTTACTCGTACTTATGGTAAGCTTTAAAAAAAATGATGCACTAGAGATGATGCATATTTTAGCTTTGTGTATTTGAAATATTGGGGTTTAAGTGCATGTGCTCAGTATACTCTGGAATCCGCCCTGGTTTGGGGTGAAGGCTCTATCTCAAAATTAATGTTGGACTTGGAAGTGTTCAAACTTCGTGGCAGGCTAAAAGTAATTTTCTATAACTGAAGTAGCAGCTGTAATGAAGAGAAATGTTGCACCACAGCCTTTGTTTTGATTGTGTTACAGACATGTGAGGGATTTCCTCAGCAATCACTTTGCAGAACTTCCTGTAAATAACTTCCTGGTGAGCTGATGGAGGAACTGTAATTGTGTGTAATTGAGATGTAGACCAGTCCTTGGGCGTTAGCCTCAGCACAGGGAGAGTTTGGAATCCAACATTCCCCTTCTTGAGAGTTATTCCAGGTGGGAGATAGATTCCTGAATTTGTGCTTAGGGGATGAGTCTTTTCTAACACTCTGTGTAAAGCAGACTTGCACACATTCAAGCCATTCCCTGGTCTTCCTATTTCTGCCTTTTCAACCATAGCACTGCCTGTGTGCTTTTTAGGTGTTGAACAACCACATCATCTCAGAGGTCCCTTCCAACCTAATTGATTCTGTGTGATCTGCTAATTAGATATGCCAGTGCACTACATCACTTCTCTTTAGTATTTTCTGTCCCTAAAGGTAGGAGGAGCTGACCCTGTGTGTTTGAGAGCTGTTCTGCACTGATTAAGTTAATGTGTTGGAGTTGATAGCAAGTGAGGATAGAGGTGTGCCACCAAGTTGGTGTTAGCTCCATGTGATGTCTGTTGCTGTGCAGTATTCCTCTTTTCTTTAAAAATGCAGTCTTCACAAAACAATTTTGCAGCTGTGTTATGATGGCCAAGTTAATGACTCTTTATTTTCTTTCCATAGACAAAGGAGAAAGTAGACCTTGTGTTATTTTGTACTGTAACATAATCTTTGTACTGCTGCATATCAAGCCTTGGAAATATTCTGTCTTCCTGGTGAAGCAGAGTGGAAAACAGCAACTGTTTATAATGCACACTATGAACTGCAAGCTTTCCTGCTTGGATATTTGCATGAATTCCAATCACCCTCTTAGACACTGTCTGTGGTAAAAATAAATAACACATTACACAGATTTATGTATGTTGCCCACCTGCAGAGAGGTGATTCCCTGTGAAAAGAGCTTAGGAAGCACTTTTCACCTGTAGGATTAATATTTTATCCAAGCTATTTTATGCTTGAATACACATTTGAAAATTTTATTCTTATGGAAATTTGTTCGTACTCAAAATATTACTTAGCAGAATGGCAATTCCTTCTGGTGGCTGGATAACAATTGTCACTCTGGAATCAGTCTATCATCACTGTGTCAAATGAACAGTTTCTGCTGTTAATAGCAGAATTTGCTTTCTCTTGTGTCATAGGCCACCAAGTCTCTGTCTCTTTGTTTTCACCTTTGAGTTTTCAAGTAGGTAATGACCTTCAGGAATTGGTCAGCTTTTTTTTTTTAAATACCCATACTTGTGTTGATGTTATTTGCAACATTATTTTCTTTTTTTAAGCGTATCCTTGTGTATGTCACTGTATACTTATTTTGCACAATCCTGTAGATGTCTTCTGTCAACCTAAGCAAAAGGACACCTTTCCCAGCATAGGTTATGTTAGACTATGATGTCACTGGCAGGAAGGCAGTTTTATGAGTGGTTTTGCTTGCTGCTTCTGTTAAAGAAAAATTGATACTATCTAATGTAAAAAAGAGCCTGTGTGGTGGAGAAAATATGTAGCAGCTGTCTCCTTTATAAGCAGTTATGGGAAAAGGAAGAAAATTCAGGTTAAATAACACTTTAATTATTTTCTTTTCTTTTCTTTTTTTCTTTTTTTCTTTTTTTTTTTTTTTTGTGGGGGGGACAATCCTGTTAAGTACAAAATAGTTAAATTTGGGGAGGGTGGAACTGGATAATTTTTAAGGTCCTTTCCAAACCATTCAATGATTTTATGATAGAATTTATCTCTTAAAATCTAGACTTTTATTTGGATTTGTAGAAAAGAATATATGCCAAACAAGCCTCTAAAGTTCAAATTTCATACTTAAATTTATGGAAAAAAGTATAGACAGAAAAAGAGAAACACAAATAGAAGACAGTGTCAAAATGAAGTTTCTGGATTCCAGTAACTGTGGGTTATCAGCACCTAAGAAATTTCCAGAAGTGTATAAACAACTTCTAATATAACACTGTTTTTAGAAGATTTACCTAATACAGGTAAATCCTTTAAGGTCTTTTTGAACCAGGATGCAGACATGTCATCAAGATCAGTCTTCATTGCTCTTCTAAAGAAACAACTCCTGAATTTTCCAGAGGAAGGTGTTTCTGTTCCATGATGTGCACAGGTGACATTCCCCTGCCGTGTCACTGTCCAACACGGCCTCTCAGAAACAGGTTCCCTCCAAGGGAAGGATTTGTCGTGGCCCTCTGTTTGCTTAAAAAGCACACCAGTGTGGAAAGCAAGGGCTGTACTTGCGTTGAACTGTGCTAAAAGTGTCTGTATGTTCTGTGGACTGTTTTAGGTCAGTGGGTCAGAGGCAGGAGGGACAGGAAGCAGTTTGAAGTTGTTGCCATCTAATGGCTGTTCCACGTTCTTGCCCACGTTGGGAGTGGGTGCAATGGACGACAGAGCGCCGGCTGTCGAAGTGTCACTGTCCTCTGTTGTGGCACTGATCCCTGAGCAGCTCATCTCTTAACTCTGCTGCTTGCCTTTTTCTCACAAATGTCTCTTTATGTAACTCTCAGCTGAACTGATGCATGAAAGCTGGCGCGGGGTGCACTGCAGATTATCTTGCACAAATGTGTGCTGACGAATATTTTAGCTCTACACCAAATCCACTGCAAAACTTGCCCTGGATTACTGAGACCTACTTTTAATCCACAGGTCAAAACTAATTTAATTGTATATAACAATATTGTTATTAAAATGTATTATTATTAATTTGTCTTAAAATATTAATGAGAAGGGAAGAGCTGAGTCATTAAAGCTGAAGCTTTGTAAAAGGCAAAGTACTTAATAGTCTAAGCATAGTTTACATATATTTGATCATTTTTTGTTTATGTTTGCTAATTGAAAATATGGAGGACGAGTGTCAACAGCTTTATTGTTGATCCTATTTCCCTCTACATTCCTTGGAGGTGTATGATTCAGGAGAATCTGTCTGTAGATGGAGGTATCTGACACTTCGAGATGTGGAGAGGAGTGTTTGACATGCTGATTCTGGACCTTATAAGGAAGCACTTGTCTCTTCAAGGCAATCCAGGGAAACCCCTTCACAGAGCCATCATAGCCTTGGTGCCTTGCAGAACTCCTTACCAGTGTTTCTGTGTCATACATGCCTCATCCACAACTGAAATAACAGCAGTCAGGCTCATTTTAACTCAGCCAGCTGAAAGGGTAATTAGTTCTGTGACTGTGAAAAGGCCCACGGGACTGTTAGTGACTGTAAGTAATTACATTCTTCTTCTTATCCAAAGTCTGAGCTCCAGCAGCAGAGTAATTCCCCACATCTGTGGACTCAGTAGAATCAAATTTATGATATTAATCTATGAATATGCTATTTATAAATCTCTCAAAGTATTTTGTAGTGTCCTTGGGTAAGGCTGTCTTGCCATTTCTCTTTGGTGCTTTGCTGAATCTGTTTGGAATGACTGTCCACGTCCAGATTGATTGATCTGTACAGAAGTCTATAAAGGAAAATACATGAGCATGACAAACTGCCCTTTTTAGAAATCCCTGGGTTTTTTAGCTGCACCATCCATTAGTGGGAATACAAACTGCTATCCAGGAATGGCAAAATGTAGGCCACCTGCTAGCGCCTGGTCACACTAAGGAATGCAAGAGACAATTATCAAAATCCAAGTGTGCTTTACATTGATGAATGGATCAGTGAGGTCTACACTGCATTAATATTATTGATGAATCAAGAATGTAACACTGTAACAGGTTTTGGACATTGTTCAGAAGTATAGAAAGTGAAGAAAAGTTGTTTTCAAATTAGCAAAAATGTCTTCTGAAGATAGGCAGGCATAGATATTTCAGAAATGTGTGAAACTGTGACACAATATTTTTCAGTGGTGTGTAATGTGTTAGGATTACACCATTTCCCTAGTCAAAACTTAAAGTGATCCTTCAGCTTTTTATTAATTTGCATTTGTTCAAGGTTTGAATATAAAATTTGGTCTGCTTTGTTATCATACTAATACCTTAACCACACAAGTATTTATTCCTTAAAAGGGACTGTAAATCAGTTTACATGCCATAGACATTATAAAATGCCATGTAAAAATGTGAATAAAAGAAAAAAAATCCGTGCACAGATTGTGGAAAGGGAATGATCGAGTGATATGTTTCTTTGTGCCGAGCTTTTTTTATTCTTCCGGCATTATTTAGGTGGAATGTCCGTTTCCTTTAAAAAAGATAAAACTGTAGTGCAGGCAGATGCAAAGAAGCATTGCTAAAAGAGGAAAGAGTTTGAAATGTCTGTAAAGTCATTGCAACATCTGTCTGTTTTTCCCATGTCTGGGCTTGGTTTTTCCTAGTGTAAAGAACCCAAAAGGCCACATGCACAAAAATATATACATAAAAATGTAATTCCCAGAAGATAAAAGTCCTTCTGCAGAAAGGGAATATGTGATATAAGTGGAATTATCAAGGTGATTCAAAGTAGGGGAGCACAAGAAACCCCAAGCCCCTGAACCCAGTGTCCCTACTATTTTGGGGGAACTCTGCTGCAGTTCAATTCCAGGGATTTATAAAGTCTCTCCCCTTCTTGGCCTGGCCATTGGTCTGTCTTCCTGCTGCCCGTCAGAAGCATTGAAGTAGCATGTTTAAAGACTGAGCAGAGATTCTGGAACTTGAGGGACTCTAACAGTAAAGAGGTGGGTGCATCTTGTAGCTTAATAGAGGATCTTAATTTTTCTAGCAGTGCTTAGTGTCATATGACTTGGGATGGAAGATAGAGAGGAGCTCCTGGGGTGAGGCAGGTGAAGAGGAAATGATCTGGAGAGAAGCCAAAGCCCAACGCCTCTTTTGTAGGTACAGATGTTGTGTTGTATCTTTGAGAAGCTGTGAGCGTTGGTTTTCTGCAGTTGGGTGTTGGAGAGAGACAGCTTGACCTTGACAGGCTTGAGGAAATGCAGGGGCGTAGCTCCCCAGCTCACGTGTATCAGCAGGATTTGGACTTGTGAATGAATCAGGACGTGGCTGTGACTACCTGTTTTGATTGTATGCAAATTTCTCCTTAAGAAACATTTCCCTGAGTGTCAGAATAGTGCAATTGGGTTATGAAATAATGTGTCAGTAGTTGTCATCTAAATACAGCCCAACTGTTTTCTCAACTGATTTTGCTGTTTGGCTCTCCTTTTAGGAACTCTTGGTCAGAGTAGATTATAAAGCTGATCAAAAATACAGCAAGGACATCATACTGAGGCATTGTTTTTTATCCAGCAAAGGAGGATGGGCTTATAGGTTTATTATTTATCAATTATGAATTTAATGTGCTACTGGCTGGCACAACAAAAATCTGATTAAGCTTTAATATTTGATTTGTGATATTATTTGAATTGTGTCACACCCATCTTTGAAAAGTTGCTCTTGCTGTTTCTGTTTTCTAATGATATGCTTCAATGAATGCCTGCTTTTCTTAAAGCAGCAGGACTTTGTGATCATCCATCATGTCTGTAGTACAGCAGTGCCTGGCACGCTGCAGAACACTGAAGTGTTTGTAATCATGTTTATAGGGCACAGAGCAGGACCCTCTCTACCTGACAGAGTGAAATCTGTTGAAGTTCTTTTTGCTACAAAGACTTTTGAGTGTTGTTCAGGCTCACATTGATATTATTTCATAGAAACCTTTTTTCTCACTAAACTTGAAATACCTACTTCTTTGTCCTCTTGAGTTGAGAGAAATCAAGTTTTAATTTCAGAAGCTTTTTTATTTAGGTTGTTTTGTATAGGTTTGTGCAGCAAAGAGACTTGTGATTTCTGAAAATACCTGCTTAGTGTTTTGGGATAGAAAGTTGTTCCACTGGTTGTATTTAATTGGGGCACCCTGTGAAAGCCTGAGTTTTGGGTAATAGTTTCATATGCTGCTGCCCTTTATGATTTTTCTCGTGATAATTTTGTAAAATTTGTTCTGGTGTCCATTACTACATAAAATAAGCATCCTAAACTAAATGCTTACATACAGGCAAAAATTCAACGTTTTCAGTATAATTAAGGCAACAGGAAGACAAATGTTTTAAAATGCTACCAGTCTCATTTTAAAATTAATGTATATATTTTGGCATTAAATTCTTGTCTTGTTTAGAATGCAATAACTGTCAAATATTACGGTCTTTTTCTGTTTTCAGAAGCATTTGATTTGGGACATCTCAAACAACATATTCTACTCTTGAGATTGCTCATGTGTTGACAGCTTGGATGTGCTCTTGTTTACTTTCTGATTAGATCAAAATAAAAATATGTGCAGCTAGACCGGTTTTAATGACTCTGAAGATATGCCAAGGCTCGTCCTCTTGGTGTCTGCTTTCCCATAAACCTGTTTAGAATGTAAGAGTTATTCTTCACAATGGATTTCTTTATTTTGCATCAGACAAAAATGTTAAGGTCCTGATAAATGTGTGGGTTTCCCCACTGTTGTGCCATGGAATTTTTATTTAAAAACAGTTCTCCCCAAGCCTACTTCCTCTAGCAGCACAGCTTTGCATACAGGTCAGTATGCCTTTTGCTTATCCTTTACCTCACGGGTTCCATGGGTTATATCCTCTGTGCCTGAATCCTTTCCTTTGTAGAGGTAATCCTTGCTTCCACCTCTGCTCTCATGCAGCTCAGATGTCTTCTGGTGTCTTCACAGAACTCACAGTCGGTCTCTCAAAATTTCATATACAGCCATAGTGCTTTCACTACTGCTTTCCTGCTTTCTTTGTCATTTTCTGGGCTCACAAATTCTGTTGGAGTGGTTTCACTGTTAGTTGATGTTATTCCAAGAAATCTGTCGCTCGCAGTAATAGGACTGATCCCTTTCCTGGGTATTGAATAGTAGGTGTTGCTGTCTTTTTATTTCTGATATAATGCGTTCAGAAATGCTTAGCACACAGCTACAGGATTTTAATAGAAGGATAGGGAAGTCTGGTTTTTGCGGATAGGCAGTTTTATTTCCAATTACATTATCATGATGATGATCCTATTGCTGTACTCAGAAAGGCAGTGGCATTTTACTGTCTGAATCCAGCTTTCAAGTGATTGTCTGGACCGATCTTTACCTTTATCAGGAAATGGGGAACTTGTGTTTTCTAAGAAAGTACTCTGAAATTTTCACTGGCAGAATTATTCAGGTAAATGTGCTGCATTTAGGTTTTTCAGAAAGAAGTGATGAAAGGACTCAGTTGCAGGTAAATTTCCTCTGCTATTTAAAGAGGGGACAGTATTCTTTCACAAGCATGAGATAAATGCAGTCTGTGTGCTTCATGCTGTGTCTGCAGCATCAGCAGCCACTGTCAGAGACTTATTGCAAGGACTTTAGCTTAAAATATCAGCCATTAGCAAATCACTGACCTTTGTTATGAGTATCTGACTTAATTCTCAGTTCTCTGCAAACCTTGTTGCATTAAATCACAATAGTTCAGTGCCTCTTAAAGATGGTCTGACATTTTCCACACTCGAGGTGGGATCTAAGGTTTTGCCCTCCCCTTCTGCAAGAAGGTGGTTGAAGCATAGCAGCCTGACTGGCAGCTGAATTTTGCCAGGCTGCCATTTCCTGCAACCTTGAGTGGATGCTAAGTGGATTGAAGGTGCCTGAATTCTGTTCTTTGAACCATGCCTGTTGTCAGCTTCAGCCTGGTATCCTGGACATAGTTATCTATATTTTGAGCTTCAGATGAACATTTGGTAGTCAAGAATCAACAACAACAACAAAATAGATGAAAAAAAAAAAAAACCTACCAAAAAATCCCAACAAAAGCAGCACAAATATTTGCCTGTGATGACACTTATAACATTTCTTTGAGATTACTTTTTATTGACTTTCTAAGCGTGCTCTTTTAGAATTGCTAGGAGATGTGAATAGGTCAGTGAGAGTAAAGCAGTTTCCTTATGAGCTCTACAGGAAACTTCTAGATGTTGCTGGTTTTCCCATAGTGTTGTTTTTACTGTCTTCTCAGCTTTTAAGTTCTTCTGTCTTCTGCTCTCACAATGTAACATTACACAGATTTAATGATTAGTCACAACTTCATCCCTTTTCATACACAGAGTTGTATAACTATCCTAATTAAACATGCGCATGGTAAAATTGCAAGCTAGAAAGAGCTGCCTGGGCTTGGATGATAGCAATTAAATGATTTATGTTTACAGGCATCAATATTTATCTTATGCCTACCGTCTGTCCTAGCTTGTCATCTGTGGTTCCATGTGTAGTTCATTTGCTTTAGTAAGCAATCCAGATTCTTTTCTCTGGACACTGTGTTCTTGGCTGAGGAGAATATTGCTTTTCGTAAGATTATGGAGTAAGACCATATTCTGAGTTTCACAAACACTTTATCAGTCTTTCTGTCTTCACCTGAGGATTTTTTTCAGCTAAAGTTTCAGAAATACAAGATATCAAGGTGCTTAAAATAAATGAGTCACTGTCTCCTCCTGCCCCCAATTGTTCTCAAACAGGGAGTTCTTGCTAAAATTATTTAGGGTGATGCCCCTGACAAAAATACGGATGAACCAAGTCCCAGTTTCCACTGAGCTTCAGTATGTTAAACAGACACAATTTATTTTTCTTTTCTGCAGTTCTCCTTGGCTCTGGCAGGGTCAGAAGCAGCAGTAGCACTTTGGCTGTTCCCAGTTGAGTCATTTGGAATGCAAATCACTTTGCAGTGATGCCAGAGGTTCCCATTGTGCTGGGCTTTATATAAAACGCATGACAGATTGTCAGCTTTGTCACATTCCCTGGGCAGCAGGGACTAGGTAGAGGCTTCAGCTTTGGATTCAGATAGAACTGGACTAGTATCAGAAGATCTTTGTCATCTTTGCTTTGCAGATAGCTATAAATCATGTTAGAATATTACATTGAGTGCTTTAGCTTGATATTTTAATACTAACATAATTTCTCAGTGCAAATAAATTCCTAGTGGGGAAGCTTAGCAGAATATGTGCTCTGGGGAATACAGTCTTCCTGAGGTGATAAGGTATTTTCTTCTGTCTGAACTGGATATGAAGAGCAGAAGTGAAGTCTGGGGGAAATATCAAGCAACATAAATTACCTGCTCTTGACTGATCTTGCACTATCTGAACTGCAGGGATTTCGGGTTGAGGAGCATGTGCTGCAGCTACGTACAGGATCTTGCAGGAAGGGTGTCTCTTGTGCTGTAAAATGTGCTGCGAGTCTGGGCAGGAACTATCTTCCCAACTGGACAAATAGGAATCTGGGTAGATTTCTATGAAAATAATGCTAGTGATGGACTTCTACTATGAGATTTGCTGTTTATTAAATATCTTGGTTATTTTTGCATGAAACCAAACTTGGTGCTGAAGTGCCTCTTGAGATATGGATTAAAGTTGATCTTGTGTGAGTCTGTGCTATACTAGAGATTAAATAAATTGTGTTGAGTTTTCCTTGCTATTCAAAGCTTTTGAATTACTCTGGCACTGTTTCAAAAATATTCAGAAGTAAACACTCAACTTTCTTTTCCTATTCAGTCCTATGTTAGCAGGACAAGACCTGAATGACTTTGCCATTTCAATTTTGAATAAAGTTAAGTTTAACTTTCTTGAGGAAAGCAATTTGAGGACTGTGGAATTATTGTGCAAATTTTAATTTCTGAGATGATCAGTTTTGATTCTTTTGAATAGTTCTGTCAGCACAATCCACATCACCAATGTTATTGAACTTAATAGGAAAACTGATGATAGTGACTGTAAATGTTACTATTTAGCATGGTGAATTCAGAGAGTAACAAGAGAACATTTAAGGCTGTTGCACAATTCTATTACAGGTCCCCATTTTGGAAAATTACATAGCTGCCACCCTGAGTTATCGTGCCCAGGATTTCGAAGATGCTGCCCTTCTGGCTCTTGAACATTTTGTGGATACAGTAGATTCTTAAAAATTAGGTTTTGATTGTGACTCTGAACAAATGCCTTGTGTTTAAATAGGACCTCATGTTTTCCACTGTCACACTAGGTTCTCTGTAGCTTAAATCCACTCTAAATCCAGAATCTTGGTGCTGAAGTCGTTTGCCTTATACCATTCCTCTCTGAGGGAATGTGAATTGGAGCAAGCAGATGGAACAAGCAGATGAACAGATTTTACAAGCATTTTGAAAGTAGGTCTTGAAAGGGTTTTTAGTATAGGAAGCAAGTAAGTCTGGATGAGTAAGAATGAAACTTGACAAGGGATTTTTCTTTCTGACTTTGGTTTTTCTGAAACCAAACTTTGGTTTTTTCTTCTTTGAACTTAGGATAACCCTGTGTTCAAGATCCTCTTTTTTTAATGGGGTCATTGCTTTAAAACATGGGTGCTCTCTCTGCTCTCAAAATAGGTGATTTTGTTCTTTTTCAGCAAGGCTTATGGTTTTCCTATTATCCTTGTACCAATAATTTTCCCTTTGGGACAGGAAACAGTCTAGAGGCAAGACACTATGAAAACAGATGGGCTACACATTGAAAATGGAGCTGATGAAGCTGACAGCCTCTTTGCGATCCTATCAAGTGTGTCTTTGTATGGGTGATAAAATCAGCAGTCAAACTTCTGCCAAGTTTTTTCAATTCTCTTTTACTTTGCAGCCACATAACCACGCAGGGGAACTTGCATAACTCTCCCCAGCAACATCCACAGCACTGCCTATGCTAAGGGCGCTGGAGCAATATTCTCATGTTGTCACTCATCTCCTAAATGTTTTTCTGAGAGTTGCCTGTTTAGGTATTCATGGTTCAGATCTGGAACAAATGTACTTTTGAAAGCTAGTTCAGACTGCACACAGTAATTACAATGTGGGAAGTACTGTGTAACCAGCAGTAGAGATCTGTTACTATGTGTAGAGCTACAGAGAGTTTATATGTTAATGCCCTAATTTGAAAATCTGGGTTTGAAGGACAAGGCATGAGTAGAGTGCCCAGTTCAATGTGCCGTAGATGGTTTAGATTAAAACCTCTTGAGCTGTCAAATGTCTTTGCATTTGAAAAATCTTGTGAGCAGCATGCCATGTTAATTTTAAATAATTTTTTTTTTTCCCTTTTTATAGGAACTGGAGACATTGTTGCTGTCATGATTACAGAATCAAAGGTTAAGGAGATCCTGAATTATTTGGAAAAGAATATCTCTGTCCTGATGGCCATAGCAGTGGGATCCCGTGTTCCTCCGAAGAACTTCAGTCGGGGCTCTCTAGTCTTTGTGTCAATATCATTCATTGTTTTGATGATCATTTCTTCAGCATGGTTAATATTTTACTTCATCCAGAAGATCAGGTACACAAGTGCACGTGACAGAAATCAGGTAAGGGGTTTCTTCTTTTCTCTTAAGTTATAGAGATAATATACAATAATCAATAGAGAACAAATAAGGAATGCCCATCAAACTGGTGTTCAGAACCTCTTTGTTCTAAGGCAGAGCATGTTGCCAGATAGGGATTTTTATACAGCAAAGTGTTTTCGTCCTGAGCAGCACTGGTATAGATCCTATTACATGACAGCAAAGAATAGGACTGAAACAAAATACTTGAGTTTTGGTTTGTGTAAGTCCAAAAGTAAGGTGGATTCTGTGTTGGCTGAGTAATACATACTGGATGTATGTTGGGAATGAGGAGGAAAGTTAAATTGTGAATCAACTTGTATAGTGTAGGGGAACACTGAGGAAGCATTATGAATTCTCTCCATGCTCTTAAGGATATGTTCTGTAATAGTTCAGGTCATTCAGAAATTGTACAAAAGTATTGCCAAACCATAATCTGTCACAAATGTTAGGGTAAGAAAACTAAGATGTAGAGCTGCTTAATGGTCTGTGTTATCTTTCAACTTTATTTGAGATCACTCTTGGTAAGGAGTGCCTAATTCTCCTGGTCATGTATTTTAACCAAAATTTTGTCCAATATGCCTTTCTTACATTTGTTTTCGACTCCTAACTTGTTTAAGAACTGAGTTATGTATGGCCATACCCAGAAATCTAGACTAAATCAAGTTCTCAACTCAAACACAGATAAACTTTAGAAGTAAATATTTTACTAGTGTGGACTTAATGACCCTCCATAGTGTGCCTTTTATTGAGAAGGGTCAGTAAACCTCAGGAAATCCACAGTGCCCTCTTTGCCCTGTCTCTCTGTCAAGGCTAACTTAGAGACCTCCTGACCTCTAGTCACTGTCCTCCCTGTCCCCCAAATTACAGCTGATACACAGCAGCTGACTGTGGGCCAGTTCTTTGGTGTTCTGTCAGACCTAAAATAAATTCAATCTTACAAAGCCTCGGCTGCGGCTCAGGATTTCCTTTTCAGTTACTATAAATAGTGTCTGATGCTGCAGGTCCCATGGGCATCCTGTAGATTTTCCTAAGGATTTCATTCTTAAATGACCACACTGGAGCCGGTACTTAGTGTGGTCCCTTGGGATGGTGAAAGTTTAAATATAACTGTAACTTAATGAATATCTGTGGAATACTAAATTGTGCCTTCTCTATCCCCTACATGGCTCTAGGCTCCTTCCAAATGTCCACGTTTCAAAACAGTTGCTCCACTGGGAAAGGGCTCTTATGACCTTTTTTCTTCCTTTAGATTTCTACAAAGGTCAGAAGAAACTTGATGAAAATTTTATGTGGTTTAAAAAGCTGAGCTTATTAAACTTTAATAAGAAAGTGGCGACAGCTACAGCTTATTTTTAAAGAGCTTGAGAGCTTTCACAAAGACTGTACTGTTAGTGATGAAATAACTTGGTTTAGGCCATGATTCTGTTTTTAAGTTATGTCAAAGGTGCAGGTTTTTCTGTTTTTTAAATCAAAGCCATCAAAAACTTGCTGTCTTTTGTAGATAACACAAGTAGATATTGATATTTCACATCATTATTCTTGTGTGTTTCCGCCGGAGGTGTGACTCTTTTGCATGTGCAAGTGACCTTTTCCATCCAGACAGTTGTGGGTCTTAAAGTGGCAAGCATATGCTGTGTGCCTGTGCCCTAACTTTGCAAGATAGCAAATCCTGAGCATTTCCAGTGTTAGCATGAAAGAATATTTGTTAAAATTAGAAAATGGAAGAGATTGACCTCTCTAAATGGAAGAGATGGAAGTTATTATTTGGCAAATTTATTTATGTAAAAGAACTTCAATATGTTGGAAGAGTTCTGCTGAAATATTATGCTTTAAATGGGAAAATAATCTTTAGAATTTCTTGTAAGTGCATATACAATCACATGCAGTAGAGCTAAATATAGATACTACCCACATTTACTTAGCTGGTAGAGTCGAGCATTTAAATTAAATGCCATTTCAGCCTCGTTCCTCTCTTACTATCACGCTTTTGGTTATGCAATGGTTATCTACTCCAGCAGTGTGCCCAGTGTGTTCTTGTCATTAAGTACTCAGGCCAATATGCTTGTTCCAGGACAAGTAATTTAGATCTGCTTAAACTGATCATATTCTCACATATTGAGATTTCTGACTTTAGGAGCCGTATAGTTTCCCATTCCAGCTCTGCTTCTGATGCTGTACTTCCTACATGGATGTACTTCAGTAGCTGGAACTGTGCATCTGATTTTTTTCAAATCCTTGCTCTAAAAAATATAAGAGCTGCTTTCTGTGAAAACCACAAGGAAGAAAAATGCTTATGTAATTCTAAAGCGGTACAGTCAGTTGTGATACAGACTTCTGAGGTCATTGTGTTTCCCAAATAAAAGCAACTTTCATTGCAGTTTGTATGCGGGGAAATGTGTGATACAGGGGGCACACCTTATGAAGGATTTGGTTTTCAGTTTTATAAAAGGTGGGCACAAAACCCCACACATCTATTGCAGGCTGCAGGAGAGGTTTTGAGAGCTCTCTTCTTAGAAGCAGCCCATCCCTTTCGAAGGCAGAGTACTTAGTACAGGTTGGAGGGGAGAAGAGGAAATACATAACTTCTGGTTTTTAAGTCAGTTGTAAACCAAGTCTGATGTCTCATGTCCCTGAAGGAAGACGACAGGATCTTTGTTCTATTCAGTGCCCGTCTCTGGGACCCCAGTGGGCAAACAGTGACAAACAGCTGTTCTTTATTGGCTGGGAACTGGGCACTTCCATAGGAATCAGCACATGAATGTCAGAAAAGGCTCCTTCCATCCAGTTATGGTGGTATAAAACAGCATAAACAGCAAAAAATAGTTCAGCTTCTGCATTCAGATTGACGTTATCTTCAAACCAGTATCAATTTCAGCTTTATTTAAGTCTGTATTGGCTTGTTTAGATTTCATGACCCATCATTTTTTTTCTTTTATGAGATCCTGGTGGTTTTGGGTAATAGCAAGAGAGAAACTAGGTTACACTGGGAGGATATTTTGCATCTCAGAATAAGATCAGCCTGCTCAGAGAGGAAATACAAAAATAATTCAGACTTAAGAGAACTAGCAGTGTATTACAGCATACTGAATAAAAACCAATATGAACAGAATACAATGGAAATCATTGGGAGGGGACATCGCTTCAGCTTTTGTCCTGCAACTTGGGTTTCATTAGTTTTGCACATCAACGTTGATTGACTTCTGTAGGCTTCTATATACAGTCCATGAGTTTTATGCCCACGCTTGTGGAGATCATTTGAGGATTCAGCTGTTGGCTATTTTTCCTTCTCGACAAATCTCTGTGCCTTGCTGTGTTTGCACTTTGTCTTATGTGTTGGCCTGCTGCCATAGTGTGTATTGCAATGGTATTATTGAGTCCAAATAAGTCATTATAAAGGACACTAATGAAGCTTGTTTATCAGGGTTAATTTGTGTTCTCTTCTTTGTCACTTTATTAGCGTCGTCTTGGAGATGCTGCCAAGAAAGCCATTGGTAAATTGACAACCAGGACAGTAAAGAAAGGTGATAAGGTATAATAATAAGATTTCAACATGATAAACTTGAGCATCATGTTTAATTTTTTTCTGGGAAACAAGCTCACTTTTTTTCTTTCTGATTTATGACTTTGAATTCCTTGTTGGAGGCTTACTTTGTCCTGTGGCACAATATTATGTGTAACTGTTAGTTTTGATTTGTGCTGTAGTTCTGTATATTTAAAAGAAGTTTTTCTTTCTTAAATACTATTTGCACTCCATTTGGCAACTGTGACTGAGGGTGGTTTTGTGTGCTGGCTGACTGGGAGGGTGTCCTGGCATGAGTACATAGGGCTGGCATTGTTTGTGTTGAATTCTAAAGCTTAGAGCCTTATCATATGTAAGTTCTGTAAACGAAAAATAAATTTAAAAGACAGGTAATTGAAGATAATCTCTTAAGTAAAATATGAGTATTCAGTAATTTAAGGGGGAGCATAAAGAGGTATTTCAGTCAAAGTTACTCCAAGAATATTTCTTGTTAGTGTACAGACTAAAATACACAGTGTATTATGTCCTCAGCTTTTTTCACTTTCGTGAGCAGTACTGCTTTATTTTTAATTCTGAAAGGAAAAAAGTAGTAATTTAATCTTGCTTAATTTTTTGGCTTTCATTTTCAAAAGGTAGGGGAATTCTTGCTATGATTTGATTTTTAAAGTATTATTTCTTAAGGCCTTTTTATTGTGTTTCCTTTTTTCTTTCTTATCAACACTATCAGCAGTGGGAGATTAGAAAATGATAGGAAAATTTGCTTCCAGAGAGAAGGCAGAGAAAATGTTTTTCTGTTCTTCCTCCCTCCCTATGTAGTTCTATTTCAAAACAGCCCACTGCACTAAATCTTTCCTGGAACTGGAGAACGTACAAATTAGAGGAACCTTTCCATGTAAAATAATGCTGTTGTCTTGACAGCATAAATTCAGAACTGGCAAGTGCTATGTAGGTTGCAGTACAGACAGCATGAGGTGTATGTGCAGGTGAACAGAGTGGGAAAAACCTTTTCTTCCTCAGAGGAGCCATCAGCATTCTCTGTGTGCAGCCCTGGCTGGTGCTGACCAGGAGTGGCTGTGGCCTTGCTCTGATCCCTGTCTTGGTGTCTGACTTGTAGCTGCTTGGCATCAAAAAGAATAATGAAGTTGAGCTAAGAAAAGGCACAGCCTGTTTTGTGCCATAGGCCCAAACATTTTAAATATGTATAATTGATGCCATATCTATATACAAATTAAGTCCTCCCTTTTTCATTTGGAATTTTGAAATATATTTAAATATATAATTTTTAAAAATTGTAACTTCTGGAAAATAGAGAAGAGAGAAGCTGGTCAGTCAGTGATCCTCATATTCATGTCTTGATAAGAATGATGATATTTCTGTCGATAAGAATGATGGTATTTCTTGGGACTACTCTGCACTAAGTCAAATGTGCTTGTTCTGGCTGTAAAAATGAGCCCCAGAATTCTTACTCTGTTAAAACAAACAAACAAACCAACTGAATGTAACAGAAATGTTAGCTTTAAGCTGGAAGTAAAGGAAAGGAAATCTGGGAAAATCTCCACTATATTTTATAATGATTTCACTGAACATTAGAATCATCTTAGGCCTTATTTAGCTTATGTATCAAATGATGATTTACCAGCTCCAAGAAAGGGGAGTTTTGCATGTATGAGATGCTTTTCTTGCTTAAGTCACGTTGGAATATAATAATCCAGTCATTAGGTTTGTAGCTTAGTAACAGCCACTTGGCACAGTTCAGTTCATGTACTAGTCACAACTACTTTGACATTTGTCATAGCCTCAACTCTTGACTTGAATTCTCATTCTATTCATTTTAGGAAACAGACCCAGACTTTGATCATTGTGCTGTCTGCATTGAGAGTTACAAGCAGAACGATGTTGTTCGCATTTTGCCATGCAAGTAAGATAATAAAGTTGCTTTGTTTGGAAACTGTTCTCTTTTGCTTCACTTCATGTAATAGGTGCATTGTAATTCACAAATGCATTTGTTGGATGTTTCCAGTCCTAATAACAGCCACTCTGTTTTAGACTATGGTGCCAGAAAGTGTGAAGGTGGGTGCTGGCACTATTAGGACAATGGAGATTAAACAGAATTATATTAAAGATATTGGCAATGGAGCTATTGAGATTGCAGTGAGGTGGAGGGGTGCAGGTTTGAGGACCAAGTGATGGGCAGACTTAAAAAACTTAAGTATAGTGAGCCAGGTACAGCTGCAGCATTCTCCACTGTAGATGTGCAACAACTGGCTGCTGGTTTCTGAAACTGTAGGGAATGGAAATGCAGTCCTTGCAACCTTCATACCTCCTGACATTAGTCAGCCACTGTGCTGTCATCTGTTTTTGGTCTCTTCAATGCAGTGTGATCTTGGCTTGTGTCTGAAGATTTGTACTTGCTGGTGATTCTGCATTACTGCTTAAAATGTAACAACTTCCTCTTCCTTTTATAGCATTGTGTTGACATTTACAGGTTTTTAGTTTGCTTCCATTCCAATTCCATTCTTGAGTTTTTTTGGGACATTTTCTCTTTGAGAGATGCTTTTAAATACTTTTCCACCTGGTGGTCGATTTTGATGAATCATACATTCTGGTAGCATTAAACATTACCAAGGACATCTTTCGCTTGTGTTCTGAAATGCAAAGCTTTCTCCTCATCTCCAGGCACAAAATCCATGTGTAAATTAGGTTGTATATGTGCAGCAAGATCCAGTAACTTGACTTGTGCTTGGTACATAAATGGTTTTACATGATACTCTAGAAGCAGCAAAGTCATGTTGGAGTCAACCTCCAATCAGGCAGCAGCAGCACATAAGAGCTCATTATTGGTCTTCTAAATCCTCCTGCAGGCTGTTCTGAATAGCTTGAATATCTTCTCATGGGTAGGGTATTTCCATTATCATAAAAGGAAAACATTGTTTTATATCTGATAGAAATATGTGTGGATTATACTTTTGAAGCCAAAAATCTAATTCTGTTTACTGTTCTGTGTTCCTTACCTCTTGGACAGCAGGAAACAATGACCTGTTTCAGAGTGTCTGTGTTGTTTAGCTAAAATACCCTACAACAGATTATTTAGAGACTCTCATTAAAAAATTCAGGAATAGAAGAGCTTAGATTGTGAAGATTTGGGAGCTTTTGGTCTTGTGTGTGTTTCATTTTTACAATTCGATCATTTTTACTCAAAGTTGATGTCCTCTTGCCCTGAAAAATACACTCCCAAGTGTAAAGTAAAGATTTCAGAGTTACATCATTTATTGCAATCTCAGGTGAAGCTTGTATAGGTGAATGAAGCCCTGCTCTTTTGATATGTTATGCAGAAGGTTATTCAGAAATTAGAGGAGGAACTTCTGGAAACTGCACACCAGTTTTGGACCACTGAGATGATTGTTTCGTAAGCTGCCTCTTAAGAAAGCTTCTCTTGTGTAGTTCTGCTGTGAGGCTCAAGGACAAGGAATGAAAGGTCACAATTCCCACTCCTCTGTGCCTTCTCTTGATACTGAACAAAGGGCAGGAGGAGGTTCTTGCCAGTGAAGAGGGAATGAGTCTTCCCTGATAGGAAAACAGCTGTTCCCACTGAGCTCAAGGCAGAGTTGGGATTAAAAGCCAATTCCTTAGTTAAACCACTGCCGCTGTGTTCCTGTGCTTTCCAGAGGGTCCATGTTTGGGGGTTTTCTCCCAAATTTACCCTATGTTGCTGATATCCACAGATACAATACAGACCATTTAAACAAGGTGATCATTGATTTATTTTTTTAATTTAAAAAAAAAAGTCCTTTTTCCTCAGACACCTTTATTGAGCCACAGTCCTGCAGGCAGGAAGCTCTGGGCTCTCAGGGATAGTTACAGCTGTTTGGGAAGCTGCACGCAGGTGCACCTGGCTGCCACCTCAGCACAACCTGCCCCAGTGCAGTTTCCCATGTAAAGGAGAGATCAACACTCTTGTGCAGATCATTTTCTGTTCTGTTTTTCACAAGAGTGTAAGGTCAGCAAAGGCTCAGATTACATTCCTGCCAAAGGCTGTATGATAACTTTTATGTTCGCTTTCTACTTTTTTACAGCTCACATTTCATTTGCTGCAGCCCAGCTTTTAAGTTGAGTGCAAAACCATCTAGGCTAGACACAAACAGTGAGATGGATGCTTTCCACAAGACATTTTTATATTTGTAGATGAAAAGCCAACTAGCACCTTCGAAGATGGGCCCAATAAATCTCAGATTCCATGTGAGATTTTTCAGTCTTCAGTACCTGAGATGCTTCTCCCCAAGTCCTGTTACGGAGGTTTAACTCCTTTCTACTTCCTCGTACTTCAACCTTCCATTTTAGTGCAGCATGCAGTGTTAGTTATAAAAAATTTTTAAAAATCAGACTGGCACACAAACAGTAAGACAAAGCCTACAAGAGAGTTTCTAAGCCAGATGAGAAAATAAATTGCAAGAAAACCATGGAGAAAATTACTTGACCAAGAGGAAGCAAATAAAAGGCTAGAAGTTCTTCTTACTGTGCTTGTTGGGAAAGCTGTAATCATTAGACAGTAGGAATCACTGACATGACATCTTTGCTGCTTTCATCAATTTAAAAGTAGCCTTTCCCTTTAGTAGCACGGTTGTTCTCCGCAGTTAAGTATGGTCTGTCACACTGTGCTTCAGCAGAGGAATCTGGTCTGGGCAGACACACAGCAGGCAAAATCGACCAGCAGCTGAGCAAGTTTCACCTAAAATTCTGTAGGGAAACACCACATTAGTCATGTAAAGTCTTGTGATGTGCAGGAAATTGTGGCCAATTTAAAAATAAACTAAGGTGAAAATGATAGAAATTCAGCTGCATTGTTTGAAGTAGTTCATTTTGTGCTTCAGAGAGAGATGTTCAGTACCAGCAGCCTGTGGACATACCTATAGCTTTAGTGCAGAGAGGAACAAGCAGCCATCTGTTTTAGGCTTCCAAGCTTGAGGAATGTGTCTTTTGTGAATGTCATTATGTAAGTGAAAAGTAAGCAGAGGAAGTAAATGTCAGAGGGATCCTAGCAAAAGACAAACCTCATGGACAATTTTCCTTATTCAGATAATTTTATTCTACCATAACACGGTTGCATCTAGAGGCTGAACAAGCACTAGGTGAAAAGTGCAGAGTGGGTAGTGTGAAGGATTAGTGAGAGATAAGGGAAGGGGAGCAAAGTGACAGGCTAGAGAAGAGCAGAAAATGACATTGGAAAGGGCATAAAGATGGCCAAGGAAGGAAGGAGTTAACTAGGTAGGAAAAGAATTAAGAGAGTAGTGAATACTATAAAATAAATAGCTTTTGAGCCAGAGTCTTAATTCCTGTCCTGGGCAGCAAGGAACAAAATGACAAAAGTAACTAAACCAGGTTTTCATGTTTCTGTGCTGCTGCAAATAGCTGCCTTTTTCTTTTTAAGACCAAATTAACGTAGAGTCTTGATGGCATCCTTTCTGCTTCCTGCAGTAACTTGGACCCCAGGGCCAGGAGAACATCTACCTCCAGCAGTAGCCAAAGATCCTGCTTTGCAGCAGCAAAGGTCCCTTTGGTGGGATGCTGGACTGAGAGCAGGGAAGGGTAGTGAGCTCTAGGGAAACAGCACTCGTAAATCATTCAACCCCTCTCCTTTTGTGATGTGTGAATTTGGAGGCCTTAACCACCAAAACTGATTCCTAACTCACTTTCTTCCCTGCGACATGCTGCAAAGAAGCCCTGTTGTACAAGAGTCAGTGTTATGGTGTTTATTACCAGCTGGAGGGCAGCTGGATTGGGTGTGCTGACAGAGCGGAAAAATACCTGCAGGTCACCTGCCTGGAGTTGTGCCCGCATGGGAGACTCCGTCAGTGCTGCCAGCCTGGCTGCTGGCCCTGCTTCCTCCAGCCCCAGGCTGTGTCACACCTGAGTCCCCAGCGTGTGCCTCCTGAGGGAACGTCATCAGCTGTCGTGACCAAGAGCAAGGAACTCGTCAGGTTTATGGTCTTGGAATATCAATGACAGAAATAGGAAGATGGAGGAGGTTTATGAGAGCAGAATTTGGAAGGGCTTCATTTGTCAGGGTGAGGTTTTAAAATAATTCTTCTTTGCTGTTGTCGTTGCTGTATCACTGCTTTTTAACTCTTGCAAACAGAGAAATCCAGACAGAGACTGAGCCACAATGGTGCTATCAACAAACTTTTTATGAGGTAGAGAAACTGTGTAAGTAGTAGGCAGAGCCATGTTTTCTAAATCAATAACCTTTGGAGAACCACACTTTGAAACACGTTAATAAACATCCTTGAAGATTTAGGAACTAAAAGCAAAGAATTAGGAGATCACAAAAACAATTGGGCTGTGTATATAAATATATCAAAGTGCTAATGACTTTTTAAAATAACTCATAATATTTAGTGGATGCATGTCAGCATCTATATCAGTTGCCTGCATCACTTGATCTGAGTGCTTCTACAGCACTGATGAGCCACTAATGATATAATAAAGCTGTTTTCATACTTCTGTGGAGTCTTGATGTCTACTCTTGCCCAAAATATTAGATTTTCAGGTTTGTTCTATTTTAAAAAACAGATTCCAGAGACTTAAAAGAAAACATAAGCAAATAAAAGTCATAATTTGCCTAACACAGAAAAGTAGCATCTCTGTATGTTTCAGAATATTTCAAACCATTATGTATCACCCAGAGTTTCTAAATGTTGCTTCCTGTAGTTTTGTGAGTAATAAAGAGAACGCATTAAGACTTAATAATAGTAGAAGTGAGTCTGTTTTGGGTGTTTGAACAGAAGGCACTGTACATACCCTGTTTTTTGTGATTGCCATCTTGCTAGAGGACACAGGCTAGCCAAGTGACTGAGATTCTTTAAGTTTCTATTCCTGCATTATCTGGGATAGAGATAAGCAAAATTCTTTTGCTGCCTGCCCATCTTCTGTTGGCTATTTTGCACCATAATTCTGCATCTTTAGTTACTACAGGTGGGACATACAGCTGTAGCTGCCTGGAACTTAATTATGTTGATATTCTTTAGTCCCTCCATCAGCCTGAGCAGACATAGACAATAATTATATACTGTCTTTTTCCATGTTTAGCAGTTGCAGGAGGTCTTTTCGGTTGCTTTCCAGAGATTTAAAAGAGAGTTATCTGGTAACATGCCTCACTTGGTCTCTGGTTTTAAAATCCAAAGGGATAGGGAGCAAAGAACTCCCAGATTCCATGACGAGATTTCTGAGGCAGAGAACAAGTGTAACCCGAGCAAGGAGGGGACAGAGAGGATCTCAGCTTTGTGCTGCCTTGGGGGCACGCATGGCTGCCTCTTCCAGACCCTGCTGATGCCTCAAATAGATGGCAAGACCTGCTTGTTCTGCCCCTGCCCCTTTCCCTGCTGGCTCCAGAGAACAGATCTTCGCTGACTAAGCAGCCCTTTGTAATTGCTGATCTTTGTCATGATCACCAGTCTGTGTTTGGGTGTGCCTGCTCTTTCTGACTTCTTGCTCTGCACTCAGCACCACTGGAAATGAAGGATCACAGCTCTTATCATAGGAATTATCATAGGCAGTTACTCAGACTGGGTTATTATGAGTATTTGCTAAAGCTGTATTGGGTAGACAGTCTTGTGATACCATTCCTGCCATGAATATGCTCTGAAAAGTTCTTTGCCTTTTGAAAAGCTAAGAGGGCATTTCCTTTACTTCCTTTAATTTATATACCTTGTTTTGGTCTCTGCATAGTCCTTCCTTGTTATACTGGTTTATATCAATCCCAGCACTTACATTTATATTCATGTATGTGACTAAGATTTTGAATGCAATGTAGGAGGCAATTCAGACTGTTGCCTATTGCAGAGTTCCCTGCTGTGCAAGTAGGAGCCCAATTTGCCTTTCCACCTCTGAAAGCCCAGTTTGCCTCTCCTTTTATTTTTATGACAACTGTATGATGATGGACATGTTTTCCTTCTTGATATCAAGAAATACTGATGGCAGAGGATGCCTTCTTTTTACATCAATGTGATAATTATAAAAGCCTTTTCAAAGTCAAACAGGAGTGTGTTTGGGTTGGTTCCACTGACTTGTGAACAAAATTGACAGCTGATAGATATGTGCCCTTCCTACCAAGTTTATGGTCAGATTCTTTATCAAAACTGAGACAAGACTGTAGACAAGGTTGTGGTGGAAATGACATTACCTTGGTTCTTCTACCTTTCATCCACTACTCATATCCACAATAAAAGTGGGGGAGGGGTGAGGGGGGAACAAAACTCTTCAAATGTTTCCTCCTTATTGAACTGTTAGTAAAAGGTGACAACAACAAGCAATATCTTTTAATTTATTTTTGTAATTACTGCAATTAACACAGAACACTGGCAATTCTAAGAAAAAAAAGCAACTATCCAAAAGTNGCACAGAATACTGGCAATTCTAAGAATTGCATTTATTTTAAAATTAAAAAAAAAGCAACTATCCAAAAGTTTAAGTAGTTTTCATGGTATAAAATAGAATTGTTTGCAGACTATGTATATGTCTTCTCTGTTCTTCTAGGCACGTGTTCCACAAAGTCTGTGTGGATCCATGGCTCAGTGAGCACTGTACATGTCCAATGTGTAAACTGAACATTTTGAAGGCACTGGGAATTGTGGTAAGTTGCTCAGTTGTGAACTCTTCTTCCTCCCATATCTGAGACACAGAATAGGAAGAGTATTTGTAGGGGAGAGAGAGGGAAGTGTGTTCCAGTAGCCTTACTCAGAAAATATTTGGGGATTTTTACAAATTTCTTTGGTGCTGATTTGTTGTTTTTCCTTCTTTCCCTGGTTGGTAGTTGAGATTATATTGTTATATTTGCATTTATGAAAATTATCTACTGGAAGTATGCTAGATTACAGAGAATCTTCCTTTTTCTCAAGTTCCTTAAACTCTTCTTTGTCAAATTTACTCTCTGAATCTCTTGTTCTTGTGGTTTCCTGTAGGCAGTCCTAAATTTGCACATTAAAAGCCCTGCCTTAGCCAAGGCCAGTGAGTTTTCCTCAAGCAGCTCATGTCTTGCAGCATCCCCAAGGATTGCTTTCATTGACCAGTTCACAAAGGGATAGCAGTGAAACTCCAAAGCAGATTTTTTTTAATCTTTCCTGTATGAGGAAAAAATTACAAAGTGGGAGTGATGCTCTTTTCAGAGTAAGATAATAACATACGGAGAGACTGTCTAAAGTGGCTTTTGATTCAAGACAGTGAGAATAATCAGGCCTCCCCATTTTTAGCTGTGTCAGTTGCAAATTTGCACATTTCTTAAGAAATAGTAGCAGGTATTTTGTGGATGACTTGTTTTTACGGTTAATAACGTCCCTGGGTTTTTAGAAGAGGATGCAGAATTCAGAGTTTGTTGTGATTGCAGTAAACCATACAGGCATATGATACAAGGAAGGGGCTCAAGTATACTTGTATCTCAATCCTTTCTTCTGCTTCTTCCTTCTCCTCTTCAAGAAGTAGAAGTTATTCATTTATGTATTTCTCTCCTGTGTGAGCTCAGGACGGCCACAGTGGCTGAAAAGGCAGGGCGGGGGTGTGTGTGTGGTTTCCTTCAGAGTGTGTGTGTGTGCTGCCTGTAGAACATTCCCCAGTGTAACGTGGAGCTGTGTTTTCCCCCAGCCCAACGTGCCGTGCACAGACAATGTAGCCTTTGACATGGAGAGGCTGACGCGGGGGCAGCCGCCCAGCAGGCGCTCGGCGCTCGGAGACTTCGGCACCGACAGCTCCCTCAGCCTGGAGCCCCTGCGCACCTCGGGCATGTCACAGCTGCCACAGGACGGGGAGCTGACACCCAGGTCAGGAGAGATCAACATTGCAGTGACAAGTAAGTGTCCTTTGGCTTCCGGGACCGTCCTGGTGTGGGGGGGTGTGTGTGTCCCTCTGTGCTGCAGGGCCCTGGTGATGGATGTCCCTGCAGGGACAAAGGTGACCTCACAGTGTCTCTGCAAGAGGCATATGCTCCTTATTGGAACCAATAACTCTAGGTATGACAGTGCCAACACTTCCATTATTAATGGTATATCCATTTAGATCAGCGTGCAAAGAACCCTGGATGAACTGAAATGGCACCAAAATAACCTTCCTGAATTTGGTAACCAGCACAAGAAGCTGGATTGCCAAAACTGTTATTTATCCCTTCAGAATACTTTACATGCAACAATTTATGCAAATATAAATATTTTAACTGATAGCTATTTCTGCAGACATTTTTTCCCCTGAGAACATTGCTACTGGAATTCTGACGTCGCTTAGGTGGTTTTTTTCTTACAAAATTTGTGAATTAAAGAAGCATTTGATGTACCAACATTTGAGTATTGTCCAAGTGTTTTATAACATCAGAAAACTGTTCCTGCACTGCTTGAAGTCTCTTATCCATAAGAGCAGCATGGAAAATTTCCACTTACTGGAATTTACCTAGGGTTTTTAATGTACAATAGCACTATAAATACAGTATGTGTGGAATTGCATCCGTTTTCCATATGCTGTACAGTCTCCACTTGATGCATGAATGGTTGTTTTTCTGGCTGAATTGCAAAAATAGAATCCATGCAGTACAACAGTCTAATTTTCTCTTCGTGTTTTGTTTATGTGCATCTGTGATCTAGATTTTTAACTTAGTGACGCTGGTTGTTACTGGTACGTGTACACAAGGCAGCGAAACCAATGCAGTTCATCAGGGTGTTTCTTTAGGGACTGTAGCAAAGTAAATGTCTCATTAAAAAAAAAAAAACAACAAACCACCTCACCTCATGAAATACGTAGTCTGTATCTAGAAATGTCCTGATCTGAGATGGGAAAATCCACATACATAATCTGGATTCTCCACAAAGCCAATAAGTCACTTTGCCATCCAGTGTTCAACCTCTGGCTCACCTTGCACTCAGTTGTGTTGAACAAGAACAGATCCATTGCTGTGCTGCTTCCTTGTCATGGGTGGGAAAACTGTAGTTTTCACTTTTTACTAATTGCCTTTTCAGAAGGTATTTTTTACTGTCTGTTCCCAGCTGTAGTGCTGCATGTGCACAGATGGGATGCCAGGGTAAAACAAGAAATAACCACCAACGGTTCATTCTGACAATGTTTACAAAGTAAAGCTTTAGAAAGGGCTTTTGAAATGTTTGTATTTTATGGATGACACATGCATTCTTTGATGCATGAGAGTTAAACCAAAAGCTATATTCAACAACAGCATTTGTATTCTGAACTGTTACTGTATGCCAGGTTGATCCTGGGGAGCATTTTGAATAGTGAACATTCTTTAATAGACTTCTTTATATTACTTTTTATTTAATATGTGTGTGTTTCTACCCTAGTATTGAAATTATTTTTCTGTGGGTATATCTGTCTATATTAAGTAGAAAACTCTAGTCATGTTTTACTGCTGAGCAATCTTTTCTGATTTTTGTTGGGTTTTAAATAATATAAATACAGGAGGGAGGGAGGGTAAAGACACAGTTGAAGTGTGACAGTACTTTGGGTGTGCTTATGTGAAAGAGCTGCATCTCACCAAACCTAACCCAACCTGACAGTCGTCTTCCTGACTTGGGGGTGGACAGTGTGTTCATTACATTTTCCCTTGATCCTGCATTTCACTTTACATTGTTAAATAACTTTTCTTTATCACTAACCCTTGGGCTCAGCCAGGAAATACTGTTTGTGCCATGCTTTTTTTCTGCACCTCTCTCCACTTCTTCTTTGCTAGCCTTCTCCCGTCAGTAACTCTGTGGCTTAACCTCCTTCTGCTTCACCTCCTGGGGCCAGTCATGGCTTAGAAGCCTCTTGCCTTCCGCCAGTGGTGTTTGAGGGAAATATTGGCATCGCTTTCTCCCACGAGTGATTTCCTCCCTTTCCTTTGTCAACAGAAGAATGGTTTATTATTGCCAGTTTTGGCCTCCTCAGTGCCCTTACACTCTGCTACATGATCATCAAAGCCACAGCTAGCTTGAATGCTAATGAGTAAGTAAATACTCAGATGTTTCTGTGCGTTTCTGGTGGGTGTGTGTCATGGACAACATTGGGAATAAATACCAATAGGAGGGGGAATGTGTAGTTTTCGAGGAATCAAATTAATTTCCTGCTGTTCTCAAACACCAGTGTCTCTGTTAACAGCAGGTTTCAAGGTAAAATGTAAAGTCCCTCAGTTTGTATTTAGCTGGGTTGTCTGAGGAAATCTTTTTACTAAGTGGAGACATGAAAAGGGGAAAACAGACAATATTTATGGTCAGTTTTTGATCAATGTTCTAGGTAAACATTAGATTTCTGCCATTGAATTCCTATGTTCAAAATTCACCTGCCAGAGCCAAACTTACTACCAGCAGTTACCTTTGACAGTTTTCACCTCAATTTTATGGTCAAATTTCATATTTAAAAAAATAATCCTGTATTCCTAGTTGGCACACTTTCAGCTAAGGGATAAAAAAAAAGGTGTTTAAGTAGAAAATTACCTTTTTCCTCTTAGGTGAGGGAGAGATGAAAGCAATGAATGCAGCACTGTTTCTTCTTTCTTAAATGAAGGGATGCTTGCCTCCATGCTTTCTTAACCTATATGGAAACCCCCAGCGTCCCTTCAAGCAGGCTGGACAAGAAATTACCCTAGCAGACGACTTTCAGTCTTTTTTTATATATAATTCTGTGTGCGGGCAAGTATAAATCTATTCTGCAGATCTGTTAACTAGGTACATCTAGTTAATTTCATGTAGGTGTAGAGAATATCTGGGCTCGGGATATATGTTTCATCTTAATTTAATTATTTATTTGGGAAGGCAAAGTGTCAACATCTTTCTTTGTCTCTGAACATCTTGACACAGCTGAGTTTCCATTAAAGTACTGATCTCTCTACCAGAAGTGGGGTGAGATCCAAAGAAATGCAGCTTTATAAACATTTGCTTTGGGTTTTTTTCTTTGAGATAAGAGAAGGGGTTTGGATGATTTTTTTTTTCCTTTTATTGCTATTTGGAAAATATAAGGTGGCCTCAATAAGATGGAAACATTTCTAATAGCCTCCAGTGTAAAACTTCAGGCAATCTCAAGCTAATGATTTTCAGGAGGCTCCATAATATTGGTCATCAGGGATTTTTTATTACCACTAATTGGCAAATCCTCCTCCTCTTTTCATACACTGATTCCAAAAGGGCTTCTTGAAGAAAACTTTTAGAATTTCAAATAGCCCTACCAAATCTACTGATTTTTTTTTTCCATTTGTCAAAATCTTGAAGTTTGCAGCCATCAGTCAGCAACTTGGCAACATAGCTGCAGCTGAACATAGTTAATCTTTAGTCCACCAGGAAAAGTAGCTTGGGAAAGCATGGGGCAAGATGAGCTGCAGAACAGGAATGTCTGCATTGCTGGGCACTTGCACATCATTGGGAAGGAGGAGGAGCTGGAGCCCATGAAATCTCATCCAGATGTGGGCACTGATAGCAACTGCGTTTCTGCCTTGCCTTGCAACTCTTCTTTTTGTTACTCAGTGGGATGTGGGACTGTTTTTACTGCGAGGACAAGCTGCTGCACATTGGCAGGGACTTTGGGCCTCCAGCAAAGTGTTTTCACAGTGATGTTCCCTCAGTACAAACAAAGGGTGTGCTGATACAAGGAGAGCTCCTTTTCTGAGTGATAGGAATTTAAATGCAAGCACATTGAGTGTGTACTTGAGACAGATGAGAAAACTCACAACCCAGAGCTTCAAAAATCACTAATTTGGGTCACTTCAGGTTCTTGACTGTGGCCTTTAACCTCAGCAGCTCTTCCTCTGAATCCTTTGGGATCTGAGCAACCTCCACAAGTGCTGCTGGGTTCAACTACTCATTTTAGACACTTTAAAATGACACTAATGCTAAGAGATTGTTTCACTGACACCTTCCCAGTGCCAGACAAAGAATTTCCTGTGCTGAATATCATGCCAGATATATGCCAGCTCCTTCTCATTGCTTTTTCTATTAAACAGCATACCTGCTTTTTATGCTGCTCTCCATGTACAAAGCAATGCTGGCATGCCCTGCCTCTCTTATGGTAGTGTTTCAAGAGGAATCTGAGGGGGTTTTCTTACTGAAAAACAGCAGTAGCAAGAATGAGGCCATGTAATATGCTGATGCAAGTAAAAGACTTGAAATTCTGCTTTAAAACTCACCTAAAAACATATCGTATACCTTTTTTTGCTATGTCCTTCCCACAGCTTAAACATAGTTATTTAGAATAATAGTTCTGGAGTTGTGAGTATATACACATTTAGCTGTGTATATGTATGTTTGTGTGTATGTAGAAATACACACACATGCATTTTTAAATTATTGTGATAAAAGTAAACATTGTCTAAGTGATAAAATAAGGAACCAGCTGCTTTCTCTTTTTCTCAAAATACCCTTGCAGTACTAGTAGAAAAAGTTTTAGGCCGTGTTTGAAAGGAACAGAAGCAGCACAGATTGCCTTCCTTCCTAGGGAGCAATCAGAAATTACTGTGTAAGTGGGGGTTTAAGCCTAAAAAGCCCAGATGTTGGATAGCACCACTTAGAGAAAGTTTTCAGTAGCAGGTGGAGTGTCCTCAAAAGCTTAGAAGTTCTCAGACCTCTGCTTGTCCTGTAGGAATGATGTGACAACTACAGATGTCTCCTAATGCTCTGGCTTTGTATAATTAGCCATTTTTCACTAACTTACTTTTACAGGATTTTTTTTTTTTAAATATTGACAGTATTAACTTTAACATAAATATTTTGTTCCTTTTTTTTCTGCCCTGCAGAGCAGAATGCTATTGAAGAAACGCTTTCCGGCCGATTGCCTTGGAGAGAGACACCTATTTTTATGCATCATTTATCGATCATGCAGCACAAGCAATTATTTAGTACATTCTATTTTTTCATAAAATTTGCTGATGCCAAAGCTTTGTATTAAAGAAAAAGTGAAGAAATAAAAAAAACTTTAATTATGAAATCTTACTCTGTGAGAATTTCATTTTTCTTAGGCTTTCTGTTAGTACTCAAGTCTGAGAGCATTTTGTAAATTTTACAAGGTGCTTTATTTCCTTTGAATGATTTCATCTTTGCAGATTTCTATTGTTCTCCATTCATTTGGGACACAAGCTAAGTAGTGGAAAGCTCATGCAGTGCCCTTGTTATGATGCCACTCGAGTGACTTAACTGCCACTGAAATGACTGAAAAGTGTTGGTAGCAATCATTCTACATCAACTTGTTAGGGAAAAAAGCTGGGTCAAGCTGTCAATTCTGCTATAATGGACTTGCCTTGACTCCAGCTGAGAATTAATTTGAAAGAAAACCATTTTCTCAGTTTCTTTTCCTGTAACACTCCCATTTGCCCTGGGAGCACTGCAGTATGATTTTTGAGGCCAGGCATTGCTGGAGATTTGCAATGTTGTTGTCTCAAAACACAAATCATAAACCTTTTCTTTTACTTTCACCCCCCACCCTTCTTTTGATAAAAAAGTGAAGCTGCTGTAAACCGCTTCTTCCTTCCTAATAACAAGTAAAAATGCAGCATTTCCCCTACTGCCATGTATGAAGCCTCCTTTCATATCAGTGGTGGGGGTTAGTTTTTGTTCAAATTCAGATCATGGAAGATTGATAACTCTCTTTAATGTAGAAACTCTGTGCAGCATGTTCTTTCTTGCCACAGCTTCTGTACTGGTGAGGAGGCAGAGAGAAAACATCTCCCCTGGCTGTCCTCACTCTGGCTGTTTCATGCAAGTTATGCAAGCCCTGTGTGAGTAATTTCACAACAGTCAGTTAAAACACACAGGCCTGAGATGCGGCCAAATGCTAATGCCTGACTTAACAAGATGGGTAAATGAAAGTAACAAGTTGGGAAGGAAAAGTAATTGACAGAAGTTAAAAACTATTCTACATTTGGTTGTTTTTGTTGTTCTCGGATCAAGATGTAGAAAGTGAATGCTTTCTAATTTAATTAAATGAACAGAGAGAAGCAATTTTGCTGTAAGATTTAATTTTTTTATGTACTGGGAACTAGAGGCTTTAATTTAATTTTATTTTTATGTATAGGCACTTCTAGAATTTAGGAACACAGCCAGATGCTACATTAAAATAGTTTCTTAATTCTTATTTGTCCATCAGGCTTCAGCTGAGAAGGCAGCTTTTATAATAGGCAATGAAGAATGTGATAGCTTCAGTGCATTTAATAGAACTCTTCTTCAATGTCCTTGTGAAATTCTGAAAGAAATATGGAAACAAATCAATAGAGCAGTAAGTGCATTTTGAAAGACTGGAAAACCCCATTGGACTTACTCATGAGAAGAAAAAAAACCCTCAACATTCTGTGTTTGAGTGCTGTGTGCTTGTAACGTACAGCATGTGTCAACTGAGTGTTGTTGCCAAAAATGGAGGAATGTGGTTAGAGCATGATTTAGGGAACAAGATATGATACATGTTTTTTTCACTCATCTCTCAACAGCAGTAGTAAAACTGCTAAGTTTGTGCTTGTCTCCTGAACAAAATTTCCTGAGTGCTATTTAATGCTGTTGGGCAGGGACCATGTGAGCAGTGCAGTGACCCAGATGCAAAAGGCACCATAATAGTTCCAGTTCATGGTTCTTCATCAGAACAGCAGCAGAAGGAGAAGTTGAGTAATATTTGGAACAAAAGGGTTGACAGGACTTCTCAGAGCATTTCCCTCCATGGAGGATTTAAATAACTCAGCATCATCTTTTCTAGTTTTTCTTTTGAGCCTCTAACAAGTGTCTCTACAAAGTGTTAATAATGATACAGCTTCTGGTAGGTTACTTAGAGGTCAACCAATCAGTGCATGTTTATCTGTAAATGAAATAAATACATTCAAAGATAGACTCTACATAATCCCAGAAACGTTTTTTTTTTCCCCCTCTGGATTGACAGAAGGAAATCCCCAAAGTTTTCCATAGAATCATAGAACCACTTAGGTTGGAAAAACCCTCTAAGATCATCAAGTCCAGATATTAACCCAGCACTGCCACTGCCAAGCCCATCACTAAACTATGTCTCCAAGTGCCACATCTGTATCTTTTAAATACCTTGATTCAGCCTGTCCAGATCGTCTGTGGAGCTTGCTGTCCTCCAGAAGATCAACCCAACTTGGTGTTGGCTGCAAACTGACTGAGGGTGCACTCAATCACCTCATCCAGATCATTGATGAAGACATTAAACAGGGCTGGCCCCAGTTCTGAGCCCTGTGGATGTAACTCCAGTCCCCATTGCTCTCTGGGCTGAGCCATCCTGCCTGTTCTTAACCCATGTATGGTGCACCTGTCCAAGCCATGGGCAGCCAGTTTCCAAGAGAATGCTGTGGGACACAATGTCAAACGCTACCAAAGTACAGGCAGACACATCCACAGCCTTTCCTTCATCCACTAAGTGGGTCACCTTGTCACAGGAGACCAGGTTGGTCAAGAGGACCTGCTTTTCCTAAACCCACACTGTCTGGGTCTGACCCCCCTGCTTGTCCTGGATGTGCCATGTGATGGCACTAAAATGATCTGTTCCATGGCCTTTCGTGGCACCCAGGGCAGGCTGACAGGCCTGCAATTGCCCAGACCCTCCTTCCAGCCCTTCTTGTAGCTGGGTGTCACATTTGCTGACCTCCAGTAAGCTGGGTCCTCCCCAGGTATCTGGGACTGCTGGTAAATCATGGGAAGTGGCTCTGAGCACCACAGGGTCTCCTTCCTTGCCTGTCCCTTCTGAAGAGTTTTCAGCTATCTGTTGCAGCACTCCAGTTGTGCCAGTCACCTCACCATGTCTGCACAATGGTAACCATGTCTTTCTGGGTCTTCTGAGGAAGCACATCCCTGCCTTACAAGCCTGTAATCAACAGCCAGCACTGAGTGCAAAACTCCAGCCTGCCCCAGCCTTGCTCAGACCTGATCTCTTTTATCTGAAAGAGCTGTTTGAGATGTGACTGTTCATGCATATGGAAAGCAGTTGCTTTAAAGTCTTCCTGCTAAGCTGGCTTTGAGGAAAGGGTGCTTTATGAAATAGTTCCACTCTGTTCGTTAACTGAGAGGGTGTCTAACACAGATCAAGGTAGGGAGTGCTCTGATCAGATTTCCATAGTAAGAAGTCTTTGTTGGAGGAGCTGTGGAAGGGACTGCAGCTTGTGGCAGAAGATGGCCCTGATTAATGACTAAGGGCATTAAGATACTTTCAGATGGAAAGGGAACACCAGGTGATATTTAATCCTAGTGCCACCTGCAGGGCTGTGTCTCTTGAGTTTTTGGCCTTGGTGTTGTCCTTGCTTTGATGGCATCCTATGATAGGTATAAAGATCAATTCCAGGGTAGCATGTTTATTTTCACACTCAATGCAAGTTATCTGAAAAGTTCTTTTAAATCATATAATGAAGAATAGTGGCAGAGAACACTGAAGGATTCATTTTCATCTATTAAAACTGCATGCAGCCTTCCCATTTGTTTTCTGTACCTAAGGGATAAATCTTGATCTTTCTTGGTAAGTGGAAAATAGGAAGAACGGATTCATAAGCTGAATTTGGAACTGCGGATGCTTGTACTTGTCCTTAAAACACATTTATTCAGTAAATTTATCAGCTGGACCGATGCCACATTTTTAAACAAACAGTAGCAATTTTCTGCATTAAGAGGAGCATGGCTGGGTCACTGTGCCCTGCTGCTCCAGCTGTAAGATGTGGGCAATGCTCCTGACCTGGTTAATGGAGCGCCTGAAGACTGAGTGGTGGAAAACATTGAGCAGCAGCTGAATTCTCAGCTCTGGGCTGGCTGCACTGGATGGGAGAGGAGACAGGGAAAGAATGAATGATGTGTCTCAAAAGTGGTATGGAAGCCAAGAGATGTCTATTGGTGTGGAAACATGCAGCCTCCCTGGAAGTGGGTGGCTTAAATTTCATTTGCCAAGAAGAACAAAAATGTCACAGTAAAGAATTTTAGAGATGTTGGATATACACTGCCTATTTCCAGATTAATATAAAATACTCGTCAGGTGACCTGTTTGCCTGTTGATTAAATCTCTCCCTCCAACCTGCTGGAGTGGAAGTCTGGGTGCGCACAGAGGAAATGACAGCCTGGGCTGTCTGCTTCCTAATCCCATGTTTGATTTCTGTGTAATAAAAGCAAAAGCAGCACCAAGTTTTCAGAATCCCTTTGGTTTGTTAGAGTCTTGGTTGTGTGTAATAGTGCAGTGGGTGGAGGAAGGGCAGATGAAATATCCAATATTCACGGCATATTCCAACTGCAAAATGAGACTCGCTCATCAAAAAGTAAATGATCCTGACCCATAACACAGTCTTGTGTTATATCTGGTATAATTTCAAAGGGGATTCAGGGCTTGGGGTTTTTTTTGCTTGAATCATAGAATCATTAAGTTTGGAAAAAACCTCTAAGGCCATTGAGTCCAGCTGTTGGAGGCAGACCATGATAATCTGGAAGTCACAGTTTCACCTTTATGTTTCCTTTAACACTCAACATTTATTTATTAATTTATTTATTTATTTGTTTGTTTGCTTTTATGTTAAGCATTGCCCAGTTTTGTCTATCTGTAAATTTGGGGGGCAGTTCAGATCCAGAAAATGGGTGTTTATCATTCCCCACCAACTGCTTCTGGAAGTATATTCCAAGACAGCCCACTAGTTCCAAGTACCTGGATACATGCTCCTGGCAGAGTCAACCGTCCACTCCTGTGCAATATAACCACTATTTTCACTCTTGTTTCAGTTAACTACAAGATCAAAAATTAATTTGCTTATGACAACTTCCCATTCTCATTGCAAATGGTGGAATGAGTGTGTGCACTGACTTTTGTTTGTGAAAGGGCAGCAGTTCCATTGCCCAGCTCCATTTTCCTGCTGGGCACTTGTTAGCAAGGATTTGACCTGGGCACACAAAGTCTGTGTCGTTTGGGTGAGTGGGAAAGGAGAAAAGGGATTTTGGACAGTAGCAGCTGAATTCTTCTTTTCTTACATCTTCTGTAAGGTCTTAATTTCAGAATGGGGTAGGCTGCGCTCAAGATTTGGCAAAGAAAGGGAGATTTAAGTGGCTAAAATCTGCCAGGGCTAAAACTACAATTCCCTAAGCATCTTTCTTCACTGATGCCTGAAACTAGAGGCACCTTAGTTTGTTGAATGCCTTTTTTGTGAACTTGGAAGCTTTTCAGTTGCCTCCAGTTTGGCTCATGTGGCTGCCTGGAGTATTTTAATCTAAGCAGCCTTGCTCCCGGCTAGTCCCCCTTGGGATTGAGAAACCAGGTAATGAAGTGTTTTGGCCAAGGGCCTGATCTGATGATAGATGCTTTCAGAGAGAATCATTTGTAGAGCAGGAGGGCTGGGATTCTTGCAAAAACACATCTGTGGATTCAGAGAGCCCTGGGAATGCCAGACCACCGAGGAAAAGAAATGGACTTCCACTCCCCAGTTTATCAACAGACACATGGTCCTTGTTTCGGGTATTGCCAGTGTTGGAAAAGAGTCTCCTTGGTTATGTTTAAGGAAATCCATAGGTGGCTGTTTCTAGAAGGCGACTCATGTGGATGGAGTTTGCTGTGCTCTGGAGGGTCAGGCTTCCAGCAGCACCAGTGGGATGATCCCTGGGGAACCCCTCACTCTGCCTGCTCGTTCCATTTGAGCCCGAGCTGAAGTACTTTGTGCTGGTGCAGGGCACAGAGCTTTGGTGCAGACCAGAGATTTCAGGGTCTTCTGAGCACATCCCTGCTTTACAAGGCTGTAAATCTACAGCCAGCACCGAGTGTGAAACTCTGGCCTGCCCCAGCCTTGCTCAGACTTGACCTCTTTTATCTGAAAGAGCCATTTGAGGTGTGACTGTTCATGCATATGGAAAGCAGTTGCTTTAAATTGGCTGGGGAGCACATGAACTGAGGTGAAATGTTTCATATGGTTGTTACTGGTTTGTGTTGAAGAGTGGCTGTTTTTCCCTTGTGTACTGTGTTTGCATCCAGCACCCAGGTATGAAGATGCTTCACTCAGTTCTTTAGTTGTTCATGTGTGTTGCTAATGTGGTTTTGTTCTACATCTTGCAGGCAGTCACTTCTTCCATCGTAACTCTCTGTCCCCTCGAAGCCTGGTCTACGAGAGCGAGTTCTCAACCATCGAGCCTGCCTTGGACATGTACGACGAGAACAAAACCTGAAAGGAATCCATGCTCCTTCCTGGCCCTTTTTCTGTTTTTTTCATTTCTCATTCCTATTGTTGTGTACTCTTTCCATGGATCTCCTTTGTCTGAAGAAGAGCTGCTTTTTCCAGAACACGAACCCGCCTTCTCGTTTGCACAGACGAAGACCAGCTGTGGTGGATTCTGAGGGTGGCGTCTTTGAGCTGACAAAGAGCTGTGTGCAAGCAAGGTTGTCTGATGGAAATTACTGAGTAACAGCATGGGGAGCTGTGTCGGCCCAGCCGCGGCGATGCAGGAGAGGTTTTACGGTGGCCCTAAGAGTTTGTGATGAACTGCAAATGCGTCTCTTACACAGGCGTCTGCTGTTTCCAATTTTTTAATTGTCCAGATGGCTGGGCAATGTCAGAAAGGGAACTGGTTGTAGAGGAGATGGCCAGTGACTGGTAAAAGCACTCGTATATCTCGGTCAATCCATAACCTTACTGTGAAATAGCCCCATCTGAGAGGGACCTTCATAAGTGCATTGAGTTTCCTACAACCCACTTAACCCCGGACAGTGGTGAGCCAGTCTGACGTTCAAGCTGCAGAGAGGACCTGCATTTGCAGAAAGATTTCAAGAAACTTGATGCTTGGATTTTTTTTCTCCAATTTGATTGAAGCAGGAGAAGAATGATATACACAGAATATACTTTTGGTCCTTCTGTGTGCTGAAGTCAAGTGAGTCTCTTTCTGTGGAGAGGACATTCACAGAACCAGCACCTGATCTACCTAAAAACCATTAAACTTTTTGAAATATGCAGGAATAAAATTAGCTTTCTTTCTCACATAACTTTTCTTTTGGGGGGTGGGGGGTAAAAAATCCACCAAATTTTTCACTGAGGTTTTTTAAAAGCCAGCATGTTGGCATTACACAGAGAAGAAAAGAGGTAAGCTTCTTATCCCACTCTCCTGTTGAGATCTGCAACAGTTATTTAACAAATACCTTCTCTGAGCTGTGCCCTTTCCCACTGACATCAATAACGGGAATGCAGAAAGAAGGAGAAGAAAGGAAAGCAGCTACTGCTTTGACACGCTGCAGGAAAAATCAATTTTTACCAGCATGTGACAAAAGCGGTGGGGAAATGGATATTGTTTGCAAGCTTCTGAGAGAACAATGCAGAAATGGAGAGCAAGAGAGGAACCTCTGGAGCTAAGTCATCCACAGTGTTCCTCAAATGAGCTGACGTGGAGGAGCGAGCGCTTCTGTTCTGCCGTTTCCTACCGGACAATGCATAGCTGTTAGTGAATGTTTGGATTTTTCTCCATTGCAGTCTGAGTTACTGTAGGTGTAGAAACTCATTTGTGTCCTTGTAATGTGAAACACAGTTTCACCCTCTGTAAAGGAATCTTGAGAAATCAGTTAAGCCAAAAAGAAAGGTAAGATTTATCCTGCCATGCTTTAATTTCACCTGCTTTTGCTACAAGCAGGGGAATTTCCTCTCCTTTATAATATTTTTAATTGTATAGCAGTCTGCTTAACATATATCCTTTTTCTGAAGTGTGGTTCAGCTGTGTCTTTAACATGGATGTTCAAGAGAAAAAGAAAAACCCAGCTCGGTAAAATGAGGAAATGAGCCTCTTTGCCGAGCATGCTTTGACTTTTGTTGCTGTGCGTCAGCTTTATTTAATCTGATCATTCAAGAGTGGGTGGCGTGAAGTGTAGGGAGGTTTTTCTCATAATACCCACATTGATATTTACCGAATGCACTTTTATTGCCATTCAGCTCGCTCTGGAAATGCGCTGAAGCCCCAAACATTTTTAAGAGCACGATTTTGACACCCACTTTCTCCTACAAAGCAGAAGTGAAGGTCACAGGAAGTGCCGCAGGGGCTGAGGCAGCTGCGGGTCGTGGTCAGCATCCCTCCTCTGCCGGCGGGTGTGCAGGGCAGGCAGCGACATCTCCGGGCACCGCCGGCGAGCCCGGGCACAGCTCCCCAACCCGGCCCGGCTGAGCTGCGCCCCAGCCTAGGCAAAGCTGCTCATCCCGGGCACAGCTCCCCATCCCAGCCTGGCTGAGCTGAACCCGTATGGGTCTCGGGGGCGGCAGAAGGGCCGGTTGAGCAGCCTCTGTTTTCGTAATTACATCTGCGAGATCAGCAGGGACACGTGGGAGCAGCGCCTTGGGAACACAAATGCCCGAGAGGAAAATCACCGTCTCACAAGGAGGTTATGGGGCTTGTTTTTGTCTATGAGGGCAGTCAGGTAATGATAAACCCAGATACCTGGGTGTTCCTGGTTAAATGCAAACATGTCTTGGTGTCTGGCCAGCACAGAGCTGCTCCAGTGGGGTTTTGGGTAAGACAGGCTCTTGTAGCCCTGAGTGGGGTGCTGATGCTCCAAGCAAATCCTTCTCCTAGGGGCTGCCCCACCTCAACACAGAGATTTCCCCTAAGGCCATCGGAAATGTAACTGGGGCACAGTTTCAGCACAAAACCAAACCTGATGATTTCTCAGCTCCAACTGAGCCCGTTTCCATGAGCTATGTGCCAAAATATACAGAAAAGCTAGAAGAGGCATGGAAATGAAAAATTAGAAAGCACAAAGCCCCCAGTAACAAAATAATAAACAATGTAATTTGTATTTGCTAAATCTTATTTCTAACTGAACATCTTGGTTTTAAGCAGGGGGAGGGCAGGCTTGCCTCGGTGAAGATCAGGGTCTGGCACAGCGATGTAAAAATGGATTTGTGCTGTAGCATCTTGGATAGGGGAGCTGGTGTTTGTAATTGACATCCTGGACTTGGGAAATCTTGCAACACTTGAAAAATTAAAAGCTTGTTCAAGCAATCAGTCCCTACATGCATGCCAGGACATGCTGGTGCAGGCCTTCCCCAGTTAGTCATATTTAGGATGGGGAAGAGGCACCACAGCAACATGGGTGATTTTTTTCTGGGCTGTGCTGGTAAGTTTGAGGTTTTCCTTTTAATATTAATCAGTATATAAAAAAAGCTTGATGAGCATCGTTGTTCTTGTTCTGCTGCAGTGGTGCTGTGTGTGGTTGAGTCATTTCACAGAAGTAAAATATACGGCAACCTACCAAGCACTGTAAGTGCCAGTAACTTCGAAAATCATTTTCAAGGTTAAAAAAAGTGCTTTTTTTAACAGGAAAACATTCAGTTTATGACTTCTACATATATAAAAAAAGCTTTTAGCTCCAAGTGTTTTCCTAAACTAGTCAAACCTCAACACTTTGTCTTCCCTTTCTAAGCTTCCTCTTCTGTGAAAGTTTTGCATGTTCCCATAAGACATTTTTAAAATCAAGGTTTGCTTGTGTTCTTAGAGGATAATTGCCAGTAAGAAACCAGACTGTATGTGTGCTTTTTACTTATAATACACAACATTAAATATTAAATTTGAAGCATGTTAAGATTTACCTAATGACCCTCACAATTGCTCTCTTCGGTGAGCTCATGTGTTGGAATCTGCATTGTCCCTTTGCTCTAGGATGCTTGCCCCGGCACCTGAGGATGCCGTAGGAATAGCCAGGTGTCCTGCATTAGCCAAAGAAAGACCAAAACCAGTTTAATAAACATATCTACGACTATGTTATGAGACTTTTACACATCTGTTTTCTTTAAGCACATTCATGTAAAATAGTGCAAAGGCTTGGGAGACGCAAGAGCTTTTTACCAGCTCCTGGAAAGCAGAGGGAATTCTGCAGGAAACATGGGTCACGCTGAGGCTCCAGGACTTGTTCAGTCCAATTTAGGTTTGAGGTAGTGCCACAGTCAGGTCATGAGCTCAAGGATGAAGGCACCAGGGTTGAGCTGAAGTTTAGGCAGCTCTGCAGCCTGATTACTGGTGAGTGAGTTGACTTAAGTATTACAAATATTTGTTATTTTGCTTAGCTAATAGTCATTTGTTTTTTACAGTGTAGGAAATAGCACAGCAGCTCAGAAGCCAAGACATGGTGAGGCAAAGGCAAGAGCCACTGCTGCCAGCCCTGCAGGGGTGGGAGAGAAGGACAGTAGAGCTCAGGGCAGGGACCTCAGGAAACACCTTCAAATTCCCAAGTAAAGCTTTGGCTCCTTTTTCACCCTGTGTTACCCAGCCATACTTGACCTAATTTTCCAGCCTGAGCAGTGCAGAAGAGTGTGTGATGTGCCATGACAGCTTGCATATGTGTTGTTATATTTAAAGATATCTTCACTTTTTCCTTTCCCTGCTAGACTTGCTGCACCACAGGGCAGCCTCAGCTCTGGCACACTCGGTGGAAACTGGTGAGCAGGGGAGGGAGTGAGAGAGGGAAAGATGTTCCAGCTAAACAGACTGGGGGGAAATCAGGGGAGAGGTAGACAGTACTTCAGTATGCTGGTGCTCATTTCTTCTTTGCTTCCTGTGCTCACAGAGCCTTAACATAGCACCACTAACTGAGACCTTGTTATCTGTCACTTGATTGATCCTTTCATTAACCTAGTCTTTTCAAAAGCCTGCAACATTCCCAGACACTCTTAATTCTCCCAATTAATCTCTACCTTTCCACTCTCATCAGTTACTACTGGCTTCCTCCTCCTCTGGAGAGCTGGTGAAGGTCCCTGTTGTGCAGGCACTGCTGTCCACCTGTTCTCCAGCATCTTCATCACTGTGCCATCACCTCACTGTGCCATCACCGTGACAGCCAGCCCCTCCAAGGGGTTCCATCACTCCAAACCCGAGTCACAGTCCATGGGAGCACAGAGGTTCCTGGTGGGCTGTGCTCAGCCAAAGCAGGGTGGGCTGTTGTGGGATGCTCATTCTCTGGATCCCTGAATGGAGCATCCTTTTGCTCTTCTGCCCATTAGCCTCATGGAGATGCTCATGTGAACAGAAATGGATGTGTAGGTTGTGCAATAACATCTGAATATTTTTTCTTTCTTACTGCAATAATGTCCAGGGTCTCTGGGCTTGGAGGCCCTGTGGTATAGAGTGTTGCCCAAAAATAGTCCCTTTCCTAAGGAGATAATAATTAAGTATTAATATTCCTACAAAGTAAGAACTACATAGTGTTTTATTGAAAGTTGAAGCTACTTAGAGTGATTTCAATGCAAGGGACAAGGTGTAACATCAGCTAGTGTCATACAGATGGGACTGGGGGTGTGCAGCCCAGAAATCAGATGGATATGTATGTGAAGGCTCCCTCACTCCTGCTAGGCTATTCCTTTCTCCACTTGTATCCAAAAGCCCCTCAGGAGCCAGGAGCTTTTATTCTTTTCCCTGAGCTCAGCTGTGTGCATTTATGTGTCATTTACCTTGGTTTTTTGGGGTTTTTTTTGCTTCTTCTCACATACTCTGGGGCTTGCCTTTGCTTGGCTCTGACTTGATCTTCAGCTGCCCAAACCCCTCTGGGGGGACAAGAACCATTAATTCCCAGCAGAGCAGCTCTGCTGGACTATGTTAAGGCATGGATCATCAGATTTGCTGTGGATCCCCCATGCCTGTGTCTGTAGCACCCTCACACTGTCTTGGGCAGTAAGAGCTGTAGCTGCCTGCAGCCTCCCCACAGATCTGGGCTGCACTGGGAGGATCATACAGAAAACAGCTCAGCAACCTTCCTGTGCTCCAGCACAGGAAAGTCTGGGTGTGAAGGTAAACTTGTTCTTTGCTGCTGTAAAGCCAGGAATGTTCAATACTGTTTGGGGCTGTCAAATCAAAGCTCCTGGTGCAGGTTCGTGAGGTCCCAGCAAAGCAGCGCCCCAGCCTGTCGCTTTCTGCTTGTGCTGGAAGGTGCTATGTGAACGAGAGGCCTTCCCTGTGCCACCACATCAGCAGGCAGACTTTTCCACACCCTCTATGTCTAGGCTTAACTCCCAGCACTGGTAAGTTCTGTCGCACCACTCCTATAAAGGGGAATAACCTTTCAGAGCAAAATGAGCGATAGCGTCGCTCTTCTGCTTGTCCCATCAGCCCTGCTGCAGTTTGCAAGTAGATGTTAAATACTAAAAGCTTCACTGTATGACCATGCCTGTCCAGGATCACCTGCCCGAGACCATGGCTAACTATGCACTGAGTCCACCAAAATGGGATCATTTTATCTCAGCAGAGAGGGGACCCCCCGGCCTTTGGGCACAGGAGACTGCAGCAAACAACAACAAAAACCCCCAATTTGCGTGCGTGTAAAATGAAAAGTCTGTTTGAACTGGCTTGCTGCCAGGTGGGTCACACCAGTGTGACCACGTAACCTGAACACGTCAGCAGCTGCCAGGGGTCTGGGGACGCTGTGGGGACACAGGGACACACAGTGCCCTCCCAACAGCCAGGGTTTTCCAGCCCCTGTGGAAGTGTAGCTTGCCAGCAGCAGAACTTGTTGACATGTTTTGATGTAAGTATAACACTGTATTGTAGTTCCGTGGTATATGCCGATATGTTCATAGTGTATACCGACTAGTTAGGGTTTGCTAATGTATTACATTTCAATAAAAAGCAATTTAAAAATATGGAGTTTGTGAGTTTGGTGTCTGAAAATATGGGGAAGTGAAAGCATCGCCGGTGACTCCAGTCCCTCCAGTATTTCTTATAGCTCTGTCTTAGAGGATAGTGTGGAACAACATTATCAATAGATCCATTTTCAGAGAGGATTTTTCCTCTGATGTAAATATTTTTTTTTTTATTTTGCTGTATTTGTGCCCAGAAATCCCAGGCCATTAAGGGCCACATGGTTCAAAGTGGCTTATGAATATGCTGGAGACACTAACCCACCTTCCCACAGCTTTTGCCACCTTAAAGATGGCACAGAGTGAGCAAGAACAGCAATAAACAGGGAAGGATCCTTCAGCATCTTCTCACAGTGTTCAAAGCCTTCCCACAGGACACCCAGCCTTCAGAAACCATCCTGCAGCTCCCCAAAAAACAGCTGTGCCATTAAGGTGAAGCTAATAAATATTTATATTACAGTAGTGTACAAAGGCCCCAGTTGGGATTAGGGCACTGCACTAACAAAGAAGATAAATCATCCAGGGTTAAAGGATTTATAGCCTAAAAAAACCATGGCATTCCCGCCTTCCTGGGAGCTGGGCAATAAGCACAGAGATGGCAGATGTCAGTGTTTTCTGCTGTTGTAACACTTTCAGAGTTTGCCTGGAGGTTCTCTAATGGTTTTTTAAACAAAATAGCGGTTCACTAAATTATTGGGAAGCGGCTCTGCGCCAAGGGATGAGAGGGACCTGCATGTGGCACTGTCCTGTGTGCTGTGAAGATCATCCTTGGACTAGGCCACAGAGCTGCAAAGCGAGCACCAAAATGACCCAGCTGCCAGGAGGGGGATGCCAGGACCCCCAGCCTGAGCTCACGAGGCTGAGATGCTGGAAGTGCATGTTCTTTGCAGCAAAAAAGGGCAAATTAATTCCCATCTTCCCAGAGAGGAGATGGAAGCATTGCCAGCCTGGGCAGGAGTGCTGGACATGTCCCTGCTGTTCCAGTGCACGACAACCCTATGGGGTGGGTATTTTTCTAATATCCAGCCTAACCCCCCGCCTCCCCTTCCCGACGCAACTTCAGGCCGTTCAATTCAGGTCTTTTCAATGCCACAGTGTGCCACCGGCAGGCAGAGGAGCTTTGCAGAGCGCGGCCTTGACCCTCGACTGCCCACCGCGGACAGTCCGGGGAGGCGGCACCGGGCGCCGTCCGGACACGGGGCTCGAACCCTCGACCTCGGCGCTGCGGCGGCAGTGAGGGGGCCGGGCCGCCAGAGGGCGC
>VXBB01008142.1:386224-421876 GCA_013399915.1 Illadopsis cleaveri
GACTATAATGAGGCTTAGTAGGCATTTAATTGCCATCTAAACTTTGTCCATTACCAGTGGGACAGGCTGCAGTTGTTTTTTAGGTAATTTACCTCCAGTGATTGGATGTGTATCTCCATTTTCTCAACCAGGTGCAGCAGCTCTTCCATCACAACTGTTCACAGGCCATGAACATCAGCATTTTCTGCAGTGATCATCCTGTGTTTTTGCTTAACCCAGTTCTTTGTTTTGGTATTACACTGCTGTAATTTCTGTCTCTTTGCTTCCCAGGTCTCCTTGTGGGAACACTAGACGTGGTTTTGGATTCCAGTGCCAGAGTTGCCCCATATCGGATTCTGCACCAGACTCAGGACTCTCAAGTGTACTGGGCAGTGGCCTGTGGTATGTGACTCATGCTGGGGACTGGATTTGAGTTATTCTCTTCTCTTTTTGACTCAGATGACCAGTTAGCCCACATAGGAGTATCCTGTGACTGCTCAGGACACTCCCAAGAGCTTCTGGTGATGTAGTGGAAGATTCCAGAAATGACAAAACTCGGTGTTGTTTAAACTGTAATTGAGGAACTTGAACCTCTGCAGAAGCTTCTGTTTCTGCAGATGTTAGGAATTTTCCTTCTTACAAGATGTACCTTGTATTTGCAAGGTTGCAGTGAGATTGTGCAGAGAATAACACATGCTGGTTTTGGTGGGATGATGAGTGTTGTGCTGCTGCTTACCAGGAGCACAGCACAAGATGGGAACATGGAACATTTTTCAAGGTACCAGAGGTACTTTGGGGAATCTCTTGGTCCAGTTTTTGTTTTTTCTGTTATTTGTGGCCTGGAATAGATGTGTATATAGATCTGTAAAATGGACTAGAATAGTATTTTTTTTAAACATCAGGGATCCCTAGCCCCTTTTACTTGAAAAATGTAACTATTTTAGAATTTCATAATGCAACCGTCTGATGCCTGTTGGTGAACTTTGATTAATGCTTTAGGTCCTAATGCTTGCTAGAGAGGAAATATCTCCAGACATATGTTAGACCAACTTTGTTTATAATAAGAATCTTCACTTCTCTCTTTGTGGTGGTGACATAAAATCTGGTCATGAAGGAATCATTTGCTAGGCCCACAGAGGCTGTCTTGTTTTTCCTCTTCCCACCTTCTCCCCAGGCAACCAACACAATAATGTCCCTTGCAGAGCTACTTAAATTCTGCAGAGGAAAGGTTTAGATGTTGCTGTGCTTCACAGAAACTCGGGTTCCTCTTTGAGGAGGGTGGAGGCAGAGAACTAAGAAAGAAAACAAAATAGCATGTCAGGAACTGCATAGAAGAAAGGAGAATATTTAGTGCAGATCTGTAATTTTATAGTATCTTGACACTCAGTAAGTTATTTTTGTTCAATTTCAGGAGTGTTTTAGCTGATACCCTCTGTATCTCAGTTACTTTTAAGCAATGCAGCATGTAGAAGTGAGATGGGCTGGATAACACTCAAATGGAGTTTGATAAATTATTGTACATAGTAAATATGAGTAAATATGTTGCCTTCATCCAAAGTTGGTGTTTTTGTTTGGTTGGTTGGTTGTTTTTTTTGTCATATCTGGTTCTCATTCTGCTGTCAAAGTAATAGTACTGACATTCTTTTAAAGTTATAAAATGTATACTGCTCTCTAGTTGAAAAATGCAAATATTTTATTTATAGTTCACTGTGTGTAAATACTAGTGGGCAGCAATCTGGTCACACATGCAGCTTCAGCTCTTCAGCACTTTTTTCTTATAACCCTCCTTGCAGGAATCAGAAATTTTTACTCTTCCATGTATGTCATTCTAATGTTGTTCTTACAAAGATGTCAGTTAGTGAGGCCAGGCTTATTTTAGCAATTTGGCTGCTGTCACTTGGTAAGAGATGCAGCTCATGAAACGAAACAGGACACAGACTTTATCCCACTGCTGCTGTTGCTGAACCTGTGGGGTTTTTTTAACAGTCAAAGCATCCTATAATTGATAGTTCTGTGCCCTTTAAAAGAAACCATTTTGTATTTTTAGAAACATTGCCAGATGCTGCAGTAGATGTCAAGTAAATTTATACACAGAGGCAACAGAAAAAACTTTTGTTATCATGCACATTGCGCCATATACATAAACCCAAATTCATATCCCTGCAGTCCTTTCAGACAGGACAGCTCATTGGCTTCTAGTTTTATTCTCAGATTAGCAGGCATTGGCTTTTTATAGTTTGGTGTCCAACTACAAATATATGAAGAGGATTTCATGGCTGAAGCTGCCTCCCAGGGAACTGTTTGTGTCATTTGTTTTTATTCTTTTCCATCATTAACTACACAGAGTGGTAAAATGTTCTCATAGAGAAACTGAGTAGTGGCAGGCATGCTGTTAACATTTTTAGATATCCCACTACATAAGTATGAAACTAGAAGGTAAATTTACTGGAGTATGACAAAGAGAAACTTAAGAATGTCTTTGACTTGCATTTTAAATATTTATTTTCATCTGCATTTAACAATGTTTTTTATTTTGTTAAAGAATGCGAATTTTTTTTCTCTTCTGCTTTTTTTTGTCTACAATATAGTAATAGCTATCAACAGAGAGGAAGAAAAGACAAATATTTGAAATAATGGAAATTAAGGCAACTTTTTAAACAAAAATTCTTTAAATTGATTTTTGAACTGTTGTAGACTATATGGTTAAAGACAACTAACTGTTGGATAGAACGTTTGCTGAGAAGTTTTTATTTAAGAAAGCAGGGAACTTTTTGACATAAATATTTTGGTTGCTTTTTGATTTGTATGCTCCCTGCTGACCATTGCCCCTGGGAAATGGAACCTCTTTGTAGGTGTTAAAAAATTCCAGTTGTTCTGAAAGTTGTTGCAGTTTTAAGGTTCTTCTGATAGTTCATTATTTTTGTTCTAGAATGCCAGTAATTAAAAGAGTGCTTCTTGACAGGAACATAGGAATGCTTTTTGTCTGAGAAAAAAGCTGTGTTTGGTGTGTATTGGCAACAGGATGATCTGTTGGTTGTGTGCTGAGTATCCTTGGCGACAATGGAGACATTTTATTAGAAACATAATGTTGGTATACATAAAATACCCTTGACATGTACACAGTTGGTGTGTGTGATTTATCCTAATCACTGTTCAGTAATTATTAGTTTCCTGCTGTGAACTGGGAGGAAGAAAGACCTTGTTCTAATTTTTTTTTCCTTTGGTCTTTCTCCCCTTCAATTAGGATCATCTCGTAAAGAGATCACAAAGCATTGGGAATGGCTGGAGAATAACTTACTGCAGACTCTGTCCATTTTTGACAATGAAGAAGATATCACCACCTTTGTCAAGGGCAAGATACATGTAAGTGACATGTTTCCCTGAAGGACTTCCAGATTCTGAGAAAGGATGGGCAGATGATTGTAAGAATTCTTTATTCTTTTCAGTCATACATAGGTATGAAAGTGTTATGGAATGCATACAGCATTGTCAACATCAGGGCACAGTCAGAGCAAGTACTGAACAAGTGTATTTGAAGGGGAAGGGTTAAGAGCAGTAGATCTCAAGGAACGGCCTGCTTAGGATGTTCCTACTAATCCAAATATAATACCTCTTTTAAATCATTGCCAATTATGCCTTTGATGCAGGGAGAATGGTTTAATAAGGGTTCATCTAGCAACAAGTGGAGGGGAGAGAATTCTAGTTTGCAAGTAGTGTACTTGCCCTGCCAGTGGTCTGAGAGGCACCTGGGTCGTAAAGGAACTGTACCCCAGCTTCCACTGACTTTGGAATCTGGTGCCTGCTGGTTTTGCAGTTAACACATTTCAGATTCCCAGCCCACAAGTCCTCCAGAGCAAAAACTTATAAATACAGTTCTTTATTGAACTGCAGGAAGTTGCATCTTTTTCAGCTCTCCGGACAGATTCTTTCTATTTCCTGTGTGTGTCTGTGCATGAGAGAGGTCGTGGTCATTTGTTTTTCCTTCTGGCCAGTCAAGGTCTGACAGACTGCAGAGTTCTGCCCTTTCTGGCAGATGATCTTCTTCCAGTTGAGGAAGCATGTGTGCAAGTGAAAAGAGACTTCAGTTCTCCTGTGGGGTGTTCCAAGTGTTCCCAGGCCAGCCATGAGGAACTCAGACAAACATTAAACATGAGTGCTTGTGGCATGTGTTCAGGAGTGGATCCCAGACTCCCACAGGATCTGACTGCCCTTTCTGCATGTCTTTGCTGTTTCTGACATGACAGGATAAGTGCTGTGTCTTGTTCCTTTGTGCCTTCCGGATTGCTGCTGTGCCCCTTTACTTTGTACATTATTTCTGTCAGCAGGCACCTTCACTTCTGTTTCTCCTCTCTCCTCCCACGTCCTTTCAGGGCATTATTGCTGAGGAGAACAAGAATGAGCAGCCCCAGAGTGAAGAGGATCCAGGTAAATTCAAAGAGGCTGAACTGAAGATGAGGAAGCAGTTTGGGATGCCCGAGGTGGAGAAGTTGGTCAATTACTATTCCTGCAGCTATTGGAAGGGACGTGTCCCCAGGCAGGGCTGGCTGTACCTCACTGTCAACCACCTCTGTTTCTACTCCTTCCTGCTGGGCAAAGAGGGTGAGTTATGAGCCTACAAGTTGTGTTTCTATCATTTCCCATGATCTTTTTGATGCAGTTGATCTTCTGTGTGAACTAATTTTTAAGATGACAGGTTTTTTCCTTTTAGGAATCCTTGAGTTCTGTCTGGCTCAGCATGTAAATCAGTTCTTGCTCTCATAGGTGCTTCAGTGCTGTTTAGACTGAAAGCCTGAGTCATTTTTAAAAACATTTCTCAAGTTGTACATCTGTTCTACTCAAACTGGATTACTTTTTACAAGTAAGACTGGGTTAGAGAACAAAGCAGTATTTTTTCTCCTTGGTGAGTTTTATCTGGAGCACCTGCCAGGACCCAGCCTTTACAAAGCCTGAACTCCAGAGTCCAAAGCTAATTTGCTGGAAAGAAAGAAAGAAAGAAAGAATAAAAAATTGAGTAATTGTAGTTGAAAGCATTTCTTGGACGGGAGATAGTCCTTTTGGAACTGCATTATTTCTAGTCTAGTTAATTTCAAAGGTTATTTCCAAGTATTTTTGGGGAACCTAGTAAAAGTGTGAAGAAAAGAACTGTCCATGTGTAAGAGGGGAGAAAAATGCTACTCCACTGAGAGCTTGCAGGCTGCTAGGCCTTCATTTCTGTTTGGCTGTTGTTTTGCCTCAATTGCAATAATAGTATTTTTTAAATTCTTTTTCTCAGTTACACTGGTGATCCAGTGGGTGGATGTAACCCAGCTAGAAAAAAATGCTACACTGCTGTTCCCTGAGTGCATTAAAGTAAGCACGAGGGACAGTGAACTCTATTTTTCCATGTTTCTCAACATCAATGAGACGTTCAAGCTGATGGAGCAGTTGGCCAACATTGCAATGCGGCAGCTACTGGATAATGAGAGCTTCCTACAGGACAAGTCTCTCCCAAAGCCCAGGAAGCCTCTTAAGAACATCTCTGCATTAAAAAGGTATTATGTTCCCAGCAGTGAGAAAAGAAGACAGGTAATAGGGGATTGTAAAAAAAAATCTGCATTATTTTATAGCTCCCAGATGCTACTGGGTTTTTCTTACTCTAGGGGCTGCATCACTTACTTCAGTCATTAGCTTTCTGCTTGTTCTCTCTTTTTCCCCATCCCAAATTGGAGCTGAATTCACGTACACACTCGTGTCTTTCTCATGCATGGCTAGGCACTGTCAGAAGGAATTTTCAACTAGAAACTGCTGAAATTCATATGTTTAAAAAAAAAAAAAAAGGTGAAGGAAGAAAATTACACCAGCCCCTTTGTCTGAAGTTAAAGATTTATAAAAAGAAACAGATTTGTATTGTAATAAATCCTCTCACTGGGGACTGTTCTCTGCAGTTTCGGGATCTGATGTAACATTTGCAGATGCACTTGCATATTTTGTCTTGTATTGCAGGACATACCTTGTCAGGGAGGCATGTCTGAAGGCTGAAAGAGGAGTCAGAGGAGGGGTGGCATCTCAGTTAGAGAAAGGAATACTAAGAATACACAGCACAGTCTGAAGGTTGTGATTGGAATGAACATTTGACATTAGTGTTTGAGTGGGTTTTTCAAGCGAGAAGGAAAATTTCAGGATACTACCCTTTACTTTTCCTCAGAGACCTGGATGCTCGAGCCAAAAATGAGTGCTACCGTGCCACTTTCCGGCTGCCCAAGGATGAATGCCTGGATGGGCACACAGATTGTACCTTGTGGACACCATTCAACAAGATGCATATTCCTGGCCAGATGTTTGTTTCCAACAATTACATCTGTTTTGCCAGCAGGGCAGAGGAGGCCTGTCATCTCATCATTCCTCTCAGGGAGGTGGGGATTTCTTAGCTGTATGTTAAGACTACAGGCCTCTCTTCTCTTTCATGTCCTTCTTTCTTTTGTGCTGTGCTTTACGGATAATGGAAAGCATGCCAGATCCAAATGGCCCTTGTCTTTGTGTTCTAGGTGACAATAGTTGAGAAAGCAGATAGTTCCAGTGTCTTGCCCAGCCCTCTGTCCATCAGCACTAAAAGTAAAATGACCTTCTTCTTCGCCAATCTGAAAGACCGGGATTTCTTGGTACAGAGGATCTCTGACTTCCTGCAGAGAACACCATCCAAGAAATCCTGCAGCATCGACAGGGAGTGGAAGTGGAACGTGGCTGATCCTAGCAGTGAGGTACTAGGGAAATAGCTGGGAGGAACTTTATCAACTTTTCAGAGCAATGCTCCTTACAGTGTGTTTACAGTGCTGGTCACCAGCCAGTGCTGTCTCTGTTAGGCCATGAGCAGAGGAGGGAGCGTGAGCTCAGACATTTTCTGTTCTCTTGTGCAGGAGATTCCAGAGCTGCCTTCCAGCAGCCCCCTGGCTGTCAGCCCCACGTCTGCTCTCAGCCATCGACCCGTCAGCTTCTGTGCTGGGCAGGTGCCAACAGCCTCGCAGGGACTGCTCAAACTCTTCAGGAGGAATTCTGAGGAGCTCTCTGGACCTAAAGGGGTAAATAATATTTTTATGTAAAACAGTGAACTTTAAATAGTTTGCAGTAGGTTGCTGATTTCCTGGCATGCTCTAGAATGGAAATGTATTTTATCCCTGCTCAGTATCACTGCTGTGTGTGTCACAGTGGTAGTGCTGCATAGAGGTAACTTGACTGTCAGCTTACACTGTTTGTACTGACATACCTGAGATACTTGACCAGAGGCTGAGAAATGAGTGTTGCCAGTGTTCTGGGATGTGAATTCATGGCTGTGAAGAACTTTTCTTCAGAGCAGGAAAGCAAGGAACTTGTATCTCTGCTTGCTAGGTAATCATTGTGATCCCTGGTTCTGCTTGCATTTATGTGGAGATTTGCAAGGTATAGTTGTCAAGACTTGACTTTACGCAAGGTCATAACTTAACAGATGATTCAGAACAGGGCTGATTAGTATGTACAATCTTTTCTTCAGCAGAAAGAAGAGAGGTTTTGAATGTTGCAATGTATTTTTCCTGTGAAGTGCAGGCCTGAATATACCCAGAAATCATCTGGAATATACCTGTTACAAACATAAAAATGCAATAATCTCCTAAAATAACCATATTTGTTCCTATGAAGGCAAAGGAGAAGATGAAGGAAGAGTCTTGGAACATTCATTTCTTTGAGTATGGGCGAGGGATGTGTATGTACCGCACTGCCAAGACAAGGGAGCTGGTACAGAAAGGAATCCCAGAGAATCTCCGTGGAGAGCTGTGGCTCCTTTTCTCAGGTAGGATATTGTGCTGCATATTTTGACAGCAGGAATAAGCTTTCTGCACATCTCAGAGGAAAAGGTATGAATTTAGGTCATTTCAGAAGAAATTATTGGCAGGTTAGTTCCATCTGAGCGATAACTTTCTGGTGGCTTTCTTTATTATCCTAGTAGCTGTTGGGCCTCCTTTGTCTGTGTTTCAGTGTTGGGACCTGAAGTCTAACATGGCTTGACAATGAGTTTGTTGTTATATTTTCACATCTGTTTGTAGTTCATGAGTTCATGCAGTGCTTCTTGGCTCCCTCATCACTGAAACTGGGAATAAAATCTGTGTTTCAAAGATTTTTACCAGAAGTAAAGCAATGTTTGTTTGTCATTTCAGGGGCTTGGAATGAGATGGTGACTCATCCTGGTTACTACGCAGATCTTGTGGAAAAGTCAATGGGAAGGTACAATCTCGCTACAGAGGAAATTGAGAGAGATCTGCATCGCTCCATGCCAGAACATCCTGCCTTCCAAAATGAACTGGGAATTGCTGCCCTCCGGAGAGTCTTAACAGCCTATGCATTCAGAAATCCAACAATTGGGTACTGTCAGGTAAGAAAGAAGTCTTAGACTTGTTAGTCCTACACAGTGACCATGATTGACGTGGACTTTTTCTGCAATTTTTTGTTCAGTTTCAAGCTTTTCCTTCATGCTGTCTATGTAGTGGTGAGAAAGTAGGAAGCAAGTTGTGCTGCATCATCTCTTAAATATCCTTTGAACACACTATTTAAGTAGACTTTTCACAGTGCTGATAGGTGTAATGTCAGAATCTTTAATAGCTTTCCTGCCAGAGCTTTCCACAGTTCAGCAAAAATATCTGGTTTCATTAAAAGGTGAAATTAAATCAAATAAGTGATATTGCACATGAACAGTCTATTGAAAATGAAGCCCTTTGCTGTTTTGTGAAACAGTTTGGTGGAAATTCAGGTTCATTTTGTGTATTGCTGTCATGTTGCAGGTTCTCATTATGTTGTTCTGTTATGGCCAAATTCTTACAAAGACTTTGATGAAGACTTTGAAAATTATCCTTGTTCATGTTGTTTACTGAAAGTGTGCGACAAAAGGTCGTCAAATTATTTGCTGCCTCATGAACAGAGGAACTGAAAACAGGAAGAAAAATTGGCATAAGGTCATCAGTGGACTCAGATGCCAGTAGAAGCTGGAAATAGACGTGACTCTTAGTTTGCTGTATTCATGCTTTGAAAGTTTAGGTGGCCTGTAATAGCAGAGCTTTCATGAGGACCTCCATGTTTTCCCCCTGTACCTGAGTGTTTGCTGTGCTGGCTCCTAGGCCATGAACATTGTCACCTCGGTGCTGCTGCTGTACTGCAATGAGGAAGAGGCTTTCTGGCTCCTGGTGGCTTTGTGTGAGCGCATGTTGCCAGATTACTACAACACAAGAGTAGTGGGTGAGTCCTCATCACATTCCTGCTGCAGCCTGGGTTTTCAGCTGCACCAGCATCTCCCAGGAACATTTTGTTGTTCAGAATTAATTAAATTTTAAAGATAATGAAGCACAACTCTTTTCCTTTCAAAGTGGCAGGGGGGTGATGGAGACATGGGAGCAGACACTACAAGCCTCCAAGGTAGTAGTTCTACCTTGTAGTAACACAGAAGATGAAGTCACCAAAAACTGGTATCAGGAGGGATCATTAGCAGTAAGGAGGAATATCTATAAGAACATCACTGAGTTTTAGTTTTCCCCATCTGAATGACATGTTAAATCTGTGGAACAGGCGCTCAGGGAAGATTAGTGAAAGCACCAGTTCATGGTGCTTTTAAAGTTGGTTTGTATAAAAGACTATAGTATGGTGTAAATACCATAGTATCAATAATCCTCCACCCCTCCATTCAGGGCAAATGCACAGATGAATGAGAGGTTCTGTGTCGAGAGGTTGAGTCTGCATGCTCTGTGATATAGGAATAGTCTCATTGAGAGTATGGAGAACAGAGAAAAAATTACTGTCTTAATTTCAGTTACAATGTTCAGAGGTTTATACGAAATTTAGTGCACTCATACTATTTTGTTTAATAATTGCTTATCTTGGTACATGACACCACCGTTTTGAGTTCTGCCATTGTTCTGTTTGTTTGTTTCAGGTGCATTGGTGGACCAAGGCATCTTTGAAGAACTTACACGAGAGTATCTTCCACAGCTGTCAGAAAAGATGCAGGACCTGGGAGTGATCTCTACCATATCTCTTTCCTGGTTTCTCACTCTCTTCCTGAGTGTGATGCCCTTTGAGAGTGCCGTGGTCATTGTCGACTGTTTTTTCTACGAGGGAATCAAGTTTATCCTGCAGGTGTCATTGGCCATACTTGATGCCAACGTGGAGAAGTTACTACAGTGCTGCGATGAAGGTGAAGCCATGACTATTTTGGGCAGGTACCATTGTTGTTCTTATTTATAACAGAACAGTAACAGTGGCCTTTTAGTCATCATCTCTTCCTACCTTATAGCAGATCACAGGTAACACTCTAGGATGAAACTTGAGCTCCAGAGAGGTTTGCTATTGCTTTCTGCAACAGCTGAAATTAATTGTTGGCTCAATGATGGAGGAATCCCATACTTCTGGAGCTGTTTTGCAGCATAATGAATTCCTGCATCTCAATTTGAATTTGAATTCTTAAAGGTTGTTTATTTGAAGTTTACATATTAATTCTGGTTTACTATTTGGAACAGATTCTGGCAGGAATCACCTTCTAGAAACATAAAACGTTATCAAGTAGATATCACCCAAGTCTAGTAAATTTTCGTGTTTGAAATGGGAATCTATTCTATGTGCAGCAAGATCTTCAGCATATGACTAGAAACTTACTTTTAAAAGAGCAAATACCCCCCAAAATAGGGTGAAAATCAGCTTTGCTCCAGGTATATTGAGGGTAGCATTGCAGATTAGATGGGAAAAAAATAAATTCTCCTTCATGTTTAGATTAGTGATACAAAGAAGTTGGGAGTAATGCATGTAGGGTATTATTTTTTCTTCTGGACACTAATCCTGGAATCTTGCATCTTTCCTCATTTTTGTCCACAGATATTTGGACAACGTAGTTAACAGACAGAGTGTCTCTCCCCCTATTCCCCACTTGCATGCACTGTTGACCAGTGGAGATGACCCCCCACTTGAAATTGACATCTTTGAACTCATCAAAACTTCATATGAGGTAAAGTTCTCACTTGGTTTTTGCCCAAGAATTTTATTCTCTACTAACATCCCATTTTATACTTTGTGCAGCGAAAATCTGAGCAATGTTCATAGATTGAGATGCTTAAGGAGTGCAGGCTGAAGCTGTTGTGCCACCTGCTTGATATGAGTAGAACCTGACACTGTTGGCTGTTGCAGATTGCAATGAGTCTGCCCAATACCAGAGGGACTAAAATGAAGACTGCAAATAAGGGAGAAGTTACAGACTAGAGATTTCTTCCTGCTTTGTCAAAAAAGTCTCCATTATTACTTTTATTTGAGGATTGTCAGTGCTAAGGAGTTAAAGAGGAAAATTCTGGGTAAAATTGTGAAGAAACATGGAAGAATCTGCAGGAACATGGAAGAATCCCAGTTCACATACATGGGAATCCTGTTCTGTGAACCACATTATAGTAATAGGAAGGTGACCTCAGAACGGTGCCAATGCTGTTAAAATATCTCTACACAGATAGAGGTGTGCCTCACAATCCATACTGAGAATAAACTCATAAGAAATTTGATTCTGAATGATGGAAAGAACACAGGTGAAAGAATTGATGTTTGACAGTTCTTCTGTGCTAAGTGAGGGATCATTTCCCTCTTCATCTCGTTTTTCACCCCATCCCCTTCTGGCTGTTTACAGTCAGGCAGCTGTCATTTTTTCTGTTTGTTCTTGGTTTCTTTTTATAGAAGAGTGTCACTGAATTCATATTACTTGTCTGACCTAATCCATAGAAAAGCTTCTTGACTGTGGTGTTTCTGGCTAAATCTCATGGGGGTTCTAGAGGAAAAAATGACAGGGCTGGAAGGAATGACAGCCTGTCTCTTCTCTTATCTCTGCCACAGTACAGGACCTATATTTCTGTCTGTCCTGACAGATTCTTTTTCAGCTTTTCTGTAGAGACCTCTGATGTTGGATTTCTCATGAACTCTGAATTACTTCTCTTGCAGGACAGGAGTGAATAGGGAATAGAGTTCAAATTTTTTCTCATCTTGCTGCTGGTAAAAGGCCTCTAGTGGGTTTAGGTCATCTCTGAGGGGATAGTACACTTCTTAAAGAATGTGTAATTGATGATGGGTTGTTCTCTCTTCAGGAGATGATGTTGACCTGATCTGCTTCCTTTCTTGTAGAAATTTGGCAATCTGAAGGCAGATGACATTGAACAAATGCGTTTCAAACAAAGGCTGAAAGTGATCCAGTCTCTGGAGGATACAGCCAAGAAGAGTGTGGTATGTGACTCCCAGACTGAATGAGCTACCAAATGGCACATTAATGGAAAGTGTTTTGCTGTGAGCATTGAGAAACTTCGTGCTGTGGCAAACCAAGTTTTAAGTGACTGAAAGAATGATTGAATGAGATGTTTGGCATGGAGGGAGATAAAGAACACGTGTAGGCTTTGTCATAGCCTCCCATGCCTAGTGTTGTCTGTTCTACTGCTTGCCTGGAATCTTTGAGAAAAGCTGCCTAGCAGATAATTAATTTACTGCCATTTAGAGAGTGCATTAGGGAATTTTACTGAAGGGTTCGTGGCCAAAGGGGAGTATCCATATTTACTGCCATTATCTCCCATGTCCTAGGTGGAGAATCTCATCAGGGTGTTTATTTCACTGTTGTTATTTAATGCATCCAAGTCAAACATCTGAAGATAAAAACAAGAGGGAGGGGTGACACAATCTGCTCAGCCAAGTCTGCACAAACAGGAAATAAGCACAGTAAACTACTGAAAATGTCAGCAGATTCTGCTTGACTGCAAACTGCCTTCCTGATTGGTTTCCAGGGATATTAGAATGGTGACATTTTTCTTCCCATTCTGTGTAATATCTCCTTGCGCTTGTTTTCTTCTCTTCTGTGTTACACAGATTTTTCTGTGTAACACAGAAGAGAAGATACAAATTGTATTTTATTTTTCTACTTTTGAAATAAATTGTTCACTCTGTTTTATCCATAACTGCAGGTCCGAGCTGTGTCTGGTGACATTGGTTTCTCTATGGAAGAACTAGAAGAGCTGTATGTAGTGTTCAAGGTAAGAAACCTTCCTTGAGAGTGAGGAAGAAATGTTGTCACACACAGTACAAATAGCAAAGTAAGTTGAAAGGGAAGCAATGGCTTTGCTTTAATTATTAATGTGACCTATCAGAAATGGATGTGGCATTCTGTTACACATGGTGCCGGTAGGACTGGCACTGTTAATATCTGATTAAATATTTTTAATTTTTTTCCCACAAAGGTGGCCAAACCACATTCATAGTATTTGAATGATACTCAAAAAGAAACTGTAGAGTAAATGGAAGAGAATGTAACATAGCCCTGAGAATGGGGAGCTAGGATTGACTGTACCTCAATTTCTATTCTCAGGTTTCCCATTGACCTCATCTGTAATTGTGACAAGATTACTCAAGGGCTTTGCCTCTATTTGTCAGCATATATATTTTTAAAAGAATAGTATTACCCCACTGCATTTACCAAAGTTCGTTGTGGTCTGTTGTAGACTCAGAAAGAGAGGCTTGGTTCTAAAACCTGGATGTCCCCTTTGCAATAAAGGGAGTGACATTTTGTTAAAACCTGAAATCATGTTTTGTGTTTTTCACTTTAAATAATGCCTTGTGTTTTTCCTGAAATCTGTGTCTCTTCCTTCATTTTATATTGTTCTGTAGTGAAGTAACTCTGGGAATCACAAGGCAGATAATGTGTTTCCTGAAATGTCTCTTTGCTTCCTCAGTGCTGTTCTGGAGCTGTGACAGTCTCCACTCCTGTGGAGCAGCACCATAATCTGCCCTGTTAATCCTTTCCCTCCAAAGGCCAAGTACCTGATGAGCTGTTACTGGGGGAACAACCGTGCAGCTGCTGCCCGCCGGGACCAGAGCCTGCCCTACCTGGAGCAGTACCGCATAGACATGGAGCAGTTCAAGGAGCTGTTCATCAGCCTCACCCCCTGGGCCTGTGGGGCACACACCCCTGTGCTGGCAGCGCGGCTCTTCCGCCTCCTGGATGAGAACAGGGACTCCCTCATCAACTTCAAGGAGTTCGTGACAGGAATGAGTAAGTGGTGTTTTTGAAGAAAATGGAATGCTGCAAAAAATGTGTCTGTCCTTTTCCAAGAAGAGAACTGAAAGGAGATAATGGTGTGTTCATTGTCATGAGGGGGGAGGGTGGCAGGAAGCTTCGAGCTGGACAAAATACGCCTCTTTGGTGTGGATTTCATTATTGATTCTGCACGGGACTTTGAGCAGTCATTGTATGGGAATTCATTCTGGTTCGAACCTTTGAGCAGAGGGTGATTCTTTATCATTAAAGTGCTATTTTTTTTAACCTTTTTTTTTCTTTCTAGGTGGGATGTACCATGGTGACCTCACTGAAAAACTCAAAGTACTCTACAAACTGCACCTGCCTCCTGGTGAGTGACTGCTTCTGTACACTGCTGCTATTGAACATGGGCTGCTCTGACATCGACAGGGGATGCCTTAGGAGTTTTTCTAATGAAGTGGATCTACTGCTGTTCAATGAGAGATTTTAACATTTGCTTCTCTCTGAATACAGCTCTGAATCCAGAGGAGACAGAGTCTGCTTTGGAGGCCACAAGTTATTTCACAGAGGATGTGACAACAGAAGGTAATGCAACACTGCTGCCTTTACCTCTCAGTTAAGCAGGAGTTGCAGCATAGATCCATGTGCTCTGAACAGTGATTTTGTGCAAGGCATGATCTCGTGCTGGCAGTGTGTTAGGATTGCCAGTGTGTTTGAGTTCAGTGTCTTTGTTGCATGATGGGGAAGAAGTTTGGAGCTAAAACTCCTTGGTGCCCATTCCATGCAGAATACAGCATGCTCTGAAGCATGGGCACAGACTGCTGAGGAGGAGCAGTGTGCTTTCACAAGCCCGTCTCTCACCATGATTTAGGGTTTTTCATGCAAGTCTCATTGTCTCTTATTTTGTTTCCTTCTCTGTGTCTCTGTGTCTGACCTTTTCTTCTGTTTTATCTGGTATATTGTCCCCTCAAACCCTTTTTCTGCTGCTCAAGTATCTCCTTTTGTCTCAGAGCTGGATATCTGCCTGCACTGTGAGTCTCAAGGTCAGTCTATGGATTATGTGCATGCATTGAGCATGGCTGTGGTGCTGATACCAGCTGCCAGCCCAGTGTGCTGATGTAAATATTCTGAAATTATTGCTGCTGCTGCTCCTTGCTCATGACACTTTCACTATTAATAGAGTGCTATAAGTAATTAAATATCTTTCAGTATATTCTGACTATTGAGTTTCAGCCTTGGTCAAAATAGGTTTTGTCTGGCTTCTTTCAGTGGAATTCATCTCATCCTAGAATCTAGAAAAAGATGCTCAGAACAGAGTTGGGGGGTGATAGGCTTGCTGGCCTGGGTAGATGATCCCTGTGCCTACTCCACAGTCTTCCAGTGTAAAGGAATAAGGATGCATGCCACTGAATTGCCAAAGTGTTGGTAGTCTAGTTTACTGCATTTCTTAAAATACAACATTAGGGATTGTCAGATGGGAGGTCAAAGTATGTCAGTCATGCTAAACATTTACCAAAACACAATGATGCCCAAAAAAGTGTAAGTAGGCAATTGTGCAGTTTGGTGCTAGGTGGCTGATTTAACAGTCTGAGTTGAACCAAGACTTCCTATTTGCTCTAGTGACAGTGTAGGGAACCAGAAGTGAAGTTCATGAAGTTAGACTGCAAAATGCTCCCAAAATGTCAGTTCAGGCAGTGAATAATGAGGAGTGCAGGCATTAGTCACGTATGTGCTCAGTAGTGGTTTGGGTTTTTTCCGTTCATTATCTTGCTTTGGACGACTGAACAGCCTTGTCGTTAAGCCATCACACTGCTTTTCTGTCTTTCATATCTGTGTTTTCATGCTTTCTTTTAAGACTTCTGCTCTTCTACCTCAGCTCTTCAACCCACTTTTTGAGTGTGGCTCTTCATCCAGCTCATCCCATCAGCCTCATGCTTCCATCCTGTTCTGTTCACTCCTTTAACCATGATTTGGGAGTGTGAGATCTAACTTCTTGTTAACTCTTGTATAATTTAAATGTGTATATTGAGTTGTCTTAAGTTCTTTATGTGTTGTATTACTGAAAATCAGCTATTAATTATTTTATAATTCCACAATTCTTTAGAAACCCAAGAAGATAAAGGAAGGAGAAATGAGAATGGTCCAGAAAAAGGTAATATCATCATCATCAGTAGACCAAGTTTTGATCTTGTCTCTCTCATATTATGATCTGTTCATTGTCTCATACTGATCAAAGAGACCTTGCAAAGTGTCCCTTGTGGAGAGAGGTAAAGCAGGAGGTGAGCTGGGAAATAAGCATCCCTTATGCCTTACTGCTCCAATTCTTTTACATACCAAGATCACAGCATTTGTAAATCATGTTTGGTAAGTTATCAACTCACAGAGTTCATCTGGGAGACGTCAAGCTGATGCAGCACTGTTAAATTTTTTGCTCTGCTGAACTGCATCAGATAAACCAGCAGGAAACAATGCAGCCTTCCTGGAAGATGCTTTCCTGGGCTGTCAATAACACCTTCTTCAAGCCTGATTTTTGTTGGCTCAGCATTCACTTTTTAAGTCTGAAGTCATGACTGACAACTGGCTTGTTCTTGTCTTGCAGAGGAGAAAGGTACCAGTCCACAGGACTACAGATACTACCTAAGAATGTGGGCCAAGGAAAAAGAGAACAAGAAAGAAACCATTAAAGATCTCCCCAAAATGAGCCAGGTAAGAAAGGAGTATGAAGATTTCCAGTTGGATCATTGGAAGCTTAGTGCAATTCTGCAGTACCTGCAGCCATTGTGCCAGTATGTTCAGTCCTTGCCCATAGCTTTCCCTGCTGTTCTGGTCTGGTGAGCTTTAGAACCTCTAATTCCACACATTTCTGTTGAATTCTGCAGTGGATATGGACAAACTGCTTTGTATCAACCAATCAAACGTAATGGATTCACTCTCCCTCATGGAACAGTTTTTCCTGTAAGAAGTGCACTCTGTGTCTTCCCTCCAGGGCAAGATGTTTCAAATATGCCATCAGTCACAGAAACTTGTTCAGCTTTTTTGGTTTCACATTGCTTCGAGTTAGAGCTGCTTGGTGGAGAGTGAAGAATGTGGTTACAAAAGAGAGAGTCAGATGACTGGTGTGATCTTTTCTGTCTCTAATTTCCTTGATGGGTCCTACTTAAACCAGTTCAGAAATGCTTAGAAGCTGACCACAGAAGAGTAGCAGAATAAAAGTAAAACTTCAGGTTTTCTTAGCATTAGTGAATATGTGACTACTGTGTCCATCTGTCAGCAGAGAGCCCACCACTATTAAATTGCCAGCTGTGTCTCAATTCAGCCACAACAGAGAGGGGGGAGTTTGGCTGTGTCAGACTGTTCTGAATCAGTGCAGTAAGTTACCACTTGATGGGGAGGCAAATGAGCAATGAGTCGTTTGAGATGGTGCCTATTGCTTCATCTGCCACTGACAACTTTTTTCAGCCTTATACATGATTATTTGGTCTTTGTCTTTTAAAGGAACAGTTCATAGAGTTATGCAAGACCCTTTACAACATGTTCAGTGAGGACCCCGTGGAGCAGGAGCTGTACCATGCCATTGCCACTGTGGCCAGTCTGCTTCTGCGGATTGGGGAAGTTGGGAAAAAATTCTCCAACAGGCCCACAAGGAAGTCTGAGGACTGCAAAGCAAACAATACCCAAGATCCTGTGAGTGAAGAGGAGTCACCAACATCTGAACAGAGTCAGAATTCAGCAGTGGAGCAGCAACCCCAAGCTGACCATGAGGACAAAGCCAGTGTTGACGCTCAGCCTGAAAAAACACAGCAGGAAAACCAAACTCTAGGAGATGGGTCAGGGGAAGGACAAGGCTCTCCTTTACAGCTGCTATCAGATGATGAAACCAAAGATGATATGTCCATGTCTTCCTACTCCATGGTCAGCACGGGCTCCCTGCAGTGTGAGGACATCGCAGACGACACGGTGCTGGTGGGCTGTGAGGGCAGCAGTGCAGCTGCCAGGTATGGCAGCACGATTGACACTGACTGGTCCATCTCCTTCGAGCAGATCTTGGCCTCCATGCTGACAGAAACAGCCCTTGTAAACTACTTTGAGAAAAAAGTCAACATTCTCCAAAAGATCAAGGATCAGAAGAAGGTAGAGAGGCAGTTCAGTTCATCCAGTGACTATGAACTTTCCTCTGTGTCAGGGTGAACTCCAGAAAGCAGGAGTTGTCTTTGGGAGATAAAACAGGAAGATAGTGTGGCAGATGGCAGGATGGTTTGGTACTTTCTGTTTGGGGTGGTTTTTTTGTTTATTCAGAGACCAGAAACTACACAATTACAATAGAATCCAGTTGATAAGGGGCTCCTGACAGTGACTGTCTAGGTGTTTCTTTGGCTGCTCTGGCTGAGAGAATTAGATTACATTCTTGAGAGCCATTAGAACCTAATAGCCCCTGACATATAGAATTACCACCATAAATTATGCATGTCTGCCTTTTGCTATCTTTTATTTCAATGAAGTTTTATTTCAGACAGTAACTGCTCCTTGCCTGCCCTTGTTTGCTGTAGGTTCCTGAGTAACTTGCACAGCAGACGCAGCCTGGCTTGAAACCATGCTCACCTCTGGCTGCCAGTCCGAGAGCTAATGCAGTGTAGTCAAGTGCTGTAGGACTCTGACCTATAAATATCTTGTACATTCTTGTAAGCTGTTCTGTGACTCAGCAGCTATAAGGCAAATGTGCCCCACTGCTCCCAGCACCCTAAGATCTAAATACAGACATTGCTCAGACCTGCAGGTTTCTTTCACATGTGATTTGGCATTTTCATAGTGTATGATCACTTACTTTCTCCTTCAGAATTCAGGAATTTTCAGGCAGATGTGGTTTCTAGCATTTGCTTTTCTATTTCTTTGAAAGCCATTGGTTTTAGTTTGTCTGGGAAGCCACAAGCTCCTTGACTTCAGTGCAGAAGTGATACTGAGTCAATCAGTGGGCCCATGATGGTTATAATGAGGGAGTAAGTTCCTAAAATAGAAGTCAGTGAATCAGCCTCAGCATTCCAGGGCAGTGTCACACTGGTCTGCTGGACTGTCCCTGTCGGTACATTCACTATTTAGTGCTGATTCCCTGCTTTTCCTAGCTAGTGATGGGTCCAGTTTTTAGGAGGACCCCTAAGAATATTCTGATCAGTCAGCTCTCACAAATGCTTGGAGCAGGAAGTTGTGCAGGAGCACTGTGCCACCTGCTGCTGCTCAGTGTCCTTCCTGACAGTTTAAAAATGGGCGTGCTCTTAGAAACTACTGCACATCCAAGGGCATTTGTACCTAAAGGGGAAGATTTCAGAGCAGTGTGGCTCTGCCATCAGCCCCTTATGGGAAACCTCAATACCAGAGCTCATTCCAGTTAGAGGCAAAATAACTGGGAGACTGAGTGAGAGTGGTCTTTTAAATCAATTAAAACCAGAGGAAACTATGAGTTGCCCTCCTGGTAGCAGGGTGTGTTCTCCAAGGGAGGAGAAGTAATGCTGTTATTACAGATAAACTCATCTCAGCACGGAGGCAGTGGCCTTGCAGGGGCAGGGCAAGAGATGCTGCTGCCCGGCCAGAGCAGACCCTGCACTGAAGGCAAGGTTTGATCCAGCTTTTGGCTGGCACTTGGGATTTAAAGTTAGGAAGGACACATGTGGATGTTCCCATTTAACACTGCTTGGTGTGCTACTCAGTGTTAATTCATCCTCGTGACATTTTTGGTCTGTATTCACAGCTGGTACATACTTCTTATTTCTCTGCCTCCTCTGTCCTGAATCACTGGAGAGCAGCCATTAGTAAAATTGCTTTTACTAATTATTCAGTAATTTATTGTAATTTTTTTAAAGTACAAATAATACATGTAATTTTACACTGTCTGTCTTACCTGTCATGTATTCAATAAATGAATCAGAATCCTATAGGCTATTTGGCTGTCATTAATTTCTCTCTGAGCTCATGGAGCTGGTTCTTTACCCAGTTATGAGAAAGTGTGTCACTGAAACACTGGGAAAAACAAAAACTCTCCAACATTTTTAGTGTTAGAGAATCAAGGTATTACTTTATTCTGGCCAGGATGTGCAACAGAAATCATTTCATCCACACATACCCAGGTGTGCAGAGAAAATCATTGCATGATGCATGGCTCTTTACTAGATTTTTCTGATACTTACACAGTCAAAACCCATAGAAATTCATTGGTTCAATGTTCATTGGTCCCAAGTTACATTTTTTTTAGTATTTGGTTTCTTTTGGTTATGGATTTCTTCGCCTCTGATGCTAATGAGGTCCTCATTCCTTAGTTCTCTTACCGGTCTTTTCCCGACCAGGTGTTGCTGACCATTCCAGGGGCGATTTTTGGAGTTGGTCATTAATGGTTCTTTAGATGGTCGTTAATGGTTATCTTCACTGCTACTCTCAGTCTGTTGAGCTGTTAAGCTCATCACCTCTTGAGTGATGAAACAGTCCTTTGAAAAGAAACTTAAAATTCCTTTCCTCCAGGCAAAGGCAAACGAAACCCCTAACTAAAGTTATATAAAAAATTTAGAACTTGGTGTATTTCCCACCAAGTGGACTTGGTGTGACTGCACTCTGACTTTTCTTTCTTTCCTTTTTTCTTTCTTTCTTTTTTTTTTTTTAATTATCTTTTCTTCATATTGGGGGTTTTTTTCCTCCTTTCTCCATTTTCTTTTTTTTCTTCGCTTTTTTCCTTTTTTTTTCCCTGTTCTGTTTCCCTCGCTTTTCCTTATTATTCTGTAGACTTACTTTCTACATAACACAGACCAACACATCTCCGGGCCGGTGCAAACCTCGGCCGCAGACAGGAAGGTCACGCACCGCCAGCCGGCCCCTGCCAAGCTCAGCTGCTGCCGGCACGGCGCTGCGGGGTCTGCGCCGGTGAAAGGCCGTGGCTCGATGTGTTTGGTTTGTGAGAGGGGAGAGAGCCCGTCCCGGTCTCGGTGTCGCTGCCCGGCCCCGGTGTCTCTGCCCGGCCCCGGTGTCGCTGCCCCGTCCCGGTGTCGCTGCCCCGCCGTGGGTCCCGGTCTCCGTGTCGCTGCCCGGTGCCGCCGCCGGGGGGCGCTGGCGGCTCGCGCGGCGGTCACGTGGCCGCAATGGCGCAGCGGTTCTGGGTGCTGAGGTGTTGCAGCTGCCGCCGCTTCCAGGGGCAGCAGGTGGGGACGGGACGGGGTGGGACGGGACGGGACTGGACGGGGGCAGTGCGTTCCGGGCCCTGACCGACCCCTCTGTGCCCTCCCAGGCCAAGCGCAGCCGGCAGTGGAGCTGCAGCGTGTGCGGCCAGCGGCAGGCCGTGCAGAAGGTGAGGGCAGCCCTACACCCTCAGCCGCGTGTCCTGGCCCTCAGTGACACCTGGGCTGTCGCCTCACCTCGTGCTGTGCCCCTCTGGCTGCTCCCTCAGCCGTGTCCTCATTCATTCTGTGCAGGTTTATGGGGAGGGCTCCGGCCTGGAGTGCAGGCGCCACGTCCAGAAGCTGAACTTGCTGCAGGGTGAAGCAGAGGAGGCGCTTGGTTGGACATCTCGGTACAGTGTTCAACCTTTACCGGCTCGGTGCTTTTGATGTGCTGCAGCTGATGTGCATCTTCACACCCTGGGTGCCTGTTGGCCAACATGAGCATGTCATGGGAAGGTTTTGTGGCCTGTTGAGAGGCCTTGACCATGCCGGTTTTGGCCTCACCTCATAGGAACAAGTGCTCCGTTGGGGATTTAGTGTCCCAGCATGTTTCTTTTGATGAGGATTTCTTTCAGATAACTGTAGCATGTGTTGGTGAGGCCTTTACTCATTAATATGTGCACAATAGGGTTTGGGTTTGTTGTGTTGGGTTTTGATTTTTTTTTTTAATTTGTTTTTTCCTGTGTACTGTTTGATGAGCTGACTGTGGAGATGTCCCTTCTACAGATTACAGTCCTCATCAGATTACATCCTCAGAAAACATCCATTTGAAGAAGTTGCTGCCTAGCTGTTGGCTTTTAGGGGGGTTCACACTGTGAATCTGTTGAGTAATCACTGCTGCTATTGATAAAAGACTTGTTCAGTGGAAACACTTGGGTGTAATTCCTGCTGGCCTGGAAAATCTGAGTAGCACTTTCCTGTTTATTTCATTTCTGAATCTGTTTATAAATCATCTAATCTTGAAGTGGTCTTGAACTGGTCCAGCCTCCTTTTTACTCAAAGTTATTTTCAGGGATCGGTCAAGGGTAGTTACGTAACTTAGTTGTGATTACACAGTGCTTCACAATTAAGCTTGGGGAAGAAAACTCATTGTTCACTTTATCAAAAAGTGTTGCTATTTTTATTCTCAAAGAATTGTGAAATTCAAAACATTATGAAATGACTTCCCTTTTCCTTGCTTTCATTGGATAAAATGAGTGAGTTTAAATTGTTGTACCAAACAAACACTTATATCCCTAGTTAAGATCAATTAAAATTTATCATTTCATAATTAGTGGCTTTAGATCAAACTTGCAACTCTCTATAGCAACAAGGAGGGCTCTAACTAGAGTTTCTAACTAGATTTAATCAAGTATTTGGGCAATGTATCTTGCAAATCATTCATTTGGTGTAAGTTTTTCCATAGATCCTGTTTTTTCTGATATGTCTCCTGTCCATGTTTTCTGTTCAATCCCTTGTGCTATGACTGGGTGATTTGAAGCCTATAAATCAACAGAGAGGACTGTGTTCTAGAAATTATAATTTAAACCTCTATTTTAGGTGTGTAGAAGACTCTGTAAATCACAGCCAAAATAGAGCAGCACAACATGAGGACAGTTCAGTCCAGCAGGTAAGATCTCTACAAAGCTGAGGTAAGTACAAAACCATTCTGTTCTGGGTGAATCCTGGTGAAACCAGTGATCCCTTTATACAGTTCAGACAGCTGGAATGGTGTATCAAATCAGAGAGGCTCCTGCAGAGACAGAGGGAGGTGTACACAGAAACTGTTCCACTGGGGACTGAACCTGGGAACATGATACAGGAGCTGAACTGATTCATGATTTGAGGCATTTGGCACATGTGTAACAATACCAAAAATGAGAACCCCCATATTTTGCTGTTTTTAGTAATTCTCCAGTATTGTAGGAGGGAAGGACAGAAGGCAGTCGTTGGACTAAATATCTGGACCAGGAGAGTGAGGATCAGGAAGATGACGAGGAGGAGGCAGCTCTGGAAAGGCAACAGTTCTGTTCCCAGAGAAAGAACACTGTGGGAGAACAAAGGTACAGAGAGAACATTTTGCAAATTCAGTTTTGCAATTCCTGCCCCCGGGTGGTGACACTTGATTTGGAGGTGTGGGAGGGAGCTTGTCTCTGAGATCTGAGTTAAAGTGCAGGTTGCAGTGTATGACCTGAGCTGAGCAGGGATTTGGTATTTGGGGATAAAGAACCATGCACTTTATGAACCTCTCTGGTGATCTGTGAAAAGAATCACAGTGGATCTAATCTGTCCTTTGTGAATGGTTTTCTTGGCCAGGAAACACCTGAAGCGCTTCCTCTCCAGTGATGTTCCAGAGCATGCAGAAGAAAGTGGAGTTTCTCAGCTTGTCAATCAAGCCAAAAGAGTTAAAACCACTGAGGTATTTTAGCTATAGAAGATGCTCCTGTCCTCTTTTGTATCATCATAATTTTTAATTTTTATGAGTCTTCCTCTGCTCTTCTCCAAGCAAGCCAATGAATGACTGGGGAGGAAAAAAAATGCATTGGGGATTTCTCTCTGAAAGGTTTTATTTAGGCAAAGCCACTGCCACCTTTAATGTTTCTATGCTGCATTTATAACCGAGTTCTCTCCCTTCTTACAGCACAAGAAATGCTTTGTAGCAGTGCCTGGTGGACATGATGGAGATGCTGGTTTTGGAGGCAGTGTGGTTCCTGCTGTCTGTGAGTCTGTAGTGCCTGAGGAGAATACACAGCCCCCAGCTGCTTGTACTAAACCATCCAAGTGGGCAAAATTTCTCTCATTATCTGACAACTCCATTGAAAATGCTGCTGCAGTGACCATGGCACTGCAGGAGGGCAGTGGAGGTGTGGGGCTGGACAGCACCACTGCTGGTGGGGCCTGGAGGTGCTCAGGACAGGCTGGAAGAACTCTGCCTCAGGGTACAGGTTTTGAATTTAGAAAGTGTGTTGCTAGCACTGAAGATGTGGCCTCAAGACTGCCCAGCAGCAGGTGCTCAGTTGAGGATGTGCCCAGAGAACCTCACAGCCAGGTGCTAAGGGTGGGATCTGCACCAGGGAGCACTGCAGGAACGTGGTGCCTGGATACCACAGGGAGGGTAGACACTCTTGGTACCTCCAACCCTGGGCCAAAGCTGAGCAACCCTCCTTGTGAGCAGCTCTTCTGCACAGGTGAGGAGTTTGATGATGATCTCTGAGCTCAGGCAGCTTTGGTATCTTTGTCTTAATACATTTGATATGTTGTTTGCCGAGAGAGTTTTGAACTAGAGGTGATTTTACTCAAAGCCATAGAGAAACTGCACTATTAAAGTTGTTTACTTGCTTGATGGTTGTGTTTGGGGGGAAGAGACTGTTGTTCTCACATTAGTGTTGTCTAGCAACCTCAGCAGCTAGAAATAGGAATGGAAGTAGGTCAGGCTGGGGAGAGAAAGCTCCCAGGCTTTAAGAATTCCTGGCCTGTACAATTAACTTCTGTGATTGACAACTCCTTACAAAATACAGCTCTTTTCCCCCAAACTCCATCTTTGTTGAAATCTCCCATAGCAACCCTTTCTCCCAGAGCTGCAAGCAAGCTCCAGCACCAGCAAGGCATTAGGATTTCTCTTCCTCAGTGTAGCCCTAAGTATACACCAAAGTATGTGCAAAAAGACAGTCCTGGGCTGCTTTGTTTTCACCCTCATCCATAAATAACATACCTGTGATACTGAAATGCTCACACAGATACATCACATGCAGTAGTATTTATTTTTGCTCTGTTCTACAAGCACTTAAGAACATGAGACAGAAACCCAGAGTAAGAATGATTAACCACAATAACTCGTGCTGTGTTATCTGCTTTCAGCTAGAAAAGTGCTTTTTGTTACTACTACAAGTGAGGTGGCTGCTTAGAATACTGGATGGCATCTAGTGCTGCCCCAATGTCGCAGTTCTTGGTCTGCAGGAGCCGAGTGAGCCATCCACCCTCATCAGAGAAGCCCATGGAAAGCATCTGGGACAGGGACTCGATGAGGCGAGGGTCAGCTTCTGTCAAAAGAAGAATAGTTCAGAGTTCAGCTATTTCACAATTGGAAAGCCAGGCAAGGCTTTAATAGCACTCTTTCAGAAGAGGAGACATGCTTTTCTTTGTCTCCCAGGAGTGCAGATGTTTGAGATAAACAATACTTAGTCAGAGCTAAGCAAAGTGCTTAGCGAGGCTCAGCTGGCCTGGCTGTGGGACTCCATGCTGCTGATCTCAGTTTAGGGGCCTTAGATACTGTTACTGGTTCATGGTTCCCACCAGAAAAGTAAGTCCCTAGAGCCAGAGAATGTATTGGTCCACATCCTGCATTAAAAGGCTCTCGAGCAGTACACAGCAAGGACATGACAGGGGACAGCACCTATTCTGTGTTGCTCAAATGGCATATTAGCCTAAGGTCAGACATCTGGTTAAGACTTAGCAGCCCACATTCAAGAGAGGAACCACCTGCTCATCTCTAACGGTGCAAGAGCTGCCAAACCTGCCCAAGTCAGGGACAGGTTTGGCTAAAACAAGTCTGCTTGTGTCAGGCCAGGTTGGCAGTTCCCAAGCCAAAGTTACTCTTAGTTTTGAAACCTGCACACTCTCTCCTACCTGGGGGGAGGTGTGGGTAGAGAGCAGCTTCTCGCAGTCCTGTAGGTCCTGGCTGGGGAGGATCCTGAGGCACATTCAGGGAGCTGGGACCATCTGTGTCTGGCATTTGCAGAGACTGCAGTTCACCTGTGGAAGGATCCACTTCTTTGGATGATAAGTGGGTCCAGTCCTCCTCACCCCCCGATGAACTGCTAGACTCACTGTGTTCCTGAAATGGAAAAAAAAAGGTCCAGGTGCTGTAGTGCTTTCCAGGCAGGATGCACACTCCTATTTGCCTTTAATATAAACAGTTACATCCACAAGAAGTCCCACCACCTTTGCTGTAAACCTCTATGGTTAAAAAGGTGCTGTTTACCATTAAATCTACTCTCATCTTAATATTCACTCACACCATGCATGCTGGGATGCATGGTGGGAGTGAGTATTTCCATGGAAGTGATTATATTCAATTACTGTCATAATTCCTACCTGGGAGTGGAAGCTGCCATCTTCCATTTGTGTGGGCACAGGATCTACCACCATGTCTTGTATCTGTTCTGCAAGGACATTCACTTGTGTAGCAGACTCTGTGTTATTCCAGTCTGCTTTGGTCTGAACATTCTGGGTTGGAGCACTGCTGGTTGCCTCAGCATTGGTCTTCTCTTGGTCAGTAGAAGTGGGAGTCACTTTGCTTCTCTGTCCTCCGTGTTCCACATCAATGTCAACTTCAATACCTAGAAAAGCATTTGAGGTGGACAAAGTCTTAAAGAGGTTTTTTCAAAGCATGGTCCTAAACGATCCTAAATGGATCAATCCTGCTCTATACTCTTTAAGGTTTCTGTCATCCTACAATTTGCTCTGTAACATGAACATGCAGGAATTAAAATGCAAAGCATTCTTTAATAAAGAATAGCTAAGCACCAAATAGTCATCTTCCCCTACACAGATAAGCCATACATTTAGAGGACCAGGACAGAAGTTACATCTATGTCCCCATAAACCAGGCAAAATCCAGAGTCACCACTGATTTGAAGTTAGTGTTACAGTGCTGACACATTAATGAAATCTTTCCTCATTTTCTTTCAAAGAAGTACTGAGTGGCTGTTCTAAGCCTAAGCATTATTAGTATCCAAGTGTAAATTAAGCCTTTGAGGCTTAGGAGACAGGAGAAGTTCCAAGACCAGTCACAACACTTGACTTCTGCTCCTGTTAAACAGACCTGTAAGCCAGTCTCAAGGACTGGTAACAAACTGTAGGTCACTTACCCAGGGGGCTCAGAAAAGCTGCAACACTCTCCCCAACATTCTTTAAGAAGGTGACATTGGGGTCCTGAGGCTGGCTGTTAGTAGAAGCTTCTAGAAAAACAATTTCTTGTTAGCACACACAAGCTCAAAGGGAAAGGGCACCTGCAGAGGGTGTGTCCCCACAGGAGCTTAGTGCTCATTGCTGTCACTCACATACATTACAGAACAAAGCACTACAGAGAAAAACTAACTGAGCTACCTCTGGAACAGAAAGCCAACATTAGCATTGTTATGGCTCATTAGCCATGCTGAAAGGCAGATCTGGAGAACAGTGACATGCTTGACCTAACAGCAGAGCTTGGTTGGGTTCCAGATACTTTTATCTGCATCCTCATTGATTGCATGGACCCAAGCGCACCTTAAAGCAATCACACTTTGCGCTGAAAGGTGCCAATTATTTCAAGCAAATTAGATTAGTTCCTTTATTTTCCCACACAGACTCTACCCTGTGCTGCAGAACCTCAGCCAGCCTGAAGCTCCACCACCACCTTGTCTAGCAGGGCATCTCCTCTTACCTTCTGCAGCAGGTGCACTGGGGGCTGCAGCAGTGGCTTCGGCTTGCTCTGAGCTCTGGCAGGGAGCCGCAGGCCCAGGATACCCCCAGCAGTGCATCCACGGGAAGGGTGGAACACCATGGCGCATTTTACGGAGCCAGCGTCCTCGGGGAAGCCACTGTAAAGGGTGACATCCATGTGACACTGGGTTCTGAGCAACTGAAACCCCTGACCTGAATTTGAGGAATCTCCCACTCATCAGTTCCCTTCCATAGATTTTGCTCACCTCAAATGGATTAAGCAGTGGGCTTTGGAACATCACCATGTTGTGCTCCTTGTGGATGCCCTTCCCCTCACAGGTGCTGCACAGGTCATAGTCTGGACAGACACTGCACTTGAACCTGGCCCCCACCACGGGTCCCTCGCAGCCATCACAGATGACATTGGGGTGCACCATGTTGCGGGGAGGCTCCTGGCTGCACTGCGAGCGGTGCTCTCGCTTGCACTCCTTTTTCTCTGTTAAGGAAAGGAAACTTTGCATCAAGAACAGGTTACTATTTACAGGCTGGAAATCAGGCAGAGGAGGAAGCACAAACAGCCCGTCAGAGCAGTGTTGACTTACTAGGTCAGTTTATTTTTACGCTGGCTGTCAAACCTAAGCTGGGCTCATATAAGAGACCTTAAACCACGTGCAAAGAGGTTTTGCAAAGATACCTTCTCCTGAAACCAAGCATGCCTTATCTAAACAGCTCTTGGCATGCTTATTTTAGATTAGTACTGCACCACCTCATCTGGCTTCTCATCCTACCTTCCCAAGCACTGTAAGAACAAAATGTTTCTGGAGAACGAATTAGGAAGGCGGATGCCAGGAAGCATAACATGAGAATGGGGACAACAGGTGTGGTTCATTAGATGGATTGCAGATACAGCTTCGAGGCCATCCACCTGAACATAAGGGAGTAGGGAACAACTATGTACTGGGAAAGTGGAATTAAGGCTAACACGTTGTGAATATTTAAGATACCAGTGCTAATCTAGTGTATCCAGGGAACGAGAATGACAAGAGCCTTACACGGAGCCATCTGATAGGGCTAGGAGGAAACTTGTGGTTTGTTTATCCCACGTCAGATTCCTGTTCTGTCATATTACACTGCCCTTTATTTAACCTCCCCCGCAGAGGCCGCACCTTCCACCAGGCCCTTGAGGACACGGGGAAGGGCCAGGACTGGCTTCTCCCGTTTTGGGAGCGCTGCCAGGAAGCGCTCAGCCGAGACCCGCCATGCCCTCCGGAGCTGCCCGGCCGTACCTTTGATGTAAACACGGAACACGCCATCCCGCACGTAGGGCATCGCCAACTCCAACTCCTCGTCACTGGAAAAAGCGATCAGGTCCCCGTCCTCATCTGGAAAGGGCGAAGTGCAGGATGACGGGCCCGGTCGGGTATCACAGGGGATAACGGGGTACCCAGAGCCCCGCGCCCCGAGAACTGCCAGCCCCGGGACACCCCCCCGGGGCCCGGCCCGCAGCGCAGCCCCAGCCCCGCTCACCCTTGTAGTGCATGCGGAAGGCGGGCGGCGGCCCGGCCCGCAGCAGCCCCTGGAAGAGCTCGGCGACGCGGTCGTAGATGGCCCGGTAGCGGGCGGGCGGCGGCAGGGAGAAGCGGCGGATTTCGCGGGCCGTCTCCTCCTTGCCCAGCAGGTAGGCTTTCACCGTCAGCGCCGCCATGGCTGTGGCGCAGCAGGAATTGAGGCCGGGAGCCGAAACGCACACGGAACCACAAGGCGGAGCGAGCGGCGGCAACAGCAGCTCCGGTGGCCGCGCTTTTATAGCGCCACAGCACCGGCCACGCCCCGGAGTGGCCACGCCCCCTCCACCCGGGCCCCGGCTCCGCCCCGAGACAGGCTCCGCCCCCGATCCCGGTCCCGGTCCCGGTCCCGGTTCTGGTTCTGCTCCGTCACCATCCAGCAGGAACCGGAAAACGCTGAAGCCGCGTTTTTCTGCAGCAGGGAAAACCTGTGGATACGTACAAACGCCCGTGTCTGCTCCCTGCCCTGTTTGGCCCCGAGTTTGCGCCCCGGGGCAGTGCCAAGAGCGTTTAGGGGCGCGGGGTTGTGGTCCCCAAAGCACCGGCGGGGCCTGGGCGGCGGGGAGTGAGTGCGACATGGGGACCTTCTGAGTGGCCTCCGAGACACACCGGTGGGGAAGCACCACACCACGGGGCAGTGCCAACACGGCGCTTGGCCATCCCGGTCCTGCCTGTCCCTTCCATCATGGATGGCACCAGGGCCAGCTCGGGCAGGGAGCAGAGGTGACAGCCACGCGCCAGCCCCGCTCGTGCAGCTCCCACCGGAGGGGTTTGCATGCCAGGCATGACAGGAGTAAATAACTCTTCCCCGAACCCCGTGTGTCGGAAGGGGGGGACTAAAAATAAAGACACTGGTGTAAACACAACTGACATTAAGGAGGCTGTGCTGTGGCCTTTCCAAGCTGGTTGGCAGCAGTATTCTTTGCAGATCAGATACAGTTGACAGGCCTCTTAATCCGGCCACAGGAGGTTTCAGCTGGCAGAACACACCATCTGTGCTGTCCAAGCATAATTAAATAATGATGGATCAATGATTATTAGGTTCCTTGTTGGTGTTAATTTCCTCTCACCCAAGGGCCTGACCACTCTGACTCTTGGTGCTGTATTTCTTCGTTTAAGATATTAAGAACTTAGGAGAAACTGTGTCATGATTTATCATCTCCTGTAATCAAGAGAAGCATAAATTTTAATTTCCACAATGGGAAGGTAGTTTATTTCTTGACCTAAAGTATATATATGTTAAAACACTTGGCTTTTCATGTAGAGACATTTTTGGCATATGCGTGGCAATGTTGAAATTGCAACCCTTTCCTGGAAAATAGTATTTACAGTGGAAAAGTTTGCCCCATTTAAGTTAAAATGTTTTCTAGAAAATTCAATTTCTAGGTATAACATGGCTAATATTTCCACCATAAAGGAGTGGGTTAAAGTTTAAACATCAGCAGACTCAGGTGGAAACATAGATCATGCTGTGTAGGAAATGATTCAGCAGCTTCTACAGCAGGATATATTGAAAGATTTGGGCAGGAAACAAGGCTGTGTTGCGTTCACCTTCCCTTTTGCCTGTTTGTTGTGTATATCCTTTTGTCTGAAAATGTCAATGAAAGCTGATGACTTGACGTTGTTGAAGAATGTTATTTTTTCCATAAAATCTGATGTGGCACCAGCAAAAGCAGGACATGCAGTAGAGGACGCTCTGGCAGTGCTGGATCTGCCTCACCAAGCAGCACCTCCAGCATGCCCATCTCGTGTCTTGTTTCTGAGGACCCCAAGGGCCACTTTTGGTCTCATCTATAAAGGCAGAGACTCATATTTTGAGACTCAGCTCCAGCACATTGATTCCTTTGGTTCCAAGTTGCTGCTGTCCCAGACAGCTCCAATTCCTATTCTCCATCCCTGCCTGTGTTTGAGGGGTAATTGTCCTCAAGTTGCTGAGTCTTTACATGTCATTTCTGTCTCCAGGCTAATTAATTGTTGCATTTATAATTATCAAGCAATGCGCGAAAATAAAATCAGAAATCTGAGTTTTCCTCTGTGTCCACTTTAATCCCCTTCTCCTGGTGGGACATGCTGAGTCACGCTCAGCCTTCTGGGTATGACATAACGCACTTTTACAAAACATAAGGCAAACAGGCTTTCACCGGTCTGTTGTTGGGTTACCTCACCGATCACGGGATAGGGGTGACTCAGTGAGTCTCCTCCTCCTCGAGGTCGGGGATTTCCTCCCAGCAAGCCCTTCTCCAGCTCAGACCTCCCTTTCCCCTATTACCTCCAGCCCTGGGATCTGCCTCTGGCCAGTTCCTCAGCCTGCTGGAGAAGCCATGTGAGGAGCTGTGCTGTATTCCCAGATCCCTTTGAAACGTTTCTGTTTGTAAGTGGACCTGGATTTTGGCATTCTCAGCATGAAGCAGCGGCTGTGTGGATATTTTCTTATGATTCCTTAGGAATCCCATAGCAGCACAGCAATCCCTGCCCAAAAAGTGGCTTGTTGGTCCCAGGTGCTGAGCAACTGGCTTCACAGATGGATGTAGCAAAGGAACAGTAAAGGGAACAGGGAAAAAAAGCTGTTGGAGTTTAAAAATTCAAGTTAGAGAGGAAAGGCTTAAAAAGGAGCAATTAGCATGCCTTCAGTGCTCTGCTTTCACTCTACACCCACTTCTGCTGGGAAATGTTTAAAAATATTTGGCGAGGTTTTTGTTCTGAGGGCACAATCACCAGAAATATTCCTTCTGTCCAAACTTCTGATGTTTGCAGTAAAGCCCTAGGGGGAAGAATGTGGGGTGGAGGAGGGGGAATGTCCCATCTTTTCCTTGCTTGCAAACCACAACAGAGGCTGATGAGGACTTTCCAGGGGAAATTATCCCCCAAATCATTGCTCCAGCCTGAGGCTCCCATCACTGTCCCAGCACTCCTGGTGAGGAGGGGAGGGTTTTGTCCCTGTGCCCTCCCAGCTCTGGCAGGACAGTGTGTGGTGATGGAGGGACCACGTTCAGCTCTCCAGGCTGTACCAAGTGCCTCATCCACACACTGTGATCCCACACACTCCTTCCAGAGGCTTCTGGAGAGGTGCAGGATCATCCAGACATATCGGGTCAGATGCTGGAGTGACTCAACCAGGTCCCATGACCACATCTTTCCTCCTCTAGCCCAGTGAAAACACTGCTCATGCCTCGGAAGCAGAACTCTCCTTCCTCATTGGCACAGGCAGAGCAGAAAGCTGAGCAGGGATTTTTTTGCTGTCTCATTTTTGAGGCTGAGCTTTCCTGAAGTTTAGCGGTGCCACGTCAGGTGTTGACACAGGCTCAGCAGCATTTCTCATTGTTGTGACGTGAAACTGTTAAGGGCAGAAAACTTTGGGACAGTTTTTTCCCTGTGACAGAGGAGCAGATAGGAAGAATGGATGGAGAGCAGGCACAAGGTACAAGCATGCTAGGGGTGTCATGCAGTTCCATAAGGATTTTAAGCTCCTGGAGGTGAGAAAGAATTTTTTGCAACCAACGCAAATTGCTTGGGGCAAGTGTTGCTTTGAGAATCTGTCTTGTAGCTTTTGCCCTGAATTAAAGCATCAACATGTCAACACTTTGAAGGTAAAGCACCCTGTTGTCATCTTCCTCTCTCATGGCTAAGAAGATTTGGAAACATTTATACTGCAGTGAAACAAGCCATGGTGATGTTTGAACACAGCAGCCTATAAAACACATAGAAAATGAAATAATTTTGTTTCTTGCATAATGCAGCCTCAGAAGGATCAGGCCTAAAGATGGGCCAAACTCCAGAGCCAAGCTCTTTAGAGCACTAGATAAAATCAGCTATAAATCTGGATTACATTCTATACCTAGACCTAATAAACATTTTCTCTTTCTAGTTTTTGTAATGGCCTCAGGACCTGTGGATTGCTATGGGAGTATTTGCCATGAAGGCCCCTCATTTCTGCAGCATGCTTAGCATTGCCAACATCAACTGTTCAAAGATCATGAGATCACCTTAAAAAAGACCTTTTCTCTCTATTTGCTACCAGAGTTTTGGGTCTCTGCAGTTCACATTTTAATCTTTGCTCTGCAAAAGGGCCAAAGCTCAACACTTGCTCAAAATTTGCTCAAAACTTTAAAAACAGAATAAAAGACAAAACTGGGAAAAGAGGGATGGACTTCAAGGGTAAAAGAGACTTTTGCAGGTCTGAGAGAAAAATGGCAAGTGCTACAATTTGGCTTAGTCCCTCATTTTTTCCAAGAGAACCCAAGGTTTTTATCATGAGAGGGTGGTATAAAGCTCGTTAATTTCTTCAGACTTTTATGAAGACAAAGTATAACAGCAGAAATTAGATTAAACTTTATCCTTGGGAAAGAGTCTAATTAATTGTCTTGGAGAAATTATTAATGTTCCTCTCTTCTCTTCCGCTGCAGACACACCACATATCCCAGGTGGTGAGGGAGCATTTTGCACCTCTGAAAATAAAGGGCCAACATTTAATGGACTACAGCGTTTCCCCACCCGCAGCTCATACTTCTCTGCCACCTTTGGGGGAAGAGAGGTGTTGCCATTAATTCCCGTGGACCTGCTGCTGGCTCACGTTCTGATGGGGGTTGCTTGGGCAATGCTGTGTAAAATCCAGGTCAGCATGTACAGGTCCGGGCCCCGCCCCATGGGGTTTTTTAAGCAATCCCGACAGTTCTGCTCAGGGAATTTCCCTGCTCAGGGAGGTGCCCCGTGTGGGCTGTGCTGTGTACTCGGCCCTGTAGCTCCTCCCTGGCTCCTGTCAGTGGAGGGAGGCAGAAATTTTGATGCCGTCCAAAGGGCTCCCTCTGCCGATTTCCTTCCCGGATTTTCTAACCACCGGGAGAAGCCATTGAAGATTTGAAAAACGTGCTTTGTTTCATGAACTGAAGAAAATTCTAAGGATGCAGTTAGGCAAGACTGCAGAAATGGGTGACCTGTGCTTTTCCTCATAAACGTGCACAGCCCCTAACGAGGCACCCAGAGCACCTCGAGGCAGCCCCTGCACCTTCCTGGGCGCTGGGCTCCCTTCACTGCTCACCTTTCCAGAAGGAAACTGAGTGGACTCCTGAGGACCCATTTGGCGGATTTTCCTTTTCAGGAGGATTCCCATGTCTGCTAGAGTGCTGCTGGGAGGAAATGTGCCCCGGCCGGCTCCCAGCTCGTCCCTGTCTGCCACCTGCCGAGCCCCTGCATCACCAGTTCTGCCTCTGGCACGGGCACACGCCTTGCTGTAGATTGCACCCTAATTGATCCAAACATTTCAAGCAGCAGACACTGGAAGCCAGTCCTACAGTATTTACATGTCTGAGAAATATTTACTTGCTAAAAGATCTCTGGGGAATGGGAGATGACAACTTTCACTGGTTCAGGAATTATGTACACGTGTACAGGGCACCTGAGCTGCCTGACCTCATGCTCACCTACAGAAACAAGTTCAGAGGATGAAGGCAAATAAATGCCTGTGGAGCCTGACCTCACAGTACAGTCTATAATGAAATAAGCTGGACCCATTAACAGAAGAAAATAGAAGCAAAATAATTTTGTAATCTGATTTCTTCTGTCCTTCAGCAGGCAAGCGGCTTGAGGTCATAACCCCTGAATGCCAAGTCCTTTGGAAGAGGGATAATGTCCATCCAGGCAGCAGCTTCCATTTGTGATATTCATCTGGCATTGATTTTCTCTCAATAAACATTGGATACTGTTTCCTTAACCAAGATGAAGCACTTCTGCGGGAATGGCAGCGAGGATGAACTGCATGACTCCTGGGGCTGCTGCCCCCAACCTCATCCTGCACACCCCGTGGGGACATCCCTGTGCACGGGGGCTGAGCACACACCTCCAACCAGGGGCACAGGATGTGCATCACCCTGGCACAGCCACAGGTACGTGCACACCCCCTCACACTGCAGACAGATGGACCTGGGCTCATGTTCACACACAGAGACAGACATATGGACACAGAGTGAGACACACGTACACACACACATACACACGTGTACAGACCCACGCAGGCAACGACAGATGTATCTGTAGCTTTGTAGGGACATATGGGTGGGCATGAGGAGGCAGGTGTGCATTGATAGGAGTAAGCCAAGGATACAGGTATGTACATTTATATACATAACCCATGAATGTGCACTCTTGCACACACATGCACATGTGCTTGCAGATGTACGCACCCACACACACGTACACGGATGGACATGGACAGATACACGCATACACACAGGCGCAGATGGACTCGTACACACAGACACCCAATCTCAGACACAATCTCACACACAGTCATGCTCACAGACACACAGATGCACACACAGACAGACACATGCAGACAAACATAGATGTGCAGAGTCATTCACAGACATGCAGTCGCACACCCACATACATACTCTCACATACACACACACACACACACACTCGCATACTCTCAATACTCACACACTCACTCACACTCTCACATACTCTCACATACTCTCAA
>VXBB01008142.1:421968-454485 GCA_013399915.1 Illadopsis cleaveri
AAGGGGGGTCTGCCGCCTCCGCGGGGGCCCGGCCGCCGCCCCGCCGCCGGGGAGGGGGTGCGGGGACTCCGCGGGTCGGGCCCGGCCGGACTCCGGGGTGCGTTGGGATCCAGACCCGGTGAGCATCCTGCAGGACCTGGGGGATCCCGAAGGGCAGGATCCTGCTGGAGCGCCAGGGGTGTGGACTCGGCGGGATTCTGTGCGCTCCTGGCCCCGCGGTGCCCCNTGCCCGGCTGGGCGGGAGCTACCCCAGCCGGGGGTCGCTGCTCGTCCCCCAGGCGCGCTGTGGCCAGGGATGCCCACGGAGGATCGGGGGGCTGTGGGGTGATGGGCGGCCTGTTGTGCGGGTCGGGGTGCGCTTGGCTTGGCTTTGGTTATGTGCTTCTTTGCATCCCCATGTTTATGGCCAAAACCTTCATGGCTGATGGGAGCCAGGTGGGTTAAATCTGCCTGAAAGTGTGGTAGTGCCAGCAACTGGGGGGAGCTCTCAAATGCTGGGGGTTCTTTGGGCAAACTGGTGAGGGGAGATCTGAGCATCTCTGCCTTCCCTGCAAGCATCTCTTGTGGCTCGATGCTGAGTCCAGTAACTTCAGTGGATGTGGGACAGGTGTGAGGGCTGTGGCTTCAGCACACAAATATTGGTGCTGGCTTTGCACTGAGTAGGCAGCTGCAGAGCAAAGGTGCAGGACCCTGTCCCGCCGAGGCTGTGAAGGAATCCTGTGCAGGTGTTGCAGAGATTCTTGCTGCTGGTTTTTCCTGACAACACAATAGTTGCTTTTCTCCACCCAGTCTCTCATTCAAGTAGTGCACTGGACTTATTCTGGCCTGGAGGACAATTCTGACAGTTGCTTCTGAATTGTGTCTCTGTACTTAGTATGAGTGTGTAACCTCCTACCCTTGTGCTAGTTGCTCAGCTCTTCCAGTTCCTGCACTGTTAGAGGTCATTAAAGGTATGTAGTCTGACCAACCAGGCCTTAACTCTCACCTCCCGCTTGCTATATAAGCATCTCTTCCTGCTACAAGTGAGAAACAGCTTTTGTTGAGTGTAAGCTGTGACTTGGTGGATTTGCAATCCTGTGGCACACCATGCACCGTTACAAGGTGCAGTTTTGTGTAGTGCAACACCAGCATCAGGGCTGGGGTAGCTCTGGGGGAAGGTTTTTTGGCTCTGATGGGCAGGATGACATGAGCCCATCCAGCCCCTTCCCTGGCAGCAGGCCAGGAGTGCCTGGGATATGCCATTTTGTCCTGGCAGCTGCGGGTGTCTGACAGGTGGCTATTGGACTCCTCTGCCTCATTCATCTCTCAAGGCTCTCCTGCTGTGCTGCTAAGGTGGTTTAAATCCCACTGGAGCTGCCTCCTGCAGAGGTTTGTGTGATGGGTATTTGCAATGCAGGGGTGCTGCCTTGGTACCAGTGGATTGGTTTGCTTCTGCTGGTGATATTTTTAACTGGCCGAAATATTTGTCTACCCAGGTGTTGCTGTTGTGTGTTGCTTTCAGACAGAAGTCCTAGACTACAGTAGTTGTGCAGGGGCAGAGAGGTGCTCTGAGAACTGCCCTGTGGTTACCATTGAGCAGTGGCTTTGCTTTGCAGCTTCCTCTCATAAATAAAGCAAAAGCAGCGTGCAGTGCTGTGTGGGCTCCCAGCAGCCCCTCCTGCTTTCAGAAGCAGGGTGGCCAACCCCACTAGGCAGTCTGTGCTGTCTGGGCTGTGTTGTCCTTTGACGCACTTTTATTTTTTAACAAGCAGCTTTTCCCTGTGCCTCATGCAAGTGCCAAAATAACAACCCTGGGTACCACCATCCCTGTCCTTCTCGGCAGGACCCTCCCCAGGATGAATATTTTCCTCTGGCAGCAACAGATTGTCAGCTGCACACAGCAATGGCTACAACAGGTCACAGCCAGCACGGCGGCTGTGTCAGCACAGCAGGTTTCCAGCTATTATGGTCATTTACGTATCAGGCCATTCGTTATTCAGTACAGAGATGGAGAAGACCTTGAGAGGTCGTTCAGTCCATCTCCTGCCCTCACAGGATCACTGATAACCAGCCCCTTCATGACAGATGTTTGTTGTGTTTGTTCGTAAAAACCTCAGATGACAGGGACTCCTAAGCTCCCCAGACAATCTGTTTGACATTTAGCAGCCCTCATATTAAGTTTTTCTTATGATTCGTACAGAAATGTCTTTTTCTTTGGTTTAGTTTCAGGATTGGTCTTCTTTTTTTCCATTTATTGGGAACAGGCAGAAAAGTTCCTTCTGTCCTTCTTTGCAGTGGGCCAGTAGATATTTGGAAGTTGCTACCATTTCCCTTACTAATACAGATTAAAGCACACTGGTTCCTTTCATCACTCTTTTTTAGGTCATGTATTCTTGGTCTGCAGTTGCTCTTGTTACTCTCTTCTGGACCATCATCCTTGGTGAGGATTGATGCTTAACCTGGGATAAAGGGCTGAAGTTGCTGCTGTATTGTTGCCCAGAAGACTAAGGATTACTTCATATCTTTTATAAACAATGATCCTGTTTATACATCCCACTGTGTGTGCTTTTCACTTTTGCCATAGGTGACTCATGTTTATTTTTTTTATCCCATCAACCCTTCAAACTATTGCTCTCCAGATGTTTTCCTGCTTGTGTTTGCCTAGTTAATTATTCTTACCAAATTGCATTACCTCACACTTGTTCCTGTTGAACTACATTTTTTTTTTTTTCCAGACCATCTAAATTATCAGGATTGTTTTGAATTCTGATCTTGTCCTCCTGTATGCTTGCAGTCCCTCGTAGCTTGGTGTAGCCTTCCAGGGCAATCAGCCTGTTTTCTCTGCCATCAGCCAAGTTGTGGATGAAAACACCAGTTGGTGATGGATCTGGGATGGGTTCCACCGGAAGATGCTTCAGTAGAGCCCCCCCAGTCTCTGCTGAGAGAGCAGTGCCCTGTTCAGGTGGTCTTCCCAGCAGGGTTGATCCTACCTTTGGGCATCTCAGGCCAGTCCCTGCATCCCTGGCTACATTATGGGGATGTCCCATCAGGCACTATCAGAAGTGTCTGAAATCTTTGTTTCTTCTCCCCTTCCTGCAAGTCCTGACACCCTGTCACAGAAAGAAATAAGAGAGATTTGATGTGATTTGTTCTTGGTGAACAGAGGTTATCTCTTGCTCAAGTTCTCCTTGTCTTCTAAGCACTTCAACTGAAGTTAAGCTGATTACTCTATAATTTCCTGCCTCCTTATTCCCATACTAGTATCTTTCAAAGATAGGCTTTGTGTTTGCAAGTCCTCTGTAACATCAGTCATCCCCTGTGAGTGATTGGAGACAATTCCCAGTGGTCCTGAGTTGCTGATGTCGTTGAGTTCTGGGGAAGTCTGGCAAGGTGTCCTCATTGCCTCCAGTGGGGAATATGATATTAAAATGTAAGGCATTGCAGAGTCTGTTTGTTTTCCCACTCTGTGTTGGGAGGACAAAACAATTAATTGAAAGAAAATAAACCAGAACAAACCATCTCTAGAGCTGCTTTTCTGAGACCAGCTCAGGGCTTGTTTACCTGCTAATGGTGTTCTGCTGTGCTGTGGTTATTAGTAAAGTTTTGACCTCATGGTCTGCAAAAACAGATGCTGCCTCTTTCCAATTATAAACGGGGTTTGAAATAGTCTGCTGGAGTGGGAAGAGAAGGGCAGCCTCAAATAGCACAGCCACTCACCCAGGCAGCCGGTGTCCAGCATCACGGGCTGTTCGGAGGTGGGCCACGTGCTGTGCATCATGGTGGTGGGTGTCTTGGCCAAGGTCTGATATTCTCTCTTTGCTGATTTTGGATTTAAATATGGTTTCACTCCTCAAAACCATGAGCTGCCGTGCAGAAAGCTCTTTTGTAACCTGATGTCAGGGGTTGGACGTGTAGGGCTGCTTAATTGTGGAGGATCAGGCCTTTGGGAAGGTGCAGGCAGGTTTGGGTGTTAATGTGCCCAATGTGGGGACTCCAGGGGACCCAGGACTTACTGAGGGATCAGTAAAAACAAAAAGGTTTCATGACTTTATGTGAGTCACAAGTACAGATGGGATAAAGGCAAATAGTTTAACCTACCAATTAAATTGTTGTGTTTTTTTCATTTCTAGTGGTGAAAACTGTTCAGTTCTCATCCATTTGCTCTTATCTTGACCAGCCATGTGCTGTTTATTACAGCCCTTCTCTTTGTCCTTTGCAGCCTATGCCAGAGCCATAAATGCTGCAGGATATTTGGGGTTTAAGTGTTGGGATTTGATTTTTAGTTGAACAGGAACTTTTAAATCTTATGTTCAACCTTTTAGGAGACTCCCAACATGCTGCCTGTTGGAAATGCTACATGTAGGGGTTGGCATGGTACCTCCTCAGTATGGCTGTGTATCTCAGGGCAGGCTCTGTACCCATGTTGCCTGTGCAGGCTTCCCCTGGCAAGTTTTTTCTCTGTCAGCTTTTAATGATTTCTGGTTATCCACTGCCAGCCACCTCCTGGCTTCCATTGTAAAACCTCAGCTGCAGTCAACTCTGTATCTGTAGATTTGCCTGCAAAGTGGGGTTGCTGTTTCCATGGTGGCTTCACACCTCTAAGATCAGTTGTGACTGTGTGGTATTTTGGTGGTTTGTGACTGTGTGCTCACCTTGTAGGAACTGTTTTTCCTGTGGATGTTGTGGAAGCGCTTCAGAACAGGCGTGCACATCTTCTTGAGGGACTCACCACTTGCATCCCAGCTGGGTGTCTTGGCTCAGGTCTGAGCACAGGGTTTCTGCCTTGGTTTGTAAGTGTGATGAGGAGCAGGATGCTGGGTTTGGTGGCTGTGGGGCACTGGCTGCAGCGTGGATGTTGCTCTGGTGCAGCAGGGAGGGCTCAGGCAGTGTCTCTGTAAGGAAATATCGCTCGTGCAGTGCCGTGCATGGCGGGATGCTCTGCTCAATGGGGGTGTCCTTTGTGGGAAGCAAACCTTGTCCCGGAGGGATGTTCCTCTGAGTGTGTTTACAAAGTCTTCTTCTATAGTGCATAAAAGCCGTGAACACTAATCCTCTCTGGAAGCAGCAGAGTCAAAGCCTGATACCGTTAAATACGAGCCGTGTCCTGCGGCATGTGGGGTTCCCGCTGCTTTTTCATTTCTGTTGCCTGCACCAGCTTGACTTCAGGTTTTTGCAGTTTCTTTGAGGTCTTGGGCACTGCCTGCAGCGAAATGGATACGAGTGAAAGCCCTGGTTTGAGCTGGGATCACTTCACAGCAACCCTTGCAAGCGTTTCCCAGGAGGAGAGATGCCAGCAGGAGACCCAGCGAGTGCTTTTGAGGGCTGAGAAGGTGCAGGCAAGAACCTGGCTAGGGAACCATGGAGTTTGGAAATCTGTCATTAAAATGCATGGTGAATAAAAAGACGTGCAGGAGCATTTCTGAGAGACTTTATGTGGCCTGGCTGGTGCTCAGCAGACGTTGTGTGAAATTGTGGCTGGAATGCAGCAGCATTTGCAAAATTATCGCACCTGTGACTTGGACAAATTCATCCCAAGAATGAGGGGCACTGTGCAATCTGTTGATAGGCATTTATCAAAATAAGTTGTTCATTGTCTGGAGTCACCTGTATATCTGGTTTTTATTTATTTGCAGTTTTTAAAAGACCTTTAAACGGGGCTCTTGACCTGTATTTTGTGAGCAGTTGCTGTGTCCCATTGCTGCTCCCGCAATAAGACCTGTGGTTGTGTGATGGAGTTGAAGTTACAAGGGCTCTCTCCTAACCTGTGTTCTTCAGCATAGACTTGGGGTTGTGTCCTTGCTATGCTGTGTCCCTCCCAGTCTTGGAAAAGTTGACTGGCTGGTTTCATGCCTCAGTTCCCATCTGCTCTCTGGGGACAGTGATATCTCTTGTCACAGGGGTTTGGAGGACACTGCCATGCTTCTGTGACAGCAGAGTCTGTGTCAGCATGTAGGAGAGGAGCAGTCAGAGGAGGTTAACACACACCCCCCAATTACATCAAGTACTTTTCTTGGTTTGTTGCAGAACAAAACTCATTTGTGATTCCCTTTGATTCATCTAAAACAAATCATTGATTTGTACTTATGTCCTGAATGTTCATTGATTATTCACTTAGTGTTTAATGTAAAACACATCTATAGCTGGCTAGTTTAAGTGAAGCTGCCAGTCATCTCCAGAAAGCCTTGAAGCCACTAAGTGCTGGAGAAATTTCTTTAGCAATAGATGGACAAGGCTGCTGCAGGTAGGCTTAGGTTATTCATGGTTCTCCCTGTTCACCAAACCCAAAGGAGTCACCAAAGGACCAATTTTTCTGTTTGTGGTATAAAGAAACACAAACAAATATCCATACTAGGGTGCCTCGCTCAGCACAGGCATCCACAGCCACCAGGACTTTGAAGGAAACCCTTCAGGCTGAGCCACCTGCCTGAAAATACTTGGAGATGATGCTTAATGTTCCAGGTGAAGGTTTTCCATATCATTATTGTGCCAATTCTAATGTTCAAGTTTTCTTTGTCATGAGACAGAGATCAAGAGATTGGGAGATTAGGTGGGTGAAGAGGGCTACTGTGGTGGTGAAACTCACTGAGCAAATTAAAGGATTGTAGAAAGTATTAAAATAATCAAAGAGCTTCAGCGGAGGCGAGCAGGTTAGCATTGTTATGAGGAGAGGCTTTTCAGGGAGGGCTGATCAAGTATCTGCTTAGCAGCTTCCTGATACAGGCAGAGGATTGTTGTCTTTGATGGAGGGAAAAAAAAAATTTCTGCCTTTTCCATTTGAATTGCAGCATAGGGTGCTTTTTATTCAGCAGTGCCCTTCTTAGGTTTATTTTCTAGCTTATATCAGGCTTTCCTTGCAAAGCAGGAAAGTCTGGGAGTGGCAGATTCCTGTATTAAATAATCTCTTTCTGCATTAATTGTGTCACTGGCCAATTCTCCTTCTGTTTTTGTCCCGGTGTCAAGTCACATTTGAGTCTCCAGGATCAGTGCATTAGCATGGATGCATCTCTGATGCACAGAGACGGCTCTGTAACTCTGTCTTCTCTCCTGCCTGCCCCTACCTTGCCAGTATTTAAATATTCATCCCTCCTGTGCTACATACAGGATAAATGCTTACCTAAAGGTTAATCTGTATTTTGAAGTGACTAGACATGCACACGAAAATGTCTTGTGCAAGATATTTTCGTTTCTGCTTATATTAAAATGGACAGCAGTAGCGTTCAAATGTAATCATTAGGCTTTAAAGAACCTTCTGGGCAAAAATTAATCTCCACCTGTCTTTTATGTTCATGATGAGTTTTGTTGCATTGCAGTGTCCGTTTACTTGTGGTTGTGTCACTCTGGTGGTTTAGGAGTTGTTGGTAGTGGGATGGATGCTGAACTGTGGGAAGAGCAAGGTGTTGGCTTATGTCAGTGCTGCTGCCTGGTCCATACCTGTTCATCAATGAGTTTTTAGACCATCCTTATCACATTTTCAAGTCTGCCTTAGAGCACTTAGGTTTTTCTTCTCTCCCTGCGATGCCAAGAGCTTTCTGGAAGGTTCAACCTGGAGATCCTTTTTGTCACTCACTGCTTGTACTTCCGTGCCAGTGTTTTGCCAGTGTTCTGAGGAATGTCATGGCTTAGGGAGGAGGCCTGTGGTACCAAAAGGTTATGTAGCCTTTAGAAGCTCTTGTAAATAATCAAAGAAATGCTTCCATTCCTGAGAAATTAGCTCCTTAAAGATCTGTGTGTTTATATTTTGTACAGTGAAAACATGTAGTGGTTTAGTTAAAGTGTACTCGTGAGGCCAGCCCTGCCAGTACCAAGAGCTTCACACAGAAGCTGGAGAAGATTTCTGAGGGAGAACTGAATTTCTTTATTCCTCCCCAAAACACAGGGGAGCAGAGCTGCTGTGCAGTGTCCCCAAGGTGTGTCCCCACAAGAAAAATAAGAGCAGTGTTTGTCTGTGTCCTTTGCAGAGTGAATTGATAGAGTGAGTCTCTCAGACTCAACCACAGACAAGTATCTGTCAGATGAATTATTCAGTTAATGCTGGCAGAAGTGTTGGGGTGGTCTCCCCTCCCTCTGCTCTGTGCCCAGACTGTGAGCTTTTACTTCTATTTGATCTTGCCTTTGACATTTTAACTATTCCTTTTTCGTGCCATCTCTGATTGCACTCTCTGGAGCTGGCTTTGATATCTTTTCTCTTTGTCTTCTGTTTCCTCCCTTTCTTCTTCCTTTGATGTTGTAGAAAATGACCAGGATGGAGATCTTCCCGTGTCTTCCCTCTCTTAATTTTGACCAGTTCAAATTATTCACTTTTTGAAGAATTTTACCAGATACTTACCTAATAGAGTGGCTTTGTTAACACCAAGCAATGATTTTGGGTAGAAGCTGCTTTAGGCTGCCTGAGGAGGAGATGGTGCTGGTCTTTGCACCGAGTTTCAGGTATTGTTCTAAGTCCATCTGGGTCCCTGAAGTGGTGTGAGGCCAGGCACAGCCCCCAGGAAAAACCATCCTGATGCCAGAGTGAGGATATGCCGTTTCCACAAGCATCACGTGTGGGGCAGCTGGTGCTGATGGGCAGCAGGAGCTCATCCTGCACTTCACATACGGAGCTTCAACTGCATTGAAGGAAAAGCGAAAATTTTGTTTAAAAGGAGATTAATTTGCTAACTTTGAGGAGTGAGAAGTATTTAGGGAAAAAACTGGAAATGCAAATTCTGGCTGAGCACAAGCTTTGTCATTTGACAGCTGAAATTCTCCACTTTGTCCTGCCAGTGAATCCACATGAAACATGTATTTTCCCCGAGCTAAAGAGCTGACCTGGGTGGGGGAGGTAAGTACTCAGAGTGGTGGATGAGCATAATTAGGACATGGATTGTGGGTTGGCTCTGTATAGATCAGTTTGTGTTTTGTTAATGTCTGGTTCCACCCAGTCTGTCTGTTTTATTGGATTAATTTATTATTTTCTGAATGTGCTTCTCTAGTGAGCTAAAGTATCTATTTACTGGAAGTATTTGGTTACCATGAAAAAGTGTATTTGGCATGTGTTTGGCAAATATTAAGTACTTTCTTCTCTTTCTTTTGCAATTTAATCTTCTATTTATCTTGGGTATTGATTGCTGAAGGCCTTGGTAATTACTGGCTGATTTTGAAGACAATGATTTTAGAGGCGAGAGTTACTTTTGTAATGTTAATCATTACCTTGGTGTGCTTGCTTTAAAGGATGGGGTCCCTCTGACAGCTCCAGGGTGGACATTTACTGTGTGAAACGATGCCGCCATCTCAAAATAACAAAATCATTACTGGTGTTTTGTTCCCAAAACTAAGCAGATACTTGCAGAGATGCAAACCTGGCAGTTGCAGTCAGCTCACGAATTCGCTGTTGCTCTTGATGGGCGAAGCGGCCGGTTTCTGAAGTTAAAATACGGTTGTATTCAGTTTCCAAATTAATTTCATGGTGTTGGTCCCAGCTCTGGCGCAGGGCTGGTGGGGCGAAGGGCAGCCCCGCTCTGGTGGCAAGGGAGCTCTGCCAGGGGGGAAGAGAAGCCACACTCCAAAGGGTCTCACACTTGCAAGTGAATGTGGTGCCATACAGAGACACATCTTGCTTTGGGGGAAGGTGAGAAATTGAAAAGTCTCTGCTGGGAGCTGAGTAATTGGCACCTGCTATTATTGTGTCCCTCCTCTCCCTTTTAATAACTTGTTTATAGAGATACCTCTCCTACAGATCTCATTACACAGCCATAAAGCACGATTCTTTAAAAAATACATGCATTCCTATTCATGTCGGGTCTGAATACCTACCTCTTTCATGTTCCTTAAGGAGAAGGGATGGTCGTTGTGGTATCCAGGCACTTTTCCTCACTGCTGGCCAGAGTCACGGCTGCCCACGAGGAGACGAGCTGTCCCCTTGCCATACCTGGATGGAGATGTAATTCTTCCATTAATACAAAACCTGGCAGGCAGTTAAGAGTGGCTGGGAGGGGAATTTTGTCTTCTTGTTATTTTAGGCCTTGAAGCAAGGGGTTGTGTTGGCTGTTTGAGTGACGTTGGCCTGATCTCCACTGGAGCTTGCACAGTGACATACATTGCTGGAGAGCACGAGAGGCGACGTTTGGCATACGCCCCTGGGATCTCTAGTGCAGTGAATCCCACTTCCTGCTCATGCATCAAGTGATACGTTTAATTGGTTTTAACAGTTTCATCCTTGTTCTTTTATTAGTGGATCGTGGTGCAAAAGGAAGCTGGGAGCGTTTTTGGATCCTGTCCTGGGTAATTTGATGAGTAAGTCTTGCTGAGCTTCATCTCTCTGCAGGTGCAGTGATGCATCTCCTGCAGGGGATGCGGTGGGAAGAGCATCTCCACCTCCTCCTCCCTAACACGTGTGGAGAAGGAAGAGGAGGAGAGGGCAAAATTATGTCCATGACAATTATTTTCTGATTCTTTTCATCACCTTATAGAACAAGAATGATAAAGGGGGCTTCAGAAAAGAGGGCATTCCAGCAAGCCCTGGCAGGGATGTAATCTCTTTTCTTCATACTGAGGTATAAAGATAATTCCAATCGGGATTGAAACAGCGGATGGCAAATAATTCTTGAACAATCCTCTTATGGTGTTCCAGGATGCGAATGAAAACCACTAATGGGATAAAGAAGGATCTAGATAATTATCTCGATGCATTAAATCCCATCCTTTCAGGAGAATACTCTTGTGCGGACACCAATTTCATGTGTATCAAGTCAGCTAAAGCTGACTAGACATTTTCAGAAGCTGGCTGATTCCAGCACAGCCATCCTCTCTTGGTGATCATCTGTCTTTTATCTACCTGGTTGATCATAATAAATCTGAGTTCTGGTCTCTGCTGCCCTGTTTCCTTTTTTCCCTGCTCCCCACAGCAGGTTGAAGCTGTGACACGCATTCTCTCCAGGGCAAATTTGAAACCTCCTTCATCTTTTTCTCCTTTCATTTGGTCTGCTGTTTTGAGAGACTTCCTGGGGTTTTTTTCCCCCATTTTACAGTAGTGCTGTTGTTTTAAGTCTGACAGAAAAGCTGCATGTAACATTTAGGTGTGCATGATATTTTTTAAATTGATCCATTTCTTTTCCCCCATCAAGAGCTCTGCCTTGCAGTTTGGGGGACGGTGCTGTGCTGCGAAACAAATCCAGTTGTACAGCCAGCTAATGAGGCTCTTGTTGTAGGCTCTTTGCGTTTGAATCTAATGAACACCCCATGGATGGAATGGAAGATGGCCGAAAGAGAAAGGAACAGTTTTGCAGTGACTGAGACCATGACATTTGGATGAGGTTGGCTCAGTTAACAGTGTTCAAAGCTTTGTGTTACAGAAACTGTTCCCTGTGACCCCATGGTCGGAGGAAAGGGTGACACAAACTTCAGCTCTAAGAATGTGGGTGACAGAAAAGCACTTCTAGAAAGTGGCTAATTCTTCATTATCCCCAGCAGCTCAGGCAACTGCATTTTCCAGCTGTTGGAGAGCCATTTCTCTCCAGCCTCACGTCAAGCTTCCCAGGTGAACTGAGGCATGTCTGAGCTGGCTGCAGCATCTTTTGGTGAGCCAGGCTGTGTGTCCCACAGTGGGAGCAGTCTGGAGACTCTCAGCTGAAGATGGCTGCTCACAAGCTGTGCTCCAGCTGGAAGAAGAGGATTGGCAGTTGGCACCATTCCTTTGCACTCCAGAGGACACATGCTGTTCATGGCTCTTTTGTCAGGGAAAGAGTCCCATCATTCATTTGGAGAGTGCCCAAATGCAGCTTCTCAGTTGCAGACCCTCTGAAACCCCAAGGTTCCCATCTTTACTTGCTAGCATGGCAGCCTTGTTAAGGCTCAGTTGTCTTTAGAGGTACAGAATGGCTTCCTTGTTCTTAGTCAGAAGTCAAAGAAGAAATTCTGTCCTTTCCACGGTGGACTTGGGTTTCCAATCTCCCTCATGTAGCAGAGAGGTTACAAGGGCCAGTTTTGTGCTGAAATCCAAGAAGTTGATGTGTCTCTTTTTGCTGTGAACTGTAAGTTGCTCTTGACACCAGAATTGCTGTTCACACCACTGTGAGCTATCACTTGCCTGTCCCAGCTGGAGGATGGAGGATGTCCTTAGAGGCACATGAAGCTCAGCCTTTCCATACCAGGCTTGGATTTGGGACAGGTAGGCTGCACAAGGGTGTGATGTGCAGCTGGGTACAGCCCGATAAGGCACTTGCCAAACAGGGCTGTGTGTAGAGAAAAGGATACATGGGATCCTTGCAACCTCTGGAAGGCTCTTTAGGAAACAAATCATGTTTAAAAAATGTGGTCATTTTTTGTTTTGGTGACATGCTTCTTGAACAGCAACTCTTAAATTGAAATGCTCACACCGAAGAATCAGTATCAAGGTTTCTTCACCTTCTGATCACAGTTGTGTGCCCTGTGGCTCTAGGAGCAGGGCTGAACTTTAAACAGTGATGCCTGATGCAGGCTTTTACCTAAAAATACTGACATTCTGCAAGAGGAGTTTGGCAGGGTTTAACAGCTGATTCCTTAAAATCAATTGATTGCTGTTTAAAATAAGACTCGTGACTTGCACAGAGATCTTGATGGGCATTTTCACCTGGGTCTTGGTATCACTGCACACCCTTCAGATGAGCCACTCATTAAGAAATCTCATTACTTGCTCCGTTAAAGGTGTCTGGTTAGCTGAGTTGCTAATTGAAGTGTCCTTTCTTCAACCCAGTGTTGTGATGGGGCAGTTCCTGGAGCTGTTATGGCAAGTATTACCTCCACAGAGCAGTATAAATGATCTCCTGCCATCTCCTGCTTGGGTGAGCACTACCCAGAAAGAAACTGTGTTTTTTTCCGGATGTCTGCACAGCTCTCAAGGGACTTGCACGATGCACACACACAGAAAGGCAGATATTTCATGTCTCTTTGGAAATCTGTCAAGACAGTTGCAGATCGCTTAGCCTGAGTTGTGCTGTCTGTTCATAGCTTCTAAAATTCAGGTCAGGGAGTATTGCTGTAATAGTTAAAGGTCAAGCAAAATTACAGCCTTTAGACCTTTGTAGCAGCTGTGGTCATCAAAGGAGGTGTTTTACTCCTGGGGTTGAAACTTTCAGCACTTGTCTGTTGTTCCAGAGTGCTGTTCTGCAAACCTGCAAACCAAAGGTGGCCATTTCTGCAGGTACCCCTGATGGTGACCTGATGGTGCTCAGGGGCCGGGCCTCAGCTGAGACCAGGATCCTCTCTAGTGTGTCCTGAATGTCCTGGGTGCACTGGGAACCATCCCAGAGAGCTTCACTGTGGAAGGCTGGGCCGGGAGGAGTGGGTCCCTGTGGGTGAGGTGGTTTGTCAGTGGCAGAGTTTGAAATCCACATTGACTGATCAACATTGTTTGGTTACCAAGGTCACTGCAGTGCTGGGACATACATGGGGGTCATTTGCATCAGACTTCAGGATTTAATGGAGAGGAGGAAAGGGAAGATGTTGACAAGAGAGAGCTTGTAGGTGTGTAGATGGGTAGAATTCAGATCACTGCCAGCCAATGCAAAAAAGGTCAAGAAATCCTTCAGTCAGCTGGTGTATGGCGTAGCACACCAGCGAGAAGGTGTGGATTTTGTACAGGCTCTCATGTTTAGTTTGTCTTCCAGGAGAAGTCCTTATCTCTTCTCCTGCTGCTAGCTTCTTTGGAGCTGCCCTCCTTCCCTCTGCTCTGCCTACGTTTCTTGCTGTGATTTCAATTATTTATACCATTTCCCTTCCCCTTAAACTGCTCCACTGCCTGTGCAGTATGGAAGCAGCTGTCGCTTCCCAAGCCTGTTCCGCTGATGTGTGAAGAGCCCATCCCTGTGCACACAACTCGTTAAGAGCATTTCAGGGCCCTTCAGTGTGGGCAACTGTGCGGATGTAAAATCGCAATTGGATCTTACCTTACAGAAGAATTTAAGTGTGGCTGGTGAAGTAATGATCTACTTATTAATGTCAAATAGCGGGAGAGAGCTGCTCAGGGTAACAAGGGGAGAGCAGGAAGAGTTTTGCAGAGGAGTATGTCCCCTTCTTCTGATGAAAATTAGGCAGCTTAAAACTAGAGGTTATTCTTCTCTTGGTTCCACCAGTGTGCATTCAGCAGAACCTCATTAAAATAATTTAATTTCTTTTTGACACAGGCTGATGTCACAGAGGTGACAGGGAGGCACAACCTCACTTGGCTGGTCTGGATCCAGAGCTGAGGCTGAGAGAGGCAAATTCAGCCACTCAATTTAGTCCTCCCTCATTTTTACCTCTGCAGTATTAAGCTTGGAGAATGAGCAGAAAATGTTTAAATCCCTTTCTTCATTGCTGCCATGTTCAAACTGAATTAACTCTCATCCAAAGGCAGCCTGAGCTGTAGGTAACATCTGCCATGGTCCAAATTATGTTTTGAGGTCAGAATTAAAATGTATGTAATTGTTGAGCAGTGAGTAATGAATACTCAAATCCTGCTCTTTGCCAACAGTTGTTTTGCAAGATGTGATTTGTATACATCCCTTGTACCTGCGCAGGTACATGAATGTGTTATTAGAATAGGAACCAGCACAACATGTCACAGGAAAGAATGGTTATAAGGGGAAGTGGCTTGCTAGAGATTGAAATAATTTTTTATTTCAAGCTTACATTTATTTATATGACTTCTACAAACGCAGCTTCTGGAGTGTAATTGATGTGAGGATGCAACTGTATTCATGGCACATCTGTGTCAGGGCAATATTTATGTGCAGTGGCTGCTCCATGAAATATTTGTTCTCTCCTCTTGGTTCCTCCATCCAATAAGTAGACGTGAGCTCTCAGGGAAAGTACAAACAATTTTTAGAGCTGTTCTAGATATAGTCCTTAAAGAATTTTTCAGTTGTGTAACTGAAAGGAGCTTTTGAAAAGATAGAACAAGTCTCAAGTAGAAAATGGCCAGGGAGAGGCTGGTGCCCTACTCTATTTGATGGGCTTTCAGTCTGCTAATGAAGAAAAACTAAAGCTCCCACTTCACAATATATTGTCTGAGGACTGAGACTCTCAGGGATGTGTTTGAGTGCATGGGCTTCCTTCTGGCTTCCTTTGGGTAGAGACCATTCAAGTTTGAAAAAATTGCTCAAGTTCCTTAAATTGTGTCCTGTCTTTCAGTGGGAATTGCAGAGATAATTGCAAAGTAAAGTGAAGAGAGGCTGACAAAAATGGATGAGGCAGAAGTTTGGGTGGAATTCTCTGTGTGCTAAAGTCATACTTATGGTGCAGTGCCCAGTGATGGTACCATGTATGTTTCAGAGGTTGTTTACTGGTACTCCCAGATTCCCAGTGGATGAATGGATGTCTCTGTTCAGTGAGGGCTCCTGAGGCCCCACAGCAGTAGGGTGAGGGTGGAGCAGATGAGAGTAGGAGTCACCTGACTCTTAGACAGGGGAGTGGATTGATGAAAAGCAGAGCCATCTACTAGGCTGGCTGGGTGTCATTCATCCCATTTCACAGGTGGGAAATCAGGGCACAGGAGAGGTTCCCAGCCTGCTGGGTGCATAGATCCCTTTGAAAGCTCCCTCTGAGCATCCCTCCTGCAGCCCCTCAAACACAAAAGCCATGTCTACAGAAGGATGAGTTTGCATTTCTCTGCTGGCATATTTCTTACTGGAAGAATGGCATTTATTGAGTTTTTCTGGGAGATCTACCCTTATTCTGGGCTGGGGGGTCTGTGGGACCCGGGGCAGGAACCTCGAGGTGTGCCAGGAGGACAGACAGAGCATCCTCTCTGCAGCATCTCACCCTGCTCAGCCCTGTGTTCTTCAGTGAGGCTCCAGTGCCAGATAAAATACATGTGTGGGGAGGCAGCTGGTGCCAAAGCTGCTGGAGGAGACCAGCAGTTGGCCATTAGTGTGCTCAAAGGTTGGGTGGATTGATTGTGCTGCCGTGGAAACCCAGGGCCAGGGGACAAGGGTGGCAGGTCACACCACAGGCTGCTGTCGGCCCAGGAGAATGAGGGAGATTTTTATGTTTTGTGGCGCCTCTTTTCCTGCTTTGGAAAAAGCTTTTATTTTATGTGTCTGTGTAAATGCTTTATAACATGAGTGCTGTGAGTACTTTGACTAATTGCTCAAAAATTGATGGTGATTTTTGACCATGTACAGACAGTGCCTTCAAGTTCCAAGGATTCTTCTCTCAGATTGTGATGCATTTTTTTACTGCATTTAAATGAGTTATTTTATATAAATTCTGAGTGCTGGCAGGCTTACAATAACTGGGGTTTTTTTAAGCATGTTTTTTCTAAGAGACTAAAACAATGTCCATTTTCCCAATAGCTTTCAAACTCTTAGTCTCACTTGAGCCCAGGTAGGCCATAGTATGGAAACCCCAGAGATGATCTGAAGTACTCTGGGTATTTTGAAGGTAGCCAGGAGGGCAGAAAAGAGATCTCTTGATGGCTCTGTCATGCATGGGTGAATCTGTACAGAGAGTGTTATTTTCATAGCCCAAGCCAGAAGAAGTTCTTTAACCAAAGCTTTTGGTTGAGTACAGGATGCTCAGATGTTGAGTTCCCCCCGGGGGTTGGGATGTGTTGGGGTGGCTGTAGCCAGCAACATTCTCTGTGCCTGGTTAGCAGCTCAGCGCATCCCTCACAAAGTCCTGCCAATGCAGAAAATAAACAAGACCAAGTTTTTTGTGCCCTCACACTTCTAGCAAGAGTTAGAATTAACCACAGAAAGGAAATATTTGGGGGTGGGGGTAGCATTAATGGGCCCATCCATTACAGTATTCCTACCTATGGCCAGAACCTCACTCTCTAATTTTTGTTGCGCTGGCTGCTTTGTTTTTCCTTATTGCAATCAAGATAATGCAGTACAATGGTGCGCTAAGAATTCCAGCTATTCAATTACCTTTCAGAAGTTGACTTAATTGCCTCTTTAAGTGATAGCTCTCTATTGTGTGCAATCAGCACCACTCAAGGAGGGAGCAGGAAGAGAAGGACTTTGTTTCTAATCAATAATCAGAGGTCTTTGAAATAATGCTGCTTGCAATTTGTATCACTGGTTAAATTACACTGAAGATGATCATCTGCACCTTCCTGGAGGAGCACGGCTCTAGCAGAGGAGTAAAGCTTTGCTGTCCACAAACGTGGACTGTTTTACACTGTGTTTCAAGTTAATCCAGTGTTCTCCCCTTGAACTTTTGTTTCCCCTACAAGTATTAAAGAAAACCAAAACCAAACTGCTGCAGAGCCTGGCACAGATGGTTTGGGAAAGTCTAATATGGAATGACTAATCATTTGGTTTGCACCTCATAAAGTATGCAATTGAATGTGATACCTGATGATAAATAATTCAAAGTTGAGATGCAAGGCAAGGGGAGATTGTAGAGGGAATAAATATATGTAAACCAACCTTAAGAAAAGTAAGCAATCTCAAAAGCTTAAGCTCCTCTTCCAAGCTACAGTCCATGGAAACAGCTGCTTCTTGGTGCAGGTTTGCTTCCAGTGCTTGAATCCAGGGAACTTTAGACCACCAGGATTTCCAGTTTGTAGTCAGAGTTTGGCCAAAAGTACAAATCTAAGGAGCTGCCACCCTTGCACAGCTCTGTTGCACTCCAAGTCATCACTGATCCTGGTTTAGGCAGCAGGAAAGCTTTGCCAAGCAGACCAGATTTCTATTATATATATATTCTTTTTGGTTTATTTTTTCCGAGTTATTGGGTTAAAAGTGATTGTCTGCTTCATAGTTTCATTAAAGCTGAAATTACTAGTCATAATTAACTATTTAGTCATAATTAAAAATATTTTGAATCCAGAACGATCTTCTTGAGATTGCAAGAGGCACAAGACTGGAAGTCACATGCTCAGACCCCTGGTGCTACCATTGCCTGGGGCAATTCCAGCTCCAATCCCCTAATCCATCCCCTCCCATGGGAGTAGGTGAGAACTGCAGATGCAGACCTGTATGGAACTACAAGTTTGAATGATTAAGCATCCAGCACACTCCTGGGTAGGGTGCATGCCTCTCTGCCCTCCAATCTCAACACCTATAGGGAATTTCATTGGCTTTGTGGGAGCAGCTGTGGGATGTTCTTTGCAGAGATTGGCTCGCTCAGACCAAGCTGGGATTTAATTGATTAAAGATGCTTCTTCCTTAGCTCCCTGCCCCATCCTGCTGTGAGGTGGATAATCACCCTTCAGTGCAATGTTCTTGCAGTGAGAGGGAAAGTAGTGTTGATCCAGATTTATAATCCTGCACCGACGAGCAGCTTTAAGATCATTTCACGTGTCGGCTTTGTAGGAGTTTTCACTAAACTGCGGAGGTAGCTTGATTTTGCCCTTTTATCAGCCAGAAATAGCGATGCTACAGTGCCCTGCTCCAGCTCAGCATTTGGCAGCGTTCCTGAAATTGCCAGCAGCCTTGTCCTGGCAGGCGCAGGCCGGTGTCAGGCGCCTGCGTGCCCAGACACCCGACAAGGCCGCGCTTGTTTGCTGAAGGTTGGTACAGTCTTGCCTCGCTGGAGGAGAGGAGCTGAATGGTCATTTTGTGATGACAGTAATTACAGCATCCGTGCAGCTCCCCAGTCCAAGTGTTTTACTGATGGTCCCAAGTGCCAGGTTGGTTCCATGCTGGCTTTGCAGAGCACCGTAGCTCTGGGAGAACGTGTCTTCTGTTTTACCACTTGAAGTTACTGTTGGTTCGCTCCTGATTTTGTCTGTGTTAAGCAATATAGGGGAAGGAGGGGAAAGAAGCAACTTTGTTGTTGCAGATTTACTCTGTGGCTTCTTCGGCTCGTGGGAGGGGCTGTTATAATAAAGTCTGATATGTTTTCACATCTGCCTACGAAAAATGTAGGATTTATCTTTCAAATGAAATTTGCTCTGCTGCGCTGCCAGCAGGGCTTTTTTGAGTAGCTATTTTTGTGAAATATAACCAGAGAATTTGTATTGGCTTAACACTTAAAATGTAGCCAGGGGAAGATGGAATATTCATCTTTATTGTATTTGTTTCTCTTGTAATGAGACGTTACTGTCTGTCGTAAAGGAAGTGGTTCTCCAGCCCAGGGACCATGCCCAGTGATTTTCTGTTTGCTCCATTAGCTCGTGTGCAGACCTCCTGATTTTTTTATGTGCATGTGCTTTTCTACTTGTTTAATCCTGCCAACTGCTCTTCTGGTTGGAAATCCATTTCTATAATGCTGGGTATTACACAAATTTGTTGAAGCTCTTAATGCAGATAACGGGGAAGGGAGGTGAGCCTGCTTTACCCGGGCAGCCTGAGCCAACTTTCTCCTTCCCATCAGTCACACAGAGCTTTAGCTGCAGCTCACTGAGGGCACAAAATGCACGCAGTAAAGAAAAATAAAGTTTAAGGAACAGATAGAGTGCTGTAAATTCTGCTTGGATTTTGATTTACGAAGTCCAAGCACAGCACAAATCGGATAGCTTGCTGTGCCCTGTGGAAATCTCTTTGTCTGCCTTGTTTTGAAATATTTCCATAACTAGTAATCATGGTATTGTAGCAGAGAGCCCTTCCATAAAGAGCTTTTTGGTCACTGCTGCTGTTCACTATGACTCTGTACAGCGTGTTAATTGCACCTCTTCATTCATGGGAACATTCATCAGGAATTGCAGTGTGGATGCCAGCAGCGATGCTTTGGATTTTGGGGTTCTTGTGTGTATGATGCTTCTGGGACCAGAGCTGGAGCAGTGAGAGGCATCCTGCCTCTCTGTGTGTGATTTGCAGTGTTTGTGGAGCTGTTTCCAGCAGGACTGAGCACATCCCTGCCTGCTGTACTGTTCTGGTTGTTTAATCTGTTGAATTCATCCGTGGCACTTTGCCTGGTGGAGAGTGGTGGGAATGTTGTCAGCTGTGGCAGAGAAGGATGCCAGGCTGCTTTTTTTGTTATTATTTGTAGTAAAGACGTATAAAGTCCATCCAGGGCCTCATGAAAATGGTTTAGTGGCTGTCAAGCATGCATGTACTTTTTGTTTAAGCAATGGAACGGGAAACCTGCTCAAAATTTAATGTGAGTTTATATACTTATGTTAACTTCTGGCTTAAAAATAAAAGGACTAAAATCATTCTGGCACACTTTGATAGCTACAGCATTTGGAAACACTTCAACTTCTCTCTCTTCTCTTTCCTGATTTCTTCCCAAGAATAGTCACAACACTTTCTTTTTTAGGACTTTGCTCTAATAATTACATCTGCGAAGATCCGCTGGGATGGGTTATCCCACAAGCAGGATTATGCCCTTAAATGGAAAATAAGCCACCACAACAGCCAAAGTTTGGGGAAGAAATATTATTGTGGGAAAACAAGGTTGCTAAATGTATTATTCCGTGTTGTGGAGCTGCACAGTCAGTAAATGTTTGCAGAGAGGAAATGCTCATGTCTTCTAAATGCTTCTTGCATTCCTTTTTAATTGTTGTTATAGTAGGAAAACATGGTTCTAATAAAATACCAACGACTACCCACTCTGTAAAAGGGACAGGAGTTGTGAGAAATTGGAGGGAGACAGGGAGGCCAGTCTTGCTTTATGAGCTCTTCACTCGCTGGGTTCTGCTCCTCCCTTTCTCCCCCAAGCTGGCGGGGGTGCAGCTCCTCTCCAGGCTGCCTGTCCAGTTCTCCAGCCCTGCTGCCTCTCGGCCAAAGATTTGGGCTAAATAATCCAATTAAGCTTTGCAGCTTATATAACTCTCTTGGCTTGAGGCAGCAGCCGGACTGACGGGGATAGAAGCACATCTGGAAATAGTGTACCAAACATGCTGCCACGGCCGGAGCCAGAACGGTTTGGACAAATTTGCTCATATGCACAAGATGTCCTTTGAAAAGCAAGATAAGTGTGCACGGTCTCCTTGCTGAAGAAGTTGAAGAAAATACTCCTATCCATAAATTGTTTCCCTGGCTGGGAAACTTAGATGGCTCTTTTCCTCTCCCTTCTCCTTTGGAAGATCGTCCAGCTTTTCCTTTTCAGCTCCAGAGAATCAGCCAGGCCCTGTAGTAAACTGATCATAAATAACACATAAGGGGTTTTTTTTATGTCAGAGGTGGGAAGGACCTCCAGCATTATTTAGTCTGGCTTCTTATCTGGTACCCATCATAGGAGTTACTTTTAATTTAATCTGAAATACAGCTTGATGTATAATTGGAACACAGCTCTGAAGACACAAGTATTTTTTCTGAGAATTCATTATAACCCTGATAATTTATCCTAATGCTTAATGACACCATTAAAACATGGGCATTTTATATTGGCTTGAGGGTTGGGGAGAAAATAGAATTCAGCCATTCTGTATTTCAAGTGGTATGCCCAACACAAGCTTAGGAAAAAAAAACCAGATGCACGTTTTAGCACTCTTGGATGTCTTTTCTTTTGTTGGTATCCATTACTCTCAGTAGGGAAGTTATGGGCATTAACAGCAGAATGCATTTTCCTTCATGTGCAGTGATATGTGCTTATAGCTTCGTTTTATAGTCTCATGTCTAATGTTAAAGAATTTATTTGTCAGGTGTGCAGGGCTGGTTTAGCTCTCACGTCCTGCCCATTCCTGGGAGCTTGGATGGTTGCTTGTCCAACACCTTCCAAATCTGTGCTGGGGAAGGGTTTTAGAAACATCACCTCTCTGAAATGTGGTATCAAACACACACACACACACACAGAGTTCTTGGGCTTGTCCTCCATAAAACATGCCCAGGGAATTGACTGCTGTGTGTGCCCTGGCCAGGCTGCCAGAGCTGCAGAGGTACTGGAGGTGGTTTGGCAGAGAGTGTGTTTTGGTCCCAAGAGGGGACATTGCTGGGGCACAGCAGTGCTGAGGCAGTGCACTGTTGCATCCTGACCCCACTGTGGCTTTTAAAGTGGTTTAGCCACTTCTGGGTGGTGCACAAGGATATGTACCTTGGCAAAACCCTCCATGCCAGGGAGGTGGTGCAGAGCAGTGGGTGGCTCTGCTAGGGCTGCTCCAGTCTGCAGCAATGTAAGGTTAATATGATATTTCTTACAGTGTATGGATTTATAAGGATGTCAGAATGTTAGGTGCTCTCACCAGGCTTTGGACATGGCCATGGGAACCTTGTAGGAGTGTCTTTGTAATCATGAATACCTACATGCAAAGTCGTGATCTTATAGTTTACACATTTTGGGGTTCTCCATGGTCATAAAACTAAGTAATGAGTTCCCCAAAAGAGGCTGTGTGTCTTGAACCACTCCTCCCAGCCCGTGCCAGCACTGGAACTCCCCCATCTCCATTGCTGCCTCAGCCATGGGTTTGCTGGCAATGATAATGCAGCTGTGCTGCCACTACTTCCACATTGCTGCTGTATCTGACTGACTGCCCAGGCTCGATGTTTTATTCCTAAAGAAGAAAGAAATTGGATTAGATTTTTCTCAGCCAGGCACAGCGGTGATCCTGGGTAACAAAGCTGATCTGTGTGCAGGAAGCTTTGGGAAGCTGGGTGTGAGGGTAAGTTATTAACTGGGGACTCACCCAGGGTGATTTGTTTTATGGATATATCAGCAAGGCACTCCAAGGGACTCCAGGAGGTGCTGAGCAACCTCCATGGCCCTTGAGAGAGCATTTTGGGTGCATCAGGGGTACCTAAAGCACCTCAGTACAGAGATTAACCTCCCTGGACACTGAAGTCCAATAAACTTCTTTGTAGAGAGGGAACAAGGACTCCAGTTTTGCTCTACATAGTGGTCCTGCAAGTTCAAGGGCAGTTTCCTTGTGGGCGAGTCACAGTGCTGTTTTCCCTCTGCTGGGCTGAGCCTTGCTCCCCCGTGGTGGGATTTTTCCCGAGTTTTGACCTCCTGGCACCCCTGGGATAGGCAGATTGCAGCAAGCCAGGTCAGGCCCTGCAGTCCCTCACACCCACTGGTGTAGCTTGCTGTGATTTCTGCACTTTAACTCTTCCACTACCAATTGTGGCTTTGCTCAGCTGTGCTTGGGGTTTTTCTTGTGCAAAAGCCCTCTCCCTCCTGTGCCTTTCCTGAGCAGCCATGGCCTGTCTGGAGCTCTGTTCCCTCTCTTGTCTCTTCCTCACACCTCCTAGAGCTGCAGCCTGATCTGATGTCATCCTTCACATGCTGCTGTGAGGACGGATGGCTGCACTGGTGCTTTCTGAGCTGCATGAGATGCAACTGTTTAATCGTGGAAAACTCTCCTTGAGGGCTCTAATGCTGTTTGCTGGGCACATGTGGTGGTTCCTGAGCTAATTATGCACAGTAACAGGCACAGCTTCTGGCAGCCCATCTTGCATTCTCCTTGCAGCACCTAAACATGTCAAATTTCTGTAACAAAGCTTCCCTCGGGGTGGAAGGTCTGGAAAACTGATCCACAGCAGCCCACATAGCAATTAGGTTACCTTATAGGTGGCACCAGTAAAGGTAACGGTGTGTGAAATACTGAAAAGCCAAATCCATTTAAATAGACATGTTCAAAGGGAATGTGAGGTGTGAACAGCATGTCTTAGCTCACAGGGAGCTGAAGTATCTTCTGCCAGGGCTCAGCAGCACTTTAAGAATAGTTGTGAAATTAAGCATAAATACCATGGTCCTGTGGTCCAGGCTCCCGGAATCACACCTATTTTTGGAGGTGGTAAGCAGCAGGCTGTAATGCTCAGTGCACTGCCTTTAAGCCTTTAGGTAAACCTGACATTGCAAGAAAGCAAAACCTCCTGGGATGTGGTTTCACAGACATTTAAACAGTTCTCCTTTCGGGCTGTTGTCTGAAAGGGCATTGTGGGTCCCTTGTGCTTCCTTTGCATTACTGGCTCGGTCAGCAGGATGATCTGACCCAAAATAAAGCCTGCAGTAAGGATGCTGAATTTTCCAACTGGATCAGGCCATGGGACTGTGGGGCTGACTGGGTTTTGGTGCCCTCTGAGGAGATTCAGGGAGCACCCTGTGCATTCTGGCACTCCTGGCTCGCCAAAAGCCACTCGTGACACCTTGCCTGGAGCTCGGCACAGGGGAGTGGGAGATGCCAGTAACATTTCAGAGCAGCAGCTTGTTGAGAAGCTTTCAGGCATCATTTAATAAGCAACCAAAGGTCTTAGCAGTAGACTACCCATGTAGTCAGCATCCTCCTCCCCTCCAGCTGTTTATTTTCTACCCTTGAAATGTCCTGCAACCCCCACCTTGTGCTGTGCCATCACCAGCATCTGTGTTGCCTCTCAGCAGAGCTGATCTGCTGGAATAATGCTGCTGCTGCTGCTGGCACGGGCTGGCAGGCAGCTCTGCAGCTGGGCTGTTGTGGGCTGTGGAACCAAGGCCACTTAGTTTTGGGTTAGTCCCTGCATTTTGGAATAGCAAAAAGTTAATTTACTGCAGGTTACTATTGCTTGCAAGGCGGGAATTCTGTCTTTGTACTTCCAGCGATGTATTTTCTGCAAGGGGAAGAAATAAGGGCAGGTTCTATGCATTCTAAAGCAGCTGGTCTGGCTTTGTGGGAGAGGGTTTATTCGATATTATTTGATAACCTTTTCTCATGTTTTCTTGGCTGGTGAATGACATAAGGGAGAAATGGGTCTTCCCACTCTTTTAGTGGTATGTTTTTCTTCCCAGGAACTATCCTAGCATATAAAATGAAACACGAGCCCTCAGATAGCATCAACAGCTATAGTTGGCCTAAGTGTGTTATTTTATGGCGATGTCTTGTTTTTTCTCTGGAGAAAAGAAAATGTACCCCATTAAGTGCTCATGTTACAAGCCTGCACCCCAGGGGATAAATATTTCAAATATTAATGCTGAGTAGTTTTTAAAAGGTTCTGCATGCATTTTATTTTGTGCATTCTGCAAATTATTTAAGACTACTAAAACAAAATGCAATTTAGATCAGCTCATCCTGTGATCAGTATGTGGTGATTTTAAAGTCTGCTCTACCCAACAGCAAGGTCATGCATCTGATCAGTTGGTACGATAGGGAAATTGGAATCTTGTGGTGGCTGTGGATCTGCAGGTAGACAAGATGTACAATTTACATAAACAGTGGAATGAGGGGAGTGCTCTCAATATCCTTTCACTCCAATACAGTCACATGCACTGCAAATGAGTTACTCTTTTGGAAAAAGAAGTCAAACCTGACTTGCATTGAAGTTCTCAGCTATTAACATCAGCAGAGCCAGGGACTCCAGCCAGAACTTCTGTGATTTCCTTGATATCCCTCTTAGTACATCACTCTGACTTTTCCATATGTGTTCTCTGATTTATAACACAGCAATACTTTATTTCACTGTTGTAAAATTCTTTCATACACTCAGCCCTGCCAAAAGCTTCATATGTTATTGATTAAACAAATTCCCACTGTTCCAAGATCTCAGCTGCTCTGAGTCTGGTGGTAACTTTAGTGGAATGATGAGTGCAATGGTCGATTGTACAGGAGGTAGGAAATACAAGGTACCAGCACTTACTGCTGCTAATCAATAAACTCACCTTCAATTTGCTAAATGGAGCTGCTTTTCCCACCGGTCAGTGCCACATCTCTCCTGAGATGGACTGAGCTGGTCCATCAGCTGCGAAGTGCTGGTGGCTCAGGGTCATTTGTTGGGGGGGATAATGATGATGTTTGATTTTAGTAATGTTGGGAGAAGGATTAACAAGAGTTTCATTTCGACTCCTTCACAGGCAATTACCGACAGCTGCTGCTAGAGAAAGGGCGTGATGATTAACACAGTGACCTTTGCAAGGATTGACTTCCCTTGGAGGGATTCCTTTTGGATGGACTCGTGAGCCATTAGCACTAAGCACAGAGCAGGATGTGTGGGAGCTATGGGTTTTGGTGGAACAAGTTCTCTGTTTCACTATTAACTTAATTAGGTTATAATAGAAAGGGTTTTCCTGTTGGACTGCGAGGCATTTGCTCTGCTTCAGGGTTTTCTGCTTCTGTAAAACTCCAGAGCTGGGCCTTGCCAGCACCCATGGGGACATGGTCCTGCACGCTCCAGCCATCAGCTCTTCCTTTGGGGTTGTTTTGGTTCATGAGATTTTATTCACTGGCTTTGCTGCTTGTTGTGAGAATGAGGTGAGAGGGAGAGAAATGCAGTCCGTAGGGTTTGTTGAGAGCCAAGCAAATCCAATTTGGGCTTTTCCTGCATTGTGATAGTTCACAATCCAGCATGACAAGTGACAAGTCGTGGCCCATGGCATGGTAAGTGCCCAGAGCTGTGCCTGGACCCCAGTGATGCACGGATGAGGCTGCTGGTTCGTTCATGTTCACAGCAGGAGAACAACACCCTCTCCACTGCCAGGCTGTTCTGCTGCCCTTAGGTGCATCCAAAAGCATTTTCCATGCCCATGCCATGTAAGGAAAGTGCATCAGGCAAATGCATCTCCTTTTAAACCAGGCACAGGTTTGCTTGGTAGGATTGACCACATGTGCAAGCTCTCAGCTTTTCCCATTGCCCTTTCCCCCCCTTCCTTTCCACCCTTCGTGCAGGTTTGGCTGTGTAATGTCCTCACTTAAAAATCCTGTCAAGCTGCAATTATTTTGAGGTTTAATGACCCATGATTTCTGTAATGCTTTATTTTGTTCACTTTCAGCATGTTTTTATTCCCCAGTCAAATAATAGTTATTAAAAACCCTACCAAGTACAAAGCCTTCACTTTCCATTTGAGAGAAAAATGCTTCGAAAGCTGTATTGGTGCTACACAGGTAAATAATTAGATTGCTAATGAATTAGCTTTGCTTTGAAGACAAAAGCTTCCGTGTTCCTAATTAGGTTGTGAGGAGAGACATAGAAATGTTTGGTCTTTCTCCCAAGGAAAAGGGGAGAAAAGGGGGCTCCCAACCCAGCTGAGACCAGGGACCACTGGCAGGAAATTGTTTTACCTGAGCTCTGGCTCAGCACCTTCCAGCTCTTTGACATTGTTTAAATTCCTCGGTGAATTCAGAGAAATAATACACTTTACCTGTGCAACACATTTCCTTTTCAGTTTCAAATTAATATTTGAATGAAATGGTTACTTACTGCTATGTTTTGAAACAGGGAGAATGGAAGCCTGTGGTATAGTTTCTTTATATCACTCCATTATTTATGCTTTTCATCATAGGCCCTATTATCATGCCCATCCTAAGATGAATTATCTCGTATATTTTTCCTTTCCTCACAGAGCAGGATTTTTTCCCAGGCCTTTGATCATTCTTATCACCCTCTCAAAAGCCCCTTTTAAGTCTGTATTAATACTCGTTTTCAGATGAGGTGAAAACTATTGTGGGATTAGGCAGCATCATTTTAATAATGTTATAATCTTCATACTATTATTTCCCATTCTGTTCACTAACCACACTAACATCTTGTTTGCCTCCCTCCCTATCCTCCCTTTTTTCCTGGATTGCTGCTGCCTGCAGATTGGGCTGCAGACACTGATGCTGTGGTTTCCTCCCTAGTTAATATGGCTAATTAAGAACCATGTGAAAAATACCTTGATTCTGCCCCCCTCCTCCCTCCGTTAAATTGCATTTATCAGTTTTGGTGTCATTTTGGCACTTGGTTGACTTTTCTCCTGATGATTTGCTCCTTTTCTGGCTTTGATGAGCTTATCTCCATGTCCACTCCATATTTGGCTACTTCACAAATTCATCTCCTTCCCCAGATCCTCACTAAATCTATTAGCTGGTGAGTTTAATACCAATCCTTATGGCTTCCTCTGGACAGTTAACCTTTTGTTATGATGAAAATTCACTGTTTAATCCTATCTTTTTTCTCTTTAGATCAATGGCAGCATTTGCCCTCTTCCCCTTTCCTCCTTAGGTTTTTTGCAGCAAAATGAATTGCCATCTGATTTCTTCATCTCGTAAATCCTTTGAATGGGTTGATAAAACCCCAGGACAAATCAGAAGGACTGGTTCCTTTGTCAGAAGCTGATGGTTTGTACCTGCAGGGAGTTTCCTCTCCTGCCAGCGCTTTTGTTTGGCAGGTGAAGCCCAGGGGATCCGCGGTGATCTCGAAGCTCTTTGTATTCTTCACTGTGATTCACCCACAGAGCTGTGCTGGCTGCAAAACGAGATCCCAAACCTGCTCTGCAGGTACCCAGGAACAGTCTGACAGCTTCTGCTGCCTTCTCTGCCCTGATCCAAGGCATTTTAGGCACAGGTGATGGGCATTGCTGTTTGCATTCCTAATTTCTGAGTTTCTACTGCTTTGGAGCCTGCATCCCCACCCAGTGAGCGTTTGGATTTGGGCACAGGCACCCCTGTGGCTTGCTCTCCTCCTTGGAATGGGGAATTGTAATGTTCACCATCGGTGTTGTGTTTCAGCATCCCCATAATGGGAAATCTACTCATCCCCATCTCTGAAAACTTACTACTTAGGACTTCAGAAGCAAAACAAAAAGCTTATTTTTTGAAATATCTGTGTGCGTGTTGTCTGAAGTGACTCTCCAATGCAAACAGCAGCTCATACTTAGGAATAACAAGGCGCAGGGGATATGAATTTTCCTCTCTCCTTCTGATGACGTATGTGCTGAGACATTAAACTCCAGCAAGGAGACGCACAACAGAAATATGATCAACACCTACTGCTGCAAAAAGAAATAGTGACTTAAAGGTGCCCGTGCTCCCTGGGGAGGGACCGTCAGTGGAGAGATGCATTGCATTTCTATCTCATTACACGGAGCTGCTGAAGGTTGAAATGCTGTTAAATATATCACAGGCTCTTATTAAATGGCCATATTAAAGAAAACAACACACGCACACACCAGACTGGAGCTGGGGAAAGCTCTTGCTTTATTTGAGGATCATTTTTTCAGACAGGCTGATTTTTAATAAGCCTCTTGTCCTGGCTGATGAGTTCTCTCAGCGTGACGCTGATGCCATGGGATGCTCAAACCCAGCAGCCAACCCAGGGGCAGCACAGGAGCCTCCACTGACTGTGGGGGATCTTTCCTGCTGCCATCACCTGCCTGGGCAACCAGTGCCTTTTACTAGGTGTGGAGGGTGGGTACTGGTTTTTCTAAGATGCTGTAGACTCTGGTGCTCCAGAACAGCTCTGCATCCGATCAGGATAGTTCTTGAGCATAGGGGTGGCACTGAGGGGTGCACTGGGGTGGTGAGGGCATCAGAATATATTATTCAGCCCCAGTTCAGGATAGCACATGCTGTAGGTATTGACTAAACTGAAATAAGGAATAAATAAAGGGCAGAGGATGAACACAAGGAGCTAAATCATAGCTGCTGGTTTTGACAGCTCTTTTGACCACCAGTGCCCATTAGGCCCCATCCCTGGCAATGTCTGAGGCCAGGCTGGATGGGCCTTAGAGCAGCTTGTCTAGTGGACAGTGTCCCTGCCATGGCAGGGGAGTGGAATGAGATGCACTTTTAAGTTCCTTCCAACCCAAACCATTCCATGACTCTGGTGACTGGGCCTTCCTATTAAGTGCCAGTGCCAGCAGCACCTAACCCAGCCTGATTGCTTTGAGCTGGGAAACCCACATGCCACCCCTCTCCTTCCCTAGTCCCTGTCCTGCCTGAAGCTCTCCACACCTGCAGCTATTTTTCCAATAATCAGCTTTCTAGTGGTACTAAAGATTCTACTTTCCATGTTACTTTTTGCCTTGGAGGTAACCACAAATTACAACGTAATATAATTTTAAAAACTTGAAAAAGTTTCTTTAAAAACTTCTTTTTGCTTTAAAAAATTTTCTTTAAAAAATGATGTAAAAACCTTATAATAAAGAATCTTGGGGTGCACTTATAGTATAAGTAGCAGCTAGAAAATGTCTGCTTTGACTGAGCATTCAGGTGGTTTGGGACACAGTGGAGAAGTAAATGTTGCATAATGTTTACTGAATGGAGCATAAGTGTTTGCTGTGTGGTGATGGCACTGCTGAAACACTCATTTTCTATGCAGATGAATCAGCCCCCAACAGGGTAATTGCAACTGCTGGAGCCTTTTGGGAGGCCCACCCTGCCAGATACCACCCACTCCCCAAACTCTACCCTTGACAGTGTTTGAATTGTTGCTTGGCATGTCTTGGTGCTCTGTTCTTTAATGCAAATCAGGTTCTCAGTGGCTGCATATATCCCACGCTGCCAAAATATTTATGATTTTAAAAGATGAGTCTGAAACTGGGAGCAATGACCTGCTGGCTCACAGAAGGGAAGGTGATGTGTCTCTCAGCTTTCTCATCTCACAGGAGCACCGTTCATGTTTCTTTAGAGCTGAAGGAAAAGAGCTGCTCAGTCTTTATCCTGCCTTTGGTGGGGGGGTGAGGAGGGGCTGATATTTGGGTATTTTGGATGCTAAAATATCCTTTCTTACTGCTACTTAGGAGTCTCTTTGCAGTGTTTTTCTGAGGGATGATTTGGGGATTTATTTATGGTGAGTCTAGAGCTGGTTTCTACCTTTTAAAGCCATATAAGCAAAGGGCAACATTTTGCTTCTAATGGTATAAATAGATTATTGAGAAGTTGCTGCAATCTCTGTGTACCTGTGTGCAAAGTGCCTCACACCTGTGTGCTGCTCCAGCCACCAGATTTCCATGTAAAGCAGGACTGTTCCTTTTTTGCATCTCAGGAGCTGAATTTAATTCACCGATACGGCACAGTAACTCCTTCTCTCCATTTTAATGGTCCAGTGAAATTCTGTTAGCAAAAGGCCTAATGAATGTTGTGGTTCAATCAGGGCAATCTAGAGTGTAATGTGTGGAGCTGTGCCAGCATTATATAAATCATTAAACATCAAAATGTAAAAAAACAATAAAATTCCCCAATCATCATCTAACTCCAGGAGCTGCTGGGGATGGCTGGGGCTGGAGGCAGCTGGGGCCAGCATGAGTGCCTGGCTGGGATGGGGAAACTGGCTCACCAGCCTGGTTCCTGTTCTTCCCTGTTAGCATTTTTGGATAACACAGATGCTCTGGTGTGGAGAAGGGGTTATTTGTGTGCTCTGCAGTCCCCTCAGGCCCTTTCAAGTCCTAGAGGGGGAAGCATTTATTTCTTAAAGGAGTGCTTTAAATAAAATTAGGAAGAATAGTTATTACAGAGACATTTTCTATGGGCAGATGAATTTTCTGCTTCAACTTCATTTATGTTGTAACAGAGCTGCACATTTTCTTGCTTTTTTGGCTTTGGGAATTCGTGCAACAGCGGTCAAAAGGTTCAGTTATGCTCTTGAAGCCAAGATTTTACGGAGCTAAACAGTTTAGAGGTTTGAGGGTTGTTTTTAGTTTTTAAACCAAGTCTCTCGAAAGTCTTCCTAATGAGAAGCAAGTCTAGCTAGCAAAGACTGTGTGTTTGCTTTTGAAAAGATTGAATTGGAGGGAAATCTCTGGCGTTGGCCATGGGTCCACTCTGCTGGGAGAGGTTATCAGCAGAGAACAAAACCAAAAGTAATTGGAATTGAAATATGGATGTGTTTAAAATGCACTGTAGACTCCCTGGGAGGTTGGAGTGTGATTGGAAAGATGAATGCAAAATACAGAATTATAACATCCCTGACTGTATAGATAGATATGTATATATGTGTGTATATAGATATATATAGATGTAGATATATTTGTATATATATGTTTTTATAGATGTAGATAGATATATGTAGATGGATGACTGTGTGAGATTTCAGGGTGGGGGTTTTATTTGCACTGGTCTGATTTTGTGTCTGTCTTCTGGTTTAGGATCAGATTATTTTGCTTTCACTCAAAAAACTGAAAATGGATGTGGATGCCGTTGTCCCAACCCTCACCTCTGCTAGCAAACACAGTTTGCACTTAAGAGTCACTTGAATAAGAATGAAGCCACAGAATTCTCCATAATGGAGAAATGCTTTTTATTAAGGGGATGCTGGTTTTGATGGATAAATGCTTTGGGAAGGCTGCAGGAGCTCAGCTCTGTGGGACACCCACAGGCTCCTGGGGAGCAGCCCATGAGCCCCACCAGCCTGTGCCCATCCCTTGCATGCTGCTGCATCTCGACTGCTGGCAAGTCACAGAATGTTCTGGCTTGGAAGGCACCCACTAAGATCATCAAAGTCCAACTCCTGAAAGGGCCTGTTCGAGCCATCCCTGCCTTTTGTGTCCCCAGTGGTTTGTGCTGTTGCTCAGCAAACCCAGCCCAGGCTTCTCAGCTGAACACACAAAGCCTGGCAGCTGTGTCTGGGCACAGCCGTGCGGGAGAGGGGAGTGTGGGGGACATCAGTCAGTGAGTGATGCTCAGCTGGACATTTCCTATGGCCACAGTCCCTCAGCCTTGGGCTGCTGCCCCCTCCAGGGATCCCCTCTCAGAGCTGCTGCAGTGGGCATGGCATGGACAGATGGTGACTGGCACTCAGCTGTGCCCAGCGCTGCTTCCCTGCCCTGCTGAGCCCTGGCTTGTATGAGGATGCCTGATTCCCACTTGGAGCCTCACAACCAACCTGCTTCTAAAACCAGATTGTGAAAGACCATTGGGTGCAAACTTGGGCCCTGGCAAGGTGAGAAATGAGTTCTTTGCACAAGTTTGAGAGGTTTTTGGTCTCCCAGGTCAGTCCTGCACCCTGTCACCTAACGCTGACTTTCTTTCTTTCTTAAACCAGTATATTTTAAGCCCAAAGCAATGTGTTATCTCTCAAGAAAAAATAAGCTAAATCTTTTTTTTTTCTTTTT
>VXBB01008142.1:454567-505116 GCA_013399915.1 Illadopsis cleaveri
TTTTTTTTTTTTTTTAAGATATAGCTAGGAGTTTTTTGTCTTGCAGTGCTTGAGTCTAGGGATATTTTAAGAGCTCTGTTATCTTGTGCTGGGAGGGAATACAATAAATATGTAGATAGGGAGTGCTGCTGCTTCGAAAGGTATGTAAAGGGTCTGTGCTGAACTGACACTAGCTGAAAAATTTGTTCAGCCTAATTAGCAGCAAATCACTTCTGTGTCCAACCTTGCTTGTAGAGATGGGAGCCAATCCCCCCTCCTTATCCTCTGCTGCCCTTTGTGGGTTTTCAGAGCCCTCCCTGGCTGAGCAGTGAGGGTTTTTGTGAGGACACAGATCTGCAGCCACGTGTCATTTCAGGCCAACAAGTGCAAAATTACTGGAAATTCATGGGAAGCTGTACACCCATCTTGAGCTTTGTCTAGGATTGTTCAGGCTGTCATCAGAACCAGTCACGATTGATCAGCTTTTAAATTTAATGAAATTTTAATTGAAGAATGGAAAGCCTACGAAGACATCATATGACAAGAGCGCTGGAAGCAAATACAGTTTCACTTCCAACCATTAACCAGAAAAGCAGCAAATGGTTGACTGCACATTGCCATTGCAGTCTAAGGAAAGTACAGCTCTTGGCTTCGGCAGGCAGGTCATTAGTGACTGAATAATCAGTGACATTTCCCTTCTAAATCTGACACAAATGAAGTGCAGTGCTCTGGAAAAAGCCATTAAGTGCAAAGCCTCGCCTTTACTCTGCTCCAGGTATTGCAGACCAAGATCTAATGGCAGCCTTTAGCTGTGATTTGGCTTTGATAGCATCCACAGGATAGAAACCCCCCAGGATGCCAAAAGCCAAATGCTTCCAGCCTTGCACAAGCCATCATATTGTGCAAAAACAGAAAGTGAGACTTGTTCCTTGCTGGTGTTCCCAGATGCAGCCAGTAAAAGATACAAGTAGGAAAAGCTGTAATGTTAAGTACTGGGAACATGAATGTAGCTGTATTCTTAAGTCTGAGTGGTACTATTAGGTCAAGGTCTCACTCGTCGTGGGACAAGTTTTAGAGCCTGACATCCTCCTGTGAATTCCCGTGGCAAAGCTGGGTATTAACCTATTTTTCTGCACGTTTGAAAATGTTTTCTTGATGGGAGTGGAAAGCGAGCAGCGCCGCACAGGAAAAAGGAAGGACTGGTCTTGTTTATGTCTCTCCCTTGAATTTCTTTGAATAACGTGTTGTCAGATGGACAGAGTCATCAAATGGGTGTAACTTCCTCTGCTCTCTCCCCATGTGCCATGGCTTTGAAAATAATGTCAAAAGGTTAATAGGAGCCAGACTGCCTTGGGGGGGGGGCGTCGCTTGTGCTGAAGCGGTGAGTCGTTAATGTAGTTTTTCTTGGAGGAAAGACTGAAGAGGGGAAACTTTTTCTAGGCAAAAATATTACCAGTAGCTGGACTGGGAAGCACTGTTGTCTTGGAAACTCTGTGCACTGAAGCTGGATACATCTGATTTTCAAAATTCATTTTTCTTTTTCTTCATGGACCCCGAAATAGAAGGTTTTGATGCAGTCAGTGTATCTTTTTCAATTGCTTTGATTTATATTTAGCCCTGTGTTGGGAAGTTCCAGTGCAGTATTTTTGATCATTAGCTCTCCTAGTCGTGTTTGGGTTAAGAGTCTACCATTCAGTGGATAAATCTGCTTTGGGTATAGTCTTGTGAGTTATAATCTTACTGAAAACACATGAATAACCACAGATAAAAGTGTATTTTTAATGAGCAGTTTCATTAATAATGGGAAAAAATATCCCAGGAAGGTTTGTTGGTGGCTCACTGATTCCATTCCCAGCTGTTGTATAGTTAGTTCTGACTGAAAGCTCTTGATAGTTTTATTGCTTTGTTTACTGAGCACGAGATAAGATGTTTCAAAACAAAAAGCTTTGCTAGCCTATCAGAAGGGGTTATTACGCATTTATGATGTGTCCTAAAGGTGTGTATCCAAACACTTGAATTCATATAAGCATCCAGACAGCTGTTGCCATGTGATTTTTTTTTATCCTGACGTGTTTTGGAGAGGTTAGATTCCCAAAATCTCTTTTCACTGTTCAAATCTGGGGCTCTCTGGTGTCTGCACCATTGTCCCACTGCAGGGCAACGTTCCCCCTTGCCAACATCTCTCTTTCCATCACTCAGGATCCTCCAGGAGATGGTTGTATTTATGTGTCTAAAGAAGGCTAAATGAGTTGGGGAAGGCTCAACCTGTAGAAAAGGATAGATTGGATATTAGGAAAATTCCTTCAGGAGAAATCTGCCAATCATTCTCACAAATTGCCCAGGGAAGTGGTGGAATCACCATCCCTGAAGACATGCAACTTGGGAACATGGTTTAATGGTGGACTTGGCATTGCTGGGTTAATGGTTGGACTCAATGATCTTAGAGGTTTTTTCCAGCCCAAACTGTTCTGTGATTCTATTTCTACATGACCCAGAAACCCAAGCTGAAAGAGGAAAAATGGAAGTAGCTTTATTATTGTAGTTCTGCAACTTGAACTGCCCTCCCCGCGACCCTTTCGCCAAGGAGTGCGTGCTGGACCTCAGCTCCCTAAATCCATAATTAAAGGATTGAGGGGGCAAGAGAGATATAAATGAAACCATTTTGAGCACAGAGGACAAAACTTCCCTCTCTTCTCCATCCTCAGGTGACGTTGTGGACATCTACCAGCGGGAGTTCCTCGCGCTCCGGGACCGGCTGCACGCGGCCGAGCAGGAGAGCCTGAAGCGCTCCAAGGAGCTCAACCTGGTGCTGGAGGAGATCAAGAGAGCCCTGTCAGAGAAGCAGGCTCTGCGGGATATAAACAGGACCTGGAGCAGCTTATCTGGTGAATAAACAAGCATTGAGCATCTGGGGCTGTGTTGAAGCTGTTTCTGATGAGGAGGTAGAGAGGTGTGTGTGTGTGTGTACGTGTGTGCAGGGCTGCGGACAGGACCTGCTCTTCTCTCCCCCAGCGTGAGCAAATGGTGGAGTTCAGAGAGACTTGGGAGCTCTTAAACTCCTGTTTAATTAGAGGTGCATAAGCATCATTAAACATGGATTTGCCTCTGCTGAGGATATTTGCCAATTTGCTTGCTTACAAGCTTTTTTTTCCTCCCTTGCAAGTCATACACTCCATTTCCTATGGCTGTATTCAACCCATATGGAAAATGGGTATCCAAAGAGAGGGGGGAGGAAGGAGTTAGGCTGGCTGAGCACCCCTCGCCAATTTATTTGTTGTTCTTTTTTTTTTTTTTTTTAAGTTGCTCGGTTGAAGAAAATTGGATCTCTGCAGAAAGATCTGATTTGACCTTCATTTTATCTTCATTCTCCCCTCTCCTTCCCAAATATTTTGGGACTTCTTTAAGGCCCTCCTGGCTCCTGCTGAACTTTAATTGGGTTTGTGGTAGCATGTTAAAGGTTGGCCTGATTTTTTATAACCCAGCAGTAGTCTCGGGTGGCCAGGCTGCTGTAAAAAGGCTTTTTTGCCTTGCAGTCTCTTCTTACCTGCCGTGCCTTGCAATTGATTCCCTTTTCCTTTTTAAGACGAAACCAAGTTAAAACTGTGGAATATCACCAACAAGAATGTGCTGCACCTTCCCACCATCTTCCATCATTTGCCACATTTGCTGTCAAAGGAGAACAGTCTGCAGCCAGCCGTGCATGTGGGACAGGGGCGCACTGGAGGTAAATGGGAATTAGTGCTGCTTCTGGTGCTCTTCCTCACCTTGGTGCCTGTCCCTCCCCTTTCCTCCGGGCCTGGCTGTTGCACAGATATGAGCAGGACTGGAGGAAGGGCTGCATGCATCATGCAAGCTTCCTTGGTTATGGTGACATGTGGGGTGGGTGAGCCATGTCACGCCTGCAAGTCTACAGGGGAGTGCTGTCTGTGTTCTTGACTGGCCCTAAAATGTTCTCGATGCTTCTGCCAGATGTTGTTTGCTGCTTTCCATATCCAGAGTGCTCTAGACTTTGCCTGGAAGGGCTTCAGATGAAAGCATAGTTTGTAAGGTGCTTCATGGAGACTGTAACCCAACTAAGGGGACAAATCCCATCGGGATTTCCATCCCATTTGGTTACTTGATGATTCCCCCTGCTCCCAAATCCCAACCCAGCGCCAAAGACCTGACTTGCACCTATTAAACTGTAGTGCTTTTGGCCATGGGAGGGATTTGGAGAACAAGAAGTGGTCTTCAAGTTGCTGTTCACAAGTTGGAAAGACACCTGGGAGGGGGAGGGGTTTTGGGTATTTCCTTAGAGATCATTCCTTCAGGGAGGAAAAATCAGAGCATATCTGACAGCCCATGGGTGCCCTGCCAGCCCGGCACACTGGGGTGCTGCTGGTTGGCACTGGGCTGAGGACAGGACTGTGGGAACCCTGCATAGCCCAGGAAACCACCAACCTGCTGCTCACTGCTGGTTTTTAATGACAGAGCCTGGCATTGACCAGGTGAACAATGAGTTGGTCATGGGAGCAGAGCAAAGTGTCCAACACAGCCCCCTCTCTAAAATCTCTCCGTGGCCCTGGGCAGTGTCCGTCGTGATGGGAATCCCCAGCGTGAAGCGGGAGGTGCATTCCTACCTCACCGACACCCTCAACTCCCTCATCTCAGAGCTCACCCAGCAGGAGAAGGAGGATTCTGTCATCGTTGTCCTCATTGCCGAGGTAAGACACAGCTTTGCCAGTTTGCCCCCTTTCCCTGGCCCTCATCCCACTGTCTGCCAGACTCGGTGCCAAACAGGATGCTGCCACCCGGACACCAGCTCTGCCACTTGCTGGGTAGATAAGCCTGGCCTTGGGCTGTCATCCAGCAGGATCAGCGGGTTTGTCTTACCCAAAATGAAATGCTGGGTGGGCCAGAGAGGATCAGGATGTGAGCAGGCAAACATGTCCCATTAGCAGCTACCGATGTGGCACAGCTCACCTAAATTATGATGCCTCCTGCAAGATGCCTGAATGGATATCCAAAAAATGAGCTGGAGCAGCCTCATGACCATGTCTAGGAGAGCTCTCAGACCTGCTCCTGCAGCAGCTCCGTTTGTCCATGTACCTGTAACACGGCACTAAACTGCTCTTGAAACCCAAGAGTCGGCAATTCAGGGTTGAGACTGATACACCTCTTTGTGCTGGTGCCTGGAGCCTGGAATCAGTTGCTGAATCCAAGGGCTAAAAAGCCTTGATACTTTAATCCGCAAGAGCTGCTTTTATCTATGGGTTTAGATGGTTATTTTTCTCCATGGCTTTCCTTTCAGGATTATTTTCTTGAGCCTGAAGTGCATTTGTCTTAATTTTCAGAAATCCAGTGAGAAAAATAGACCTCAGTAGCCTGTTACAGGGAACGGAACAAAGATGAATGCCTAGGTTTGCTGCCTGTTTACCCATAATTTGACATTTTGAGTAGCAGTTGGCCTTCAGGGCTCTGGCTGGTATTTTGTACAGGGAGAAGGTGTACACAGATGGTGCAGCCCAAAGGGCCCAGGACAGGGTTTGGTCCTGGCTGTCATTTGGCTCCCTTGGAGCCAGGACAAGTTTGGTGACTGTTTTTGCAGTGGGTAAGTTGAAGTCTGAGAGGTTTCAAGCAAATTGACCCAGACAAGCTCCTGTTTTGGACTGCAGCAATACTACTTTAGTTAACTTGAAAATAAGGTGTGTGCTGTGATGGCAGCTCCTGATTTTCAGGATGTACCTATGATGAGGAAAGTGAAAAACAAATAAATTATTTCTGATCCTGTGAAGTGCAGGAGCACACACACCACATCCCAGTAACAGCGATGGCAGTTGTTACAGATTCCTTTGGCCAAGTTTGGTCTTGCAGCTGCACAACATCCTCCTGTGCAAGTGTCTGCCACTGCTGTGCCTGCTCTGTCTCTTCCCAAAGTGTTTCTCCACGTACCTGCACTTGTTAGAGCTCCTTGGCCATGGGATAAAGAATAAATAGTGGAGAGGGTAGTATGAACCTGAGGCAAATGCTGAGTAATTTGGAGACTCAGCACAAATGCAGCAACTGAATGTCCTTTCTGGGATAAGAATTTCTCATTCCCAGTCACTGCTGGCCGCTGCAGGTGTCATCCACAGTGGCTGGACTGCCTGGGAGAGTAGAGGCTTCCTCAGCTGCCTGAGGGGAACCCTGGGGTGAGGTGGCTGGCTCAGCTGTCACTAACGCACTGTTTCAGACACTTGGAGTGGAGCTGCATGGTTCCTGCCAAAGCCAGGAGCATCTTTCCTGCTTTTGTTTTTCCCATTGCTGTTTTCTTGGCACGCTGAGGTAAGACATCAGTCCAGCACTGGGACTCTGAGCCCTGTTTAGGAAAGGGACCTTTTCCTCTTGAGAAAACCCTCCCTTGTCTCTGTGCCAGCACAGAAGTGCTGTGCTCAGCCTGTGACACACATCCCAGTGTCTCATTCTCACCTCTCCCAGCGCTGAGTGCAGCAGCAGCTGGTCCCAGCTTCTGCGATGCTGCATCAGCAGATCCACCCGGGACATGCGGCCTCATGATCCATATGGCTGCCCAAATCAATGCCACCACCAGGAAACAGGAACAGTTTTTCTCGTGGGTCTCCTGCCCTTTGTTGTGGGGTTTTGTTTTCCCCATCACTGTGCAGACGGTTGCTGTCCCTGTGCTTGCACTTATGTCACCCTCGGAGGGCAGCGAGTGGTGCTGGCCACCTTTGTCTCCCAAATGTTATGGGTTGCCACGCTGATTGTGGGAACAAACTGGGGCTTTATGAAGAAAAGTGTCAAAATGAACCTGAAATGAAAAACTTGTAAATAGACCCCTCTTTTTTCACTAAAGGGTACAGAGTATTCGCTGCCAAGAGTATTTTCTTGGATGCAAGCCAGCATGTGTAGGGAAAAAATAAATAGCCCAGAGGTTAAAACGTGTGCAAACACTTGGTGCTGGCAGGGGCAGAAGTGCCAGGAGAGTACATGGGGAAGATGTGCAGGTTCTTGTGTCCTTTGGGATGGATTTTGGTGTGTGGTAACTTTGGTTAACACTGACCACAGAGGGGGGCTCCTGGGAGCCCATCAGAATGGGAGAGCAGTAAAGCTGGATAAAAGGAGATACGAAGGTGAATGAAGATGATACAGATGTGCTGACAGAACTCCGGGGTGTATTGAAGAAGATTTCTGAGCCTTGGGGGACACAGGCTGAGGCTGAAGGGTCTAACACTGCTTTTCTTTTGTTTTCAGACGGATCCACAGTACACAGCCGGAGTGGCAGAAAATATCAAAAACTTGTAAGCACTTCCAAGTGGCTTTAGTGTACAGCCTGTGCCTGCAGCAAGGCCAGGGAATGGCTTCATTAAGGAGAAAATACACACTCTTCTGCTTCCCTTTTGTATTTTGTTGTTGTTGCTTGGGTTTTTTTTCCTCTTTTTAGACTCTGTGCTGTCTTTGCTGATGCCGCTTCCACTTTCTGCTTGTTCTAAAATGCTTCCAGGAGGCTGCTTTGTGCTCGAAGTATTGAACACACGTGGTCATTCTGTTTTGCTCCTTCTGACCTGGGGCATTGTGAGGAGATGGATTGTTTAGATTTCTAGCGATCCTGGCAGTTATTTCAATGTCTGCTGCAGCCCTGTACTTGCTCTGTGCAGTCTGGGCAGTGTAGTAAGCACACACGAATGCTCCTGCCTTATTTTGCTTTAAAATTCGTGATCCATCTTTCTTCCCACTCCAGCCTGTTTGTTTTCCCCTTGTTCCAAGCTCTAGTTACATTTGTCTCTGGTGCTGGCTGCTATTTATGTCCTGGAGCCTCAGTGTCTTTTGCAGCTTGGTCTGTGGCTGTTTAAGCAGAAGCTGCTGATGGATTATTATTAACCATCAGCCGGTCCAGGCGTTAATGGCATCAGAGCTCGGAGGCGAAGGGAAAAGGTGGGGAGAGAGGGGGCGGTGACTCCCGTCCAGCTCCCGCGGTTGCTCCTTTCCAAAGGATCGCAGTGGCCGCACGAATGAGAAGCGAAGGGGCAGCACATCGTGCCAGTGCCCCTTGTCCCCGGGGCAGTGATGGGAGAGGGGCTGGGGCGTGCCTGGGGAGGGTTTTGTTCTCGGGCACTTGCGGCAGAGCTGAAACAGAGCCCTCCATCTTGCAGTGCAGGAGCTGGCAGGGCTCCCCTCCTTGTGCCTGCAGGCAGGAGGACGCACTTATCGGGGGATAATGGACTGATTGTCTGAAGGATCCTGATGAAATTACCGGGCGCTGCTGCGGAGAGTGCCTCTAGTAGAAGTCCTGAAACTTTAATTGACTTAATGATTTGATTTCTCATCATCCCCCTCTCCAGTGCCTCCTGCCCCTCCCTGAGTCACTGAAATTATTTTTCTTCTAAATTGAATTGAGGTGGTGTGGGGCCAGGGCAGGCTGGGCTTCTCTCGCAGGACGGAGGAAGCTGTTGCTGCTTTACTGCAATGTTTTGTCAGCTCAGTGAGAAGCTGCTGTTCCACTGCTGCCTGGAGAAGGGAAGATTTGAGAGTGTAAGCTGAGGGACCTGCCAGTGCCAAGGAAGGAATAAGGAAGGGAAAAAGGAAGTGAGAAGTTTTGGCAGTCTCGCTGCTTTGTCTCCCTCTGCCCCATCTCTCGTCCTCCAGGCTCTGCACAAACAAAGGAAATCGGCCTTGCACCAAATGTTCTCGAAAAGGCAGTATAAAAATAACTAGGTTTCCTGCTTATCTCTCACAGTTAGAGCAGTCCCAGGGTATTGCTTGCAAGGCTGATGTAGATGCCTGCTTTTCAGATGGGTGACATTATTTTCTGTTTCGGTTTGACTCTTTAAAGGTTTCTTAGCCACATGATAGGAAAAGTAGATGCTGATTTTATCAGCATGAGAGAACTCAGTAGACGTCCTGCTGGCTCTCTGAACTACAGCACAGCAGTGTTTTATGCAACTTAGCAGAAATGTATAGCACAACCTCGGCAAAATTAATTTTAATTACTGATGCATTTGGAAAATCTCTAAATGCCTGTAGTGCCAAGTCCTTTCTTTGCTGAACCAGTTTGCAGGTCATTTAATCCTGTAAAGAGTACATGGGTGCTCAGGGCTGGTCTTTAAAGCTGACCTGTGTGTGTGTGCAGGAGGGAGGGGAATGCTTGTGGGGAGCATGTGCTCATGGGGCTATTAGAGACTATGGAAGGGAGAAGATAACTTTAAAAGTCCATGTCAATCCCTGCTCATGTCTTCTGATGAGGCCTGGGAGTGCACTAGATACCAGGGAAGTTATACCCTAGAGGCTGTGTTTTTTGTTTGGTTCTGTGGCTCAGTGTTTACCCAGTGATTTGGTCTACAAAATGTTGTGTCAGATGTGGAGGTATTTACTGCTGCTTTTCTCCCTCAGATTCCCGAAGGAAATACACTCAGGTCTCCTGGAGGTAATTTCCCCATCTCCACATTTCTATCCTGATTTCTCTCACCTGCGGGAATCCTTTGGAGACCCCAAGGAAAGAGTCAGGTGAGAATGAGTGAGTTTATGAACAAGCAAGCCATGAAGTAAGGAACTGTAGCAAGTTCCTCACTGACTCCAGCAGGGAAAGCTCTTCTGCAGGGTTAGGTGAGGACTTCATGAATTGGCTAACATGAATTATCCAAGAGCTGGAAGGATGTGATTTGGTGACAGGGGGATGAACTGGCACCAGCTTTGCCAGGCTTCCCTCGTGCTATGGTGTTTCCATCACCAAGCGAGGGGCTCATTTTAACCCAAATTATCTTCATTTTGGAAGTCCTTGAGATTTCCAGTAACTCTTAGCTGACCAGGGACCAAAGGAAGAGGCCATATGCCATCCCTCTCTGCCTCCAAGAGCTGTGTCACCTTCCCATCTCAAACCCAGCCTTGGCAGGCTCCTGGAGCAGCCACTATCCCAGCAAAGACCAACACTCCCATTGTCTTTGTCTCTTGCAGGTGGAGGACAAAGCAGAACCTGGACTACTGCTTTTTAATGATGTATGCCCAGTCCAAAGGCATTTATTATGTGCAGGTGGGTTTGGTGCTGGTGCTGGAGGGAAGGTGGATGTACCTGTGTGTTCACTGTACTGGCTCGTACGAGCTGAGAGAGAGCAAAGCATATCCAATTCTGTGATGCAGCAGAGTGGGAACAGGTTTTAACCACATAAGTTCAAATGTTGGGTTTTTAAAATACTTTTTGACTTGAAAACCTCCCACTTAGGAAAGGCAGAAGTCCTTGTTTCTCTTACCTGTTAGACTGAGTGAGAAAAAGTGCTTGGAGCACCTTCCAGAATTAACTGTGTCTGTGCCAAAGCTTTCCTCTGGTCTATGGTGTGATTGCTCTGCATAGAGAAACTGTTGCTGGAACCTGGATGGGACATTGGCACTGTGCCCTTTTGTCTTGCAGCTGGAGGATGATATTGTGGCCAAACCAAACTATCTCAGCACGATGAAGAACTTTGCCTTGCAGCAGCCCTCTGAGGAGTGGATGATCCTGGAGTTCTCTCAGCTGGGGTTCATTGGTAACGTTCTCTCCCTCTCACTCCAGTCCTGTCAGGCACAAGGCACAAGAGCTTGCTGGCTCTTGCCAGCACTACATTCTTGGCCCAAGAAATTGTCCCCACAAGATGGTAAAATACTTGGACTTGATCCCCTCCTATTTTTGCAATGACCCTTGTGTTTGCACAGGGGAGAAAGATCCTCACAGCTGGTACTGCTGTTGCTCACTTTTAGTAAAAATAAACCTGGTGAGTGGCCCAGTCAACAGCCAAACAGCTTAGATATGGCCAGTAGCTTTTAGGCTGGATGGGATCTGGATTTGCCTAAGAGTGTGCAAAAGGAAGTTTACATCAGCCCAGAACTATTTGGGGAACGGCAGTACATGGTTGCAGTAGCAGCTTGATCTGTTATTTTGGATACTGGTTTGACTGGCTTAAAACTTGTAGTTTTTGGGGCAGGAAATGGTCTGTCATGCAGCTGGCTGTGTTTTTCATCCTTGTTTCTCTTTACTGAATGGGAGAGTTTTAGACCTTTTGATACTATTATGACCTGTGAGACTCTAATGCTTTCTAATTCTGCGACGAATATTAAATCCGGAACTGTATTAGCAATGTCAGCAGTGCTGATACATAAACAGGAGCCATGTGGACACATCTAACCTCCATAGCCCAGTCTCCCAATTTTTTCTTTCCCAGCTCTGATTCTAGACCATTTCTTACCAAAGCTCCTCTCTCTCTCTCTCTTTGCTTTCTCTTTGTGCTCTAGGAAAAATGTTCAAGTCTCTGGATCTGAGCTTGATTGTGGAGTTCATCCTGATGTTCTATAAGGACAAACCCATTGACTGGCTGCTGGATCACATCCTCTGGGTGAAAGTCTGCAACCCAGAGAAAGATGCAGTACGTAAACAACCTCTGTTGAAGGGAAATGTTCTGTTGTGTGTAGGCAAATGTAAGCTTGGCTGTGCCTCCAGAGGATCTTTTCTGTGAGCTCTGGTGCTAACTGACTTTGCACCGAGCTGTGCCATCCCTGTGGAGCATGCTGCAGGGTGTCCTTGTGGATTGTGTAAGTGGAGACCTGGGAGTTCAGGCTTTTGTAGTCTGCAGCTGCCAGGAAAGGCATTATTTCTGCATCTAAGCACTAATAGGGTATTCCTCCTCCAGTCCTTGAGGACAGGAGTCATTCCCCATTCTTCTGTGTTGTTTTGCATTCCGGTGTGCTCCTCTCCCTAAAGCCCTTTCCCACTCTCTGACTGCAACCTCAGAATAACCCTTTGACGCCGGATCCATGTGCTGTACCCTCCATGTACACATGGAGACTGCCCAGAGAGCTCACCCCAGACAACCCAGAGCAAACCCTCCTTGGACAGTCTGCCAGAATGAAGCCAGATCACACAAAGCTCTTGTCAGGCTTTCTAGGAGGGTGTAGAGAGGTGAAATGGGCTCTGTTTTTGTGCTGCCAATAAGCCCCCATGCCCTGTGGAGGTTGTGTTTGAACTCCAGCAGCAAGGGGCTAAAGCGAGTGGGAAGGGCAGAGGAGGAGTGTGTGTGGCAGCAGATGTAAGATGAGCTCAGCACCAGATAGTCTCCAGTCTTCTCTCTGAACATACTGTATTTACTCAAACGCTTGCTCGCCCTCCTCCCCCGGTGGAGAACAAGCAGCAGAGTCCCTGTGCAGAGCTCAGAGCCGGTGGCTTAGAACAGACTTCATGGTGACAACCATGTTGTGGTGATAAATGCCACACCAAGTGGTCTCTCTGGGAATTAGTACTGTATTTATGTGCTGGGGGGATGGACAATCCTCAGAGCTCTGCAGAGTTGGGGCAAAGTTGTAGCTTAATTTGGCCTGATCCCTGCCAGAGGACATGGCATTGGCTCCAGTACCCCTTGTGCAGCAGGACCAGGCTCAGATGATGTCCCCTGAGCCCTCCTGGCAGTTCAAACCATGTGCTCAGGTGTGACAGAGCAGTCCCCAGGACTGTCTGGCAACTCCACAGTCCACACAGCTGTGGATAAAGCCGGAGGGGTGGGATGCTGGGATGGAGCAAGGAATGATGCTGCTGTCTGTGCCCCCACCTTCAAAATCCTCAGCTTGAGCACTGATTAAATGCAGATCCTGCTGTGCAGGATCATCTTCTCCTTAGCTCATCTTTTCCTACCTGATGGAACCAAGGTTTTCTCAGGGGAAACCACAAACCTCTTAAACATGTTGCCTTTTTAAAAATTAACCTACTTTCCATGTGGATTTCTGGCTCCTTTCCCCCACTGTTTGCATGATTAACTCTGCACAGCGCCCTTTCAAACATGACTTTCTCTTGTAAATCCCACTGTGCAGAATCAAATTGGTAGTGGGGAGGATTTGTCTTTTTGATTGAAAGTTTGTTTGACCTGAGCTTTTGGTAAGTGCTTTGCCTGCTCTGGGTATATTCTGCACCTTCTTTTTTAACTAATTTTAGATTCACCTGGGGTAGAGCTGTGCGAAAGGATGACCTTCTTACCACCAGCTGAGCTATTCCCCCTCCTGGCTTGTCTGTGACCAGGCTGCTTTCAGGAAATGTCTCTTTAGCAGTGCAGGAAAAGGGGAGAAAGATAAATCAGGAGATGGTGTAACTGCCTCCATTCCCCTTCTTCCTCCTCTCCCCATCCAGAGTGAGATAGCTATGATGGAGTTGCATCCAGAGTTTCTGACAGTGAGTACAGTCTGTCCCATTAGCATGGCTGGTTTTAATTTTCTAATGTAACGTGAGCTGGATTTTAGGGGATTATCTCTTTTGCAGCTTGCAGGGGTCATGCCTGGAATTTCCCAGCTCCAGGCCTGTGGTGGGGGCTTGGTGTGACACCCTGTCTGTTCCAGGCATCCGGCGACGCCGCACTCGCCGTGGGATTTCTGCTGGGTGGGAGGCTGCAAGAGCAGATGGCATTAGGGATGTGCATGCATTTCTTTTCTTGGAAAAAGCCAAAGTTGGATAGAAAATACCCTCTCTACATACAGCTTTTAACCTGTATTTTTGTCATGCAACCCCAATCTGAGAGAAATGAGCTATTTTAAAATGTGAGTTCTCATCTCCCCATGCTCTCAGTGATTTTCCCTTTTGTCCTTTATTCCCCCTCCATCGTCTCTCTCCCTCCACTCCATGGTAAATCACTGCCAGGATCGCAGTGGCCTCTCCAAGTTTATTTCTGTGGTGGATAGGCGTGAAACAGCCCAGCAGCTCTGACAATGGCACGTGCTCACATCTGCTCACAACTCCTGCCAGCAAACTGGGAACTGCCCATCCAGAGAGAGCCCACACCTGGTACCTGTTCACCTGGGCTCTGAGTCATCCCAGGATCACTGTACCTTCAGACATTAGGGATCCCAAGCTCTGAGCTGTAGGAAAAAGGCTTTCCCAAGAAGCCAAGGGCAAAGGAAACCCAGTTCTCTGGCTGTTCCTCCCTGACAGCACAGAGGGGTTTGCTCAGTGTTCTCAGCTATGCTTGGCAAGGAGAAATTTGGCACTTAAACCTGGACCCTGCCCAGCAGAGCCTGGGGGGCGAGTGGCCGAGAATCACAGTCTGGTTTCTCCAGAGCGTGGTTAAAAGCCTTCTTGCCAGATTAGAGCCCAAATACCACAGAAGGGCACAGAGATGGACACAGGTTTGTCTGTCACTCTTTGTGCCCTTGTCCATCCCTCTTGTGGGCCACAGTGGCTTGCAGAGGTTTGAGCCTGGGACACTGTGGGGCTGTCTCCTTTCAGAAACACTGCGACAGGCAGAAGGCAAACCTGAGGATCCGCTTCAAGCCCTCGCTCTTCCAGCACGTGGGAACCCACTCCTCCTTGGCTGGGAAGATACAGAAACTGAAGGTGGGTACCAGCTCTCTGTCCAAGCTACAGGTGGTCTGGCCTGCAGGCACCCAGGAACTGACTGCCTTTGGGTGGGGACATCAGTGACAGCAGGTGGTGGCAGCTGGATTTCTCTGAAGTGGTTCTGTTTTATTCTGAATTACAGTGAGCTCAGGTAGCTTCTGCTCCTCAGAATGGCAGTGACATGCACCAAGAGTCACTGCAAGATTTTAAGCCTTTGTACCAGTCCTGGCCGCCCATCTTGAGTGTCAGACCATGGTCCAGGCAAGTGACTTTGAAGAATCTACTGAAAAACCTTGGAGAGATGACTCCTGGGCTGGTCTGACTTTCTTCCCACTCCGCTCCATGTTCCTGGGATTTGGTGATAGGCAAATTATAACTCACTAAATAAGAGCTGGAATTGTTGATGTGTGTTTAAACATGAACAAAATGCAGCTTCCCACAACTGCTAGTGCAGAACCCATGGACAGACATCCCTGGGCTGTGCTGTCTGTGTGATCCCTGGGGAAATGGATGGTATAATCCAGTTTGTATCACAGTGCAGTGCAGTCAGGCCATGTAATCCAGTCATTTTATGCTATTGTCAGCCTCCCAGCTGCTCTCTCCTCAAGTGTAAAGACTGTTTCCAGAGCTCCTGGGGCAGAGACAGGCGTTCAGGGACATTTGGACAATGAAAGGCTTCTTGTTGTGCTGGATCAGAGCACAGAGCTGGGATGTTTCTCTGAGCTGTCTCTCCTGAAGCAGTGTCCTGGGATCCAGTCACACATTCCCCTGCCTGGTGCCTTGCCCAAATTACTTCCATCTCTCATCCTGCTGTGCCCTGCAAATCACAGAATTTTAATTTGCAGTGACACGTAGCTGGCACCCTGGTTTCTCACGGGCCAGAGCAGCTCACGGCCCTTCTCTGCCCTTTTGCTTTGTGCCCACCAAGGACAAGGACTTTGGGAAACAGGCGCTGCGGAAAGAGCACGTCAACCCTCCTGCCGAGGTGAGCACCAGCCTGAAAACCTACCAGCACTTCACCTTGGAGAAGGCTTACCTGCGGGAGGACTTCTTCTGGGCCTTCACTCCCACTGCCGGAGACTTCATCCGATTCAGATTCTTCAAACCGCTCCGTATTGAAAGGCCAGTGCTCGAAGGGTCAGCGGGGGTGTGGGACAGCCCAGAGCATGTGGAGACATTTGACTTTTGCTCTTCTGGCAATTTAAATCAAATTTCTTGCCTGTCTCCTGCTTGGCTGCCCAGGAGGAGAGAGCAGTGCCCTTCCAGGGGAAGGATAATTTGACCCTTTCTCAGTGGGGCCACTTTTGCCAGAGCCCTTTGTATTTTTGCACTGGTGAGCAGTCCATGGTTTACCTGATTTGGCACAGAAAGTCTCTTGCCAAATCATACTGTGGGCTCTTTGGGAAGGTGCCTGTTAGGTTGAGCTGTTTGATGGTTCAGATGGGGTGAATGCCATCCTGTGCCCCCTCGCTCAGTGTGCCTTTCTGTGGATTTGGTCTCTGCCACAGGTTCTTCTTCCGCAGCGGGAACATCGAGCACCCAGAAGACAAACTCTTCAACACAACCGTGGAGGTTCTGCCATTTGACGTAAGTGTTTGATTGAGATTGGAGGTGAGGGTGGAGTGGGAAGCAAAAGAGGCTTGAGACGAGGGAGCTGCTTAAAGCCCTCAGGAAAATCTTCACAAGATTCGAGTGCCTCTTACAGGTGCTGGCAGGGAGCCAGAGGGTCGTGCCTGGTGTGATGCCACCTCAGGAGCAGGGTGCTTTGCTGAGCAGGGCTGTGTGAACCATCCCTGCCTCAGAGGGGATGCTCCAGTGGGTGGGATGGCTGCAGAGGAGGGGATGAAGCCAGAATGGCACAGTCGAAACAGCAGCGTGAAGACTGTGACTGTTCTCTTGTTTTGGGCATATGTCTCAGGGTGCCAGCTATGGGATGAGATGCCAGGGTTTGCTGGCAAGGACAGCTCTGGGGTTGCTGCTTTTCCTTGGGGCTTTTGGGTGACTCTTGCCTCTGGCCTTGCACAAAATTCCTCTCCTTCTGCAGAGTCTACAGTCAGATAAAGAAGCCTTGCAGGAGGGAAGAGGTGCAGTTGTCAAATACCGCAGGACAGCGGATGGCTACATCCAGATAGGTACAGCGGGGTGTGGGGTGGTGAAGTGCCTGCTGGCTTTGATAACATAGCCCATGTTCTCACCTGCATGTCAGTCAAGAACCTTAGAGCTGTTTGCTTGGCAAAGAGTAATTTCTGCTTGCCAGGAGTCAGGTTGGAACAGGATTTAATTATCATTGTCTCCTCTCCTCCACTGCCCTCACTCTCAGACCAGGTTGTCCTCCTCAGATAGTTTTCAGTCCTGCATTTCTGCCAGTCTGCTCAGCACTGGGTCCAAATGACGCAGATTATTTGTTTGCTTACCCTGGGGTTAAAAACCTTCACCACAGGCAGGTTTGCCATCTCTGTAGGTCAGACTTCACCGCTTGCCACTTGAGCTTGTTCTAGCATTTGCCCTGCCCTTGGACAAGAACAAGCAATTGCAGCCTCCAGAGACCTGTCAGTGTGTGATACACCCCTGATGTCCCTGCTAAGATGTCATTTTTTTTTAAGTAGACAAATAAAAGAAAAATTTCCTGGCACGTGCTGTGTTTTGCCATTTTCTCATTCCTCTGCATGCTGGCTGGTGTCTCCCAGTTACATTTTCAAAAAAAAAATAAATCACAACCAAAAAAGCATGTCAGACCACTCTGTCCCCTTTCCCACAGCAGTGGTATGCCGCCAAATACTCCAAATATATTTTGTTTACCTGATTTTTGTTCTCCAAAGCGTGGCATTTTGCACTGTATTGCCATCCATGCTGCTGGTTTTTAGCCTGTTTTGTGCTGGGGAGCTGCAGGCAGGGGCTGCTGGGGCTGTTGGTGGTGCCCTGGGGGAGAGGGGAAGGGGAACGGCAATGCCAGAGGACCATCCCTGTGTCAGCCATGTGCTCTCCCCACCAGGCTCGTTCTCCAAGGGTGTCGCAGAGGGTGAGGTGGACCCATCTTTTGGGCCACTGGAGGCCATCAGGCTGTCCATTCAGACCGACTCCCCGGTGTGGATCATCCTGAGCGAGGTAAGCCGAGCTCCCTCAGCACCTCCCCACCCCTGCCCTGCTCGTCGCTCTGATACCACCCCTCTCTTCCTTCAGATTTTTATCAAAAAAGCAGAGTGAAACAGGCATGAGGCAGAACGGACACACTCGTGGATCCCTGGTCCTGCTCCCTCCTCCCCGTGGCGCCTTGCCCGGACCAGGACAGCGCAGGGCCGGAGGTGGCACTCGCCACAGACCCCGGCCAAGCTGCTGCTGCTGCTGCTGCGCCGGCCCCACCCTCCCCAGCGGGGCCAGGATGGGCATCGACTGCTCCTGAAAAAGAGCAAAAAGCAGAACCCAACCCCCTGTGCAGAGGGGTGGCTTTGCTCTGCTCCCTCGGCCCCTCAGGGTGTCGGCTGCCGCTCGGGACACGGGACAGTTCGGGGTCGGGATGAGCTTTAGCGAGCGTGGGGACAAAAAGCACCTTCAGCCCCGGGCAGGGCAATCTGACTGTATTTGGGGACAGAGCAGGTCATGCTGAGTCCTGCCAGCTGACCCCACCGGCGTGCTGGGACCAAGGTCTGCCTTGCCCTCTCCCAGGCAACAGTCCTGGCCACAGCTGAGGATTAAGTGAGGGCAAAGACTGACCCTCCTTCAGCAGAGGAGGAACGAATCCAAAGGGGTTGGAGCTATGATTATGGCAGGGAAAAACAAAAAAATAAAATATGCCACACTGTGCCTGCCAGCATTGAACACAGCCCCTTAACTCATGGTGAAGTCTCCAGTGTCTTCATGCCTTGAGATGGAGTGCAGAAAAACTGTCTGTCTTTTTTATAAATAACTATTTCAGTTATTGATTGATGTGGGTTTTTTGGGGAAGGAAAAAAAAAGCAGAGGTAGCCCAGTTCAAAAATAGTAGGGATTAGTGTAAATCCCAATGTCCTTTCAGCTATACACTGGAATGCATTATACTACTTTAATGTTCTGTATTTTTTATTATTGGATACGTTTGATTTTTCAAGTACATCTCTCTATATAAATATATAAAACAATGTGCACTGTAATAAAAGCTAAATTTAAACCTTTGGTGCAGTAGTGAGAGTCACTTGCAGCAGGGCTGCTTTAGGCAGCTGTGAACCCCAAGTTCACAGCAGAGGATGGAATCCAAGGTCTTGTTGCAGGGTGGGTGATAAGTGAAGCTGGGGCAAAGTAAAGATCATTCAATCAATGCCAAATGCAGACTTTAGTAATTGGACTAGAGTCAGGCTTTTCTCCCAGTATTCAGATGTGGTTTTAGGCAAGCTTACCCATCTTTTTCAGTTAATCAGAGCAGCTTTTTCTGTGAAACCCAGTCCCCAACTCAGATGTTCTCACACCAGTCTCTGAGCACCTTTGACAATCACAGGTGATTTCTAGTGGAAAAAGAATTTATTTTTGTAGATCCATGGTGTGGTTCTTCAACACAGATCATTACAGCAGTAAGGAGGAGAGACGACAGCATGTGGGTCAATCTGTGCTCCATGAGGCAGAGCCAGAGGCATTTTAGAGCAGACAGTGCTACAAAGCCCAGCAGTGAAGCTCCTCAGCAGGGGCAAGGGCTGGAAAGCATTTGCTTTCTAGAAGGGAAATTACCTCTGAAGAGCAGAGGAGTGCCAGCATCCACCTCCCTTCAGCAGGGAATGCAGAGCCAGGGAAATATCTCTCTCTGATGGTGCCACATGACTAACTCCCCTGTGCCAGGGGCAGACAGTGGGTTTTGGGACAGCCGTGGCCCCTCTCACCAGGCACCATGGAGCTGGAGAGGCCACATCAGTGCTGCCATCCTTGTGGAGGAGCTGGGCCACAGGAAGTGTGCCAGGAGCCCGGCCAGTGCCAGCCCCACCAGCCCCCAGAGCAGCCAGGCACTGGCATACAGGGGTCCCAACCTGGGTGGGAGAAAACACTGTCAGGCACTGCCAGCCCAGCCGGGGCACAAGGCACGCTGGCAGGGCTGTGAGTCCCCACCCTCCTTTGGGACAGTCAAGGAAGAGGTAACACAGCCATGAGCACATGAGGGCAGGAGGGGAGGAGGTGGTGAAAAATCTGCCTGCAGTCCCACCCACAGGGAGGAAACCTGTTCCAGGGGCCATGTCCTGCTCCCAGCCTCCCAAGGTCCCGGTCAGGTCCTTACCGTCCCTGCACAGTCACGGCGTAGCCCTGGAAGTACTTGAGGCGGGTATAGAGGTACAACAGGCCACACGCCGCGGTCACACCTGTGGGGACAGGGGAACCGAGCTCTGGCGGGGCTCGGGATCCTTGGACACTGCCGGAGCAGCATTCCAGCAGTCACCCAGCAGATGGGGCGTGACCAGAAAACCAAACACAGGGTGATTTGGCTTTAAACCACTGTGGGAGTTTAAATTAGTTTTCTTGCTTCCCTTTTTGTGAGGGATGAACTTCTCTGCCCCACAGAGTTGCCCTGGGATTTGGGTTGGCAATGCTCCCTCACGTGGTTTCTCCTCACAGCTTCCCTCTTGCAGCAACCAACTCCCCTGAGCTCACTTGGTAGGGATAGACAGTGGATGAGTAAATGTTTGGGTTATGGTTTCTTGTTCTGACATAGCTCTGCCTCAGCTGCTGCCACCCTGGCACCCTGGGACAGCCTGACCTTGTCTAGAAGAAGCAGCATGAGGGGACAGCCAGGCTCCAGCAAAGGAGCAAGGGCTGCGGCTGCCAGTGCTTCCTCCTGCAGGCAGGAATGGGCTTAGCTGCTCCCAGCTGGAGTTGGGGCATTTCTCAGTCCATCCAGCTAAAGAGGAAATTTGCTTTCCATGAACAAGAGCCTCACAGGCACAGAGAGACTGCCTGAACAATGGTATTTAAATTGGGGGTGGGGTTTTCTTGTTTGTTCACATGGTTTGGGTTGGAGTTCCACCCTCCATCCCTCTTACCTTGATGGAAGAAGATTCCAGCAACCCAGAGGAGGGAAATGAAGATAGGGAAGTACTCTGAGCAGTTTGCCCTGGTGAGAACCAGAGATGAGAATTAAAACTGCCTCCTTGTACATCAGAGCCTGGATAACCAAGACTGGAGAAGGGAATTGGAAACTCATGTCAGAGCAAACTAAAAGAGCTGATGAGAACCATCACTGTGCTATGGGAAAGAGGCCTTTTCTGTGATCAAGAACACCAAATATCTATATTGTGGAGAAAAAAAAGCAGCCAAACAACACACAGCATTCACCTCTCCTGCATTCCCATGGCCCTGGAATGACAAGCTGTGGCTGAGATGGAGATTTGTCTCTGCTGGACCCTCAATGGACTCCAGCCCACACACAGCACCATCACAGACAGCTGCTGCATCTCCAGCTGCTGGGGGAGAGCCTCCTCATCAGTATTTTAAGAGCTTTCTCTTCCCTTTGGGTGAGCACAGCCCAAATTTCACACAAGTCACAGTCCAAGCAGAAGCCTTCTCTCAGATAAAATTCAGCAGGAGGTGATCAGATCTACAGCCAGGTTTTCCTCCTTTTTCCTTCAGTAACAAAAATAAAGATTTTCTGCAAGAGTAGGAGCTGTGCTACTAAAGACATTGGTTTTGCTTCTCCCACATTTTACCATTCCCTAGGCAATTTAATCATGATGTTGGCCAAAAATGTACAAACCTTTGGAGAATGGAGCCAGACTGGGAGCTGGAAAAAGGCTGAAGAACCTTTTTCTGTAAATGCAGTTTGAGCCTCAGTGAGGGGAGGCTGCCAGGTTTCTTCAAGTGAGTAATACATCAATACCACCTTTTCCCTTTTTTTTTTCTTCAATATATGAAATTATCCATTTGTATACTCTTCCACAGGGAAAAGAGAAGAAAAACCCACAAAAAAGCAGTATCTTCTCAAGTCCAAGTTCCCCAAGGTCACCTTCCCTGCCAATTACAGCCGGGGCTTCCCAGAATACAGCAGCCCATGGCATGACTTGGTTAACACACATTTAATAGTTAAGTATTTAATTAAAAGCCACATCAGCAGCTCCCCAGCTCGCAGAGGCTGATGTCTCCAGGCAGGCTGGCCTTCCATGGCACCAGAGAAGGGCTGAAGCCAGTGTTTTTGTCACTCCACAAATGTTTCCTGTGCGCTGGCAAGGGAACGCAGCTGCTTTGTTCGGGATTTAGTGCTGGGCTGGAACTACCCTTCACACCAGCTCCAGCCAATTCCTTTCAGCTGCTTACAAAACACAACGACTGAGATGAAAGATGGAATCTGGTGCTTGCTGGAAGCCGAAGGGATCTGTGAACGTTTCCAGTTTAGCTCCAGCATTGCTCTCTCCATAGGAACAGAGCAAAAAGAAACAGCCCTCAGCAGGGGCCTGCAAGTGCTGATTCTCACAGTACAATGGCTTCTGAAAGGGAAAAAATTAAAATGCCCTTGTAGCTTCAAGGGCCCAGCAAGGCCGTTTGCTTCAATTCAACAGCAAATCATTACAAGAAAATATCAGGTTATTAATAAAGCTTTGGCTGCTCTCACCACTTGGAGCCAATGGTAATATTAAATTTAATGATTCAATCGTGAATGCTCTGCACCTCCTCCATACGGCCACTAATTTGTGATTTGGCTGCCTCACAATGCCAGAAGGAGAATTATAATGGATGGACAGAAACACCCCAGCCAAAATGCTCCAAATCAAAATGCCGACCTTTGCACATAAAACATTGGAAAAAAAATATAATATCAGTATCAGTAAGTGGAAAGGTGACTTGACAGGGACCAGTCCCTCCCAACAGTGACAGTTGACTCAAATCTTATCTAGACGAAGTCACAACAAAAAGTCAAAATCTTACTGAGCTCTGAAGGTCCGCTCAAATTCAGGGTGACCTGTTGTTTCAGGAGGGGAAATCTTGTACTTCCGACGGGCATAGATCACCTGCATTGCAAAATAGGCTAAAAAAAGAACACAGGAATGGTAACAGACCAGCAGTGTTTATTTAGCCAAGCTTTATCTGGCTTGGAATCAAGCAAGTGATTAGAATGAGAGCTGATATGATCTAGGTCCATAGTCTGGGGCTGTCACACATGACCTGTAATAAATGTGCCATTTGTTTCACTCTCATGCTTTAAATTCAGGTTTGGTTATCCCAGCTGGGTGCCAGTGCTGGATGACACTTTGCACCATCTCACACCCAGCAGAGCCCTCAGTGCTGCTCCCCAGCAGATCAAACACAATAACACCTTACCAGATCCACACTGAGTCACAGAATTATTTCTTAATCTTGCACTTTGTGTTTAGAGTACATGTGCACCATCAGCCGGTCTGATGGGAATGATGTACAACACTTTCTGCTATTCCTAGTGGGTGCAAAGTATGGCCCATGTCACAGCGAGCATCCAAACTCTCAAGCACTGGGATATCATTAAGTCAATTAGAGATGCTCTTAATCATGGTAATAAAAGGAAACGGGGAAGAGGGTGATTATTCCTTGCTCTTCACTCCTGCAGGGCAGTCCCAAGGCTCCAGCAGTTCAAGGAGCACAGGTGCTGCCCTGCCTGCTATCAGCCTGTGCCACATTTAAGCCAAGGCACTGACTCAGTGTCTGCTACATCAGTCCTTTGCAGATTTGTAAAGGACATGGAAAGTCACTTCAAAACAATGAAAACTTACTAACATGAAGATTTGGAGTGTTTCACTATTTATTGAAAGCTCCCACTCCCACAGGCAATTGCTGGTCCTCTGAGTTTTTCATTTAGGTGCACTACTACACTGCTGCCTTTATTGAAAACTCCTATTTTCATATAGGAGAAAATTAAGTTATAAAAACAATTACTTTAGTGGTTGTGGTGCTGTCACTGAGACACTTGAATGAGCAAAGTCCTTACATAGCAACACTTCCAGAGCACGGCACAGAGAGACAAGGAGCTGGGGTGCAAAGCCTGCTTTGGGGACAGTCTTATTGTACCAAAGATAAAAGCAGAACAGCAGGATAGAGAAGGGGAAGCAGGGACAGATGTTCCAAGATTAAAGACAAGACATGTGCCTGCAGAAATGCATTAGAACGTATGTAGAAGGAAATTAAAAATGTAAATAATCAGATGCTATGTGACCTGTGTATCACAAGGTTTTAGTAATATAGATACAGTCATTCCTTTCAGAACACATTTAAGAACAATTAAGCATGTTCTAGTGTCTTCCACAGTGACCCAGCCCTAAACGAGAGGTGCTAACAGAGCAAAGTAGGGGGAAGCAAGAATGTTCCCCCCTCTTTGATTCATTTGTAGCAGGCTGATCATGGGTGAGGGTGTCACCCTTCTCCAGAGGTCCAGCAGGCCACGACACACCATTCCCTCTGTGAATCCAGAGACGTGTAACATGCAATGGGAATTCAGCAGCTGCTGGCAGAGCTCTGGGGATAAGATGCAACCACGACCCATCCTGTCACCTCTTCACCTCCCTGATGCTCTCAGGGTCTCATCCCAGTCTCCTCTCCAGAAATGGACTGAGCTGAAGTTACAGCATCATGAGCAGATCTGGCTTGTGGTATAAGCCCAACTGCACTGGGCAATGCTCTTCATCCTGCTTTGTGCCATCTGCACCTTTCCCAAGGGAGGATTCTTGTGACTGATGGGTGAGGTAAGAGTCATTTCACATCAAACCTCTCCATCAGCTCTACACTTGGCATCTTGCTTCTACACAGGGGCTAATATTCAGACAAGTCCTACACAGACCCCTGACACTTAGGGATGGGTAACATACAAAACAACCACCCAAGAGGAGCAGGAGCCTTTTGGAGGACAGCTGGCTGTTCCCCAAACCTGGTGTAAGGGTGAAGAACTAAGGATGAAGAATCAGTCCACAAAAACACTTCTCAGAATGAGGTGTTGAAAAAACCCACACTGCATGAGCCTTCTCAGCACGGACTCTTAAACAAAAAGACTTCAGTCTACTCTGCAGAACCTTTCAAACAATTTTTTTTTGTGATTCATGTCTCGAGGTTAATCACCTGTGTGGATTCCCATGTGGCTTAGGGGCTCAACTCTCCCTGAACTTTGCGCCTCAGTGGAAATATCCTTCATTCTCTATTTGATTATGTCCACAAACTTGTCAAATCATATCACAGCTGCTATCTGCCACATTTGAGTGAACCTGGCAAACAAGCCCTGTGGGGCCTGACAGTGACATTGCATAAGCTTTCTTTCCTTTGAAGCTGTAAAATAAAAGAGCGGGGCAAAAAACTGAAGTAGAATAATTTTGCTCTGTGGTACAAATGTTCACCACAAGGCTGGGGCACACATCTAAAGAGTGCTCAACTCAGAGTTTCACTAAACTGAGAATGACTAAATTAAAAAGGGGAAAGTTACTTGAAAGAATGTGGAAACTGCAGGCTGCCAGGAAATTCAAAAGGAAACCTAAAAATCAACCAACGCTGTACCAAGGTCAGCCATTAAATTACATCTCCTACACCAGGGGGTGATGGAGGAGTGTCTGTAGGGATAGCCCACGTCCCTGCTTCAGTGCTCACCTACTCAGGGTGAATCCCAGACCTGTAACTCACCTCAGAATGTCCTTTCAAAACATGCTGAGAAAGCCACTGCACCCCCCTGAACCCCAGTGACACAGGCACACGTATTTCATAGGAGTAGATGGAAAGGAAACACACAGGATTTTGCAATTGCTCCTTGGCTTCCCATGCTGAGACCATAATACCAGGATGCTTCATCTGATCAAACGAATAGGAGGGTGCTAATGATTGCTGCTTTTCTGCTGGCTTCACACCTGGCTTGTATGCCATGAAAGTAAAATGCTTAATGCTGCAACCTTTAAAAAGTACTTGAAATTCTCATTAAACAAAAATATTTGAGACAAAACTGCTATCTAGGGAATTGCTACTGAGGGTTTCCTAAAGGAAAAGGGCTCAGCAGAATTTCTGTAACTCAATTTCAAGTTTTCTTCATGTCTTGTCTTTGCCCACGAAACACTCGTTCCACCCCCACTAAATTTAAAAACAAAAAAAATCATTTTTTACAAAAGTTTCTTCCATTTAGTGGTGGTATGTCTGTATAAATTGAGTGGAAATTACTGAAAATTCAGAAGTCTTGAGCTCTATTATTAAAGTGGCATATTTTGCTTTAAATAATGCTTATATTAAGAGATTTATCATCTGATGGCTAAAAGCACGACACTGTTCAGAGATTCACATCCATTTGTAAGCAGAGGTGTGATAGCCGTATGGTGCATTAGTACAGTAATAATAAACCCCACAAACCTTCCCTTATAGAATTGTGAAGATTGTAATTAAATGGGGGCTCTGTCCTCATCCCAGACAGAGGAGGGGTTGTCCTGAAGCTCAAGGGGGAGAGACTTTACCCAAAGGACCCACAAATAAACAGAGCTTGGCAACAACACTGTTCCTTCTAAACGGTCTAAACACAATGCAGCTATCAAAATTAGAAGTCACTGAGTTTCTCTGAAGAGCTCTGTGTCTATTTCTGACCAGAACTTGAATTAGTTTCCAAATTACTGTGCTCTCAGCCATCTTGTCCTCTGCTCTGTGCCATAGGAACACACAAGGATGTTGGTCACACAGAAACACCTGGTCTGTCTGTGCACTGACCTCAGCAGAACATTGACTAACCTGCCTTTATTTTAGCTACCTCCAGTCACTGTAGGTTACAAATTACCTGCTAAAATTCAATCACAAACTAGTTTACTCTAAGAACATCACACTGAAATTGCTTTAAGTCTAAAAGTTTTACTTGCTGGCTTTGAGGATCATTTTAATCCCTGTTAAATAATGATCACTCAGGAATGACATTTCTGCCATTAACAGACAAAAATTTGTATCATTCTGCCATGTTGGAATAGTGACTTTCACTCCAAAGACAGTCAGAGAAAACTACAGGAACCACATCCCACAAAGTTTAACATAATTACCTTAATAATGGCATTGTACAAAGGACATTTACCTTGCTCCAGGACCCCCAGAACTGTGACTGTGGCCAGCAGGTCTATCTGATCTCTCATGCTGCTAACTGTGGAGCAAACCTCAGCCTGATGTGCTGGGTACAGCTCTCCCAACACCACCCACTTCAACCCAGCTGTGTCTGAGCACAGGTGTTTCCTCCACCACACCTTAACTCACATTAACTCTCTCCACACCACGTGGTTTTCCAAAGCAGCCACCCACCAGAAAATGTCTATTCCAGCCTCCTGCTGAACAATGGAGCAGGGAAGAATTTTACAGGAGCAAGCTGTGAAATTCTTCTAATTACATTTACAGATTTTATACCATGATTGAATTATAGGTTGCTGGCAATGGAAAAATGATGGCATTCCTTCCAGCCCTTTTGTTGCTAGTTTTAATGAGCTCTGAAGCATCTCAATTATGTGCAAGGTTGTAAAAATTATTAACAGGCATTTACAAATTAATGACTTGACCTTCTGCTCTTATTTCAAGTAGTGGAGTTGACCACATGAAAGATTTGATACACTCCAGCTGGAGTAACTTAATTCTGTTACCAGATTCTGTAATTTAACAGAACATTCAGATACTTTGTCCTACTAATTATTACTCCTAAGTTTACCAAAGAGGAGTACAGTTCTTTTCTAGCACTCATTCACCCTTAGTAGATTTCTGAAGTAAAGCAGTACAAACCTTTCCCTGGCTAACATAAAAGTTCTCAGATCTGAAGGCAGCAGAGGATGTAGAAATGTACAGACCCCAAGAAATGTTACACTGACATCAGAGTTATAATGGTAAAATGTAAAATTTGAAAACCAGCAATGTTTTAGCCCTGAATAACTTTTCTCCCCACTCCACAGAAGTAAAATAGGCATCAGTTCAAAATATTTTTGAGCAACTTTATATGGATGACTACTCTGACTTTAAAATCAAAAGGAGGAAGCTTTTCCCTTAATGTTGGTGACTGAGCCATTGCCTTTCTCCCTGTTCAGTCACACACACAAGCCCTCACTACAGAATTTGTGCATGTACCAGACCCACACGCAAGTTTTTTTCTAGTTTGGCTCTTCATAGCTTCAAAACCCCATCGTGACAGCTCATCAAGTTGAAAGTTACTGAATCAAATATCCAATGTTACATATTTTATAAATAACTACACATGTAGAATAGCAAAACCACTCCCTTTCTCTAAAAAACCACTCATATGATGTGACTTCAGATTCTCTAAGGTACAGCAGACTCAGACTAAACAGAACTAAAATCTAAAAATTAACTTTAACTGAACCTATTGGTGACCAAAGATTTCATGTGTGGTGTCTAATACAAAAGTCAGAGGGGAAATGCCACCAGGGTCTCCTTACAACACATTTCAACAAACAATTCAGACTTGAAAAAACACTTCCATTACAGATTTCCATTACTCTCAGGAAAAACACTGGCATCAAGAAAAAAAAAATCAAATTAGTTTCTGAGCAAAGGTTCATGACAAGCTGCCTTCTACAAATCTTTGGAAAACCACAGATGTCATTTCAGTGGGGGATGGTTTGGGAAATTTCTGTTTCATTCAACAATAACTCAAATGCAGCATTTTTACGGGGCAATAAAGCAAAAATTAATGTAACTTCACAGTTCCCCATGGACTAAAAGCAGCTGATTCTGGTACTGCTACTGTTCCATTTGGTTCTTTATAAACTTCTGAAGTTACAAGTCTCCTCCTCTCCCAAACAGAACACAAAACTTGTGGAGTAGGAATACCCCTGGTAAGCCAGGATGCTGTGAGGAAACCTGGAGGCTGAGCTGGGGCTGCAAACTCAACTGCACAATGACACCAACTGCAAAGCTTGGAGAATGACCTGTCAGTGTCTGAAGCTGGGCAGTGGCTGTGGGGCTTTACCAGCCTTAAGCCAAGACCCCCACGCACACTGCTGCCAGTATTTTGTTCCTTGCTCAGAAACATCAGCTCCTGCCTGCAGCACGTGTCCCAGGCCTCAGCTGGATTCCTGTGTGTGCCATGTGCCTGCATCAGACAAGTCTTGAGGAAATCATTTTGAATTTCTAAAGGCTGTTATTCTGAGGGAATTAGGACATTTCGGAACTCTACAATTTTGTACATTGAGGTCTCGGTAGTTATTAAAATCTTTTTCACTACTAACAACCACCTCTGCAGTTGAATTTCCCAGCTTAAGGCCTACAATACATTCCAGAAAAAAAACAAAAGCCCGGAAGCAGTAGGAGTAGCATAAAGCCTGATTTTCAAAGTTACATTTTCTAAGGCCCCTTTATCCAGTTCTGGCCTATTTAAATGGACTTTCTGAAACCGTAAGAATTGGTAAGACACAGCAGCAGAATTTGAACCTTAATAATAGGCTGAGCAAAAATTGTGTGTTGGGATGAAGGAAAGGAACCATCTCACCAGGAATGACAATCCTGAACTCTGCTCAGCTCATGCAAATGTATAAAGTCACACCATGTATATTTAATACACTAGCAAAATATTTATTTCATAATGATAAAACAGAAGTGAAGGATTTCTTTTTGGTGTGCACCAGTAATTGTAGTAAAAGAATAAGGGGATTAATGGACTCTTTATACATTTCAATGACAAAAATTCATAAAGGTTAGCATCAAATTCAACTGTTCTCCATTTACAAGCATAAAACTTACCATAATACCCCCCAAACACATATATAAAGAATTATAGTTTTAAAATCTATAAAAAGTAAAAAATATACAGTCAGAAGATCTAACTCTTATTCAAATCTTTAATATAAAATTGTAAACATTTATTTACACAAAGGAAATGTGTATAACAAAATTTTGAGCACCCTTTTCAATTGGATCGTGGTTTTTGGAAGGCAGTGGATGTTGCACAGTGACACTCTCACCTTGCCTGCCCAACCAAAACCGCAGTTTATAAATAAAGCCATGGGCGGCCGGCTGGGTTCAGTTCAAGGGAGATTGGTTTTATTGCTCTGAAGCTGCAGCAAATGGAAAGCCCGAGTGCAGACACAGACAGTGACACGTTACAGGGCACCAGGGCAGAGCCCAGCCCTGCCCATGCACCCACATACATCAAAACCGTATTTTCATTTCCATTGAACTGTTCCAACCTTGTTCCAGTGGCACCGCGTTCCCAAGGCTCCGCCTGCGTTCTGTGCACAGGGACCAAGGCCAGAGCCAGGGGCTCTTTGGATCCTGCTCACACACGGAGACCAATGGGCGTTATAAGCCAGTTTGTCTAGAGTCACACTGAATTTTACTCCAACAGTACCATGAAAAGGCCCTGTCATCAAACCCAGATACCTTCCTGAACAAACCCTCTGGTCAAGCAGAGCAATATCCACCTTAGCTTCCAGAAACAGTGGAGGAAAGAGCACACCTGCATTTTCCTGGACATTTCGCTGGATTGCCTTTTTGGTAGTAATAATGCAAACAGCAGATGTTCTTTTCCTCCAATTAAGAAATCACAACTGGATGGATTGTATTTTGACTTATTCAGAACAAAGTCCGTGTGCAAAATCTACTGGAAAACAGAGCAGATTTCACCACAACCTGAACAGGGAGAAAGAGAAGCTGAATCCTACTACCCTGTTATTTCTGTCAAGTGTTTGTTAAGGGGGAGAAAAAAACAGTGACATGGAAGGATGTCACTTGAAATTGAGGTCCCAAGCACCCCTGACAGGAAGGGAAGGCACACTGGTGCAAAGTTAACCTTTAAAATTAAAACTACAGCAAACACTCCTTCCCCTGCCATTGCTAGTTTATATCTATACTCTTCTAATGACACTTACCTTGGACCAGTTTTTGGTTTAACTTAATAGTAAACCAAGCTCACTAGCTCTTTTCTTAGATTGCCAGTATGAGAAAAGCTAGCATCAGTTATTTGCATCTCAACTACTTATTCTAGAAAATATCAGAAGTGTCAACAACCAAAGTCACCAACACCTTCATCTTCCCATCCAAAGACAATCTTTATGTTATCTTTTCAAAAGCTCTACGAGGGATTAAGCCTGCTTCAGTGAAGTTTTATCTACTGTTCAAAGGTGGGATCCACTGATCAATGCACATCTTTCATCAACAGTTCAACATGATAAAATAGCAAATCTGATCAACAGAGCAGAATTCATCCACACTAGCTAAGTGTGCTGGACAAACCATGTTCCATGCATATTTGGAAAGGGTTAAAGTATTAGTGTTAAAAAAGCAGTTTTCAAAAGTGCAAATTGTCTCATAAAGGAGCTGCAGATACAGTAAAATATTTTCCTTCTTTGAAACCAATGATATCTTTCACTTCCCTTCACCCTCTCTGGAAAAAAACCCTCTCTCACAATTCTGCAATGCAGAAAACTCCTGGAGAATCCAGTCTGTGTTGAAGGAAATTGCTTTTAAATCACAATGCTGGGTTTGGTTAGGAAGTTTAGAGGAGTTTTCCAAGAAAGTGGATTTAGAAAGGGAAGAGGTATTTGTGCATTTAAAACAAAAGCTTTCAACTTTATTTTCATTTTAAAATAAACGTTAAGGCAAGGTGGTTTGTTGGTGGATAAGGAATTTTTTTGGTAGAGAGTAAGGACTTTAGAACACTGACTGTTCCCATTGCGGTTTTTGTCCTTTCTGGGACCAACACCAACACATGGATAAGAGGTCTCCTTGGGCTGAGCTGAAGAACAGCATCTGCTTCAAAGGATACTAAAAAAGTAAATCCACCAGTCCATAGAAAGATTATCAAACTTGTAAGCCAGTATTAAAAAAACAAAGCATTTAAGGGGGAGACTTCCACGCTGGAGCAACCCTGATACAAGTATTCTCCCAGGCTGCCTGTGCTATTATTGCTAATAAGGACTTTCCACCTCCCAGCCAAATTCTTCTTTCCTCGTTCTTATGCTGAAGTGACAAAGTCTTGTGCTCATTGCTAACTTCAGGGGATGAACTGATCTCAAAGGTTAGTTTTACTTTTTAAAACAAAGAAAACTAGATGAGCTGGCATGAAGCAAAGCCTTCATTTAAATACAACTACCTTTGGAAATAAGTTATGAAGAAACAGGTGCAAAGTAAATGGCTTTACAATTCATGTTAAACCTACTATAGTTTAAAAGTTCTCCCATAAGAAATTCCCCCTTTAAACACAGCAAGGTACAAGCCAAGAACTGTGCCTCTCTACAACAGAGTGCAAACTGCAGCTTAAAAGACTACAACCTATGAAGATGACTATCTAGACTAACTGGCCAGTTTTTAATACTTTCTTTCATCTATTACCAGCATCTAGAAATATTTACTGTGAAATATCACTTGCTTACTGAGAGTACAGGCACATGCTTCAGCAATGGGGAAAAGAAACAATTCCAAACATTTTGCAAGCATACTCAGGTGCATACAGCCTCTTCTCAAACAAAAATCAGAAGTTTGATGGACAGTACTACAACAGCATGTCAAGCTATGAACAAATAATTATTGCAAGTAATAGCTGCAGACTAAGCCCTAAACACAATTTGTGCAACTATTTGCGTTCTTTCTGCACTATTTCTGTGGAATTTTTGTTTTGCTTTTAAATAATTAAAATATTTAGTCTTAGAACACTGCAAGAGATTTCTGGAAGGCTGGCTAGGACACAGTATTTTTTGACCTGTTCAAGTGTGCAACTCCTCAGAGACCGCAGACAAAGCGCACTCCTCCTGCAGACCTGCTTGGTGCGCCGTGACCACGTGTCAACACTCATTGAGAAGCAGCTCCAGTCTTTTTCCCAACCATTTACCTCTATTGCCTGCAAGTCTCCTCAATGCCACAGGTTTTTTGGTCCAAGAGTTGTTTATATCTCATGAAATAATTAAAAAAAGCAGAACCCCCGCCCCTGGCCCCATTTTAATGAGTTCCTAACAACTCATCCAAATCGTTCATCCACTCCTCTGAAGTCCTGTTTTTCAGCAAAGAGTCTATCAGATCTGTGTCACCAGTTAAGTTCTGAAGTCCATTATTGCCTGACTGGCCGCTGTAGGCAAAAGGCAGCTCCTGACTGGTCGTCCTCACAGAGTACCCTTGGCTACAGTGCAGGTTTCCTCTGTTGGGAATTTGCTGATTTGGGTTCTGGTTGAAAGCATTCAGGTCTGGAACAGTCTGGTTCATGCCAGGCAAGACTTGCTGTGAGGGTACCTGCTGCTGTGCGGGTGGGTTTGTCCGCGGCTGTGCTCCCAAAGAGGATGACAGCATCTGCCCAGAGACGGCCACGTTCATCGAGGTCATGGGCCTGCTGGTGCTTAGGCTTACCTGAGGCATTCCCTGGGCAAACTGCTGGTTGGACATCTTTAGATGTGTTTGCTGCATGTGGAAAGAGGAGTTGGCAGTAAATGGTCCTAAGCCACTGTTCGCTTGTGTCTGGTTGTTAATATTAGGGATACCTTGGTGTTGCCAAGATGGATTTTGAGCCCCCATAGCAGCTGGGACTCTTGCCATCTGTGGCTTAGATAAGGTTGGATTCAGTGCACCTTTATTGTGCTGCTGAGAAATACTTGAGTTTGGTAAGGTGTTCTGCCCGTAGGCAGCAGGAACGGCAGCGCCCTGCCCCAAGCTGCCCTGTCTCTGCATCGAGGTCTGTCCATTGGCACTGGGAGTCGTGTGCTGGGGAACCATCTGGGTCATGCCAGGGGCCAGGTTGTACAAGCCCCCACGCTGCATGTTCTGCATGCTGGGGTACTGCGACACCCCCCGCTCCTGCTGGCTGGAGCCTGACTGCAGGGGAGCCACAGGAGCGTGTCCAGGTCCCATCTGAATCATGTTCTGGCTCTGAGGAAACATCCGGGGACTGCTGGAGCTGGACTGTCCTAAATTACTGACCCCGGGCATGGCTGAAGATGACCCTGAAACACAAAGAAATATTTTGCACATTAAATACCCCAGGTTCAACCAGAGCCAAGCCAGGCTTGTAGGCACAATAACCCAGAAGAGAGGTGCAGTTACATTTGTATAAACTGACCTCTGCAAGCAACACACAGAGAGCAGGAGTTTTTAATTAAAGAGTGTCAGCTGTTGCTCCAGTTAGCACCTCCACCTTGATCTCAAACACAGATATGCCAATGTCCTAAAAAAATCTGAATACCACTTCTAAGAGTTCAGCAACATTAATTTAAAAAAAATTATGACTTTAAAGGCAGGACTCTGATATTTCTTTGTGAACAAAGATAAACATGTACTTTGAAGTGCACGCACAATTTACTAAGCTGTTAAAAATACCTCTTACTGCAAACACACACACAGAGTCACTCATTCCATGCATAAACAAGAGTGCATCTCTTATCATACAACTGTAGGGTTGCCAGTTCTGCATTTTCCCAATTCCAGGAATATCTTCTATTTATATAATATAGAAATATCTAATTCAGAAATTTTTGGTCAAGTATTTTTTGGATTTCCAGAGTGAAATATTCACTATGTTAATATGCAGTGCTGATAGGCAAGCAAGGTGATTTGGAAAAATGTCTTCTCAGCAAACCAAACACAGTCCTTTGTTATTGCAAATCCTGAATTTAAAATTTCTTCTTGTAGAAGAAACAGCCCCCTATTTGAAGGGAAAAAAAGCAGAAAAGCTCTGTAAAGTGTAGTGCATGTAACACTCCCCACACTCCTTACAGTCAACCAGGGGAAACCTACCTACACTAATAATTTCTTTACTTTTAAAACCAAAAGTAAGCTGCAGAATTTTTTTCCTATTTTATGATAGCTGAGGAGTACTGGGTCTCCATTATTACTTATATTGTATTTGAATAAAAACAGAATTATCAAAAATAAATTCAAATAGAATTCAAATTATGTTGAATTAATTATCAACAAAGCACATCATAAAAACATCAGTGTCAAGGGAATGGATGGGTGGGGGAAGAGTCTTCCTGTGACAATATTTACAGGGAAGAGACAGCACACATATCAGGATTTAAGGTGCAAAAAATAGTTACAATCATCATTACAATAAAAATTATTTTTAATAGTACTGATGTTCATTATAGTAAAACCTACACTATTTTCTAACAGCTGTCTTTCTGTAGAAAAGTGGCAAGATAAAAAAATATTTCAGTGCAATATCTGAAGGATGCTACTGATCCCTGTGTGAGCACACAATCCTTTTGTACTGGCATCGAGTTTTTTCAGTTAAGTAACAAAACCCAGTTGTAGCTGCACTTGACACTGCACAGGCACAAACACTGTCAGGGTGAGGGTATTATATTTCCATTTGCATCTTCCCCCTTCAGTATTTATTTCTGCAGGAACATGGAGCGAAAGAAAACTAAACAAAGGGAAATTTTCTTGTACTCTAGGTTTGTAAAAAAACCAAGTGGCTTCTTGATGCCCCATCAAGTAACAGCTTTTAAGGTAAAAAGATGAGCTTTTATTACTTTCTAGATCTTCCACATTTTTGAAGCTATTCCAGCTGAACAGTTACAACATCTTTTATTTATCAGAACTAATAACCTACAGACATACTAAACCCTCTGAATATTAATATATCAAAGATAGAGAGAATTTCCAACCTGCACAATGAAATAGAAGTATCAAAAAAGCCTGTAGAATAATGAAGGTACTTAAAAATTTTATTCATTTCCCAAACAACATTAAGAATCAGAAGCTTAAGTTGCCCCAGATACTTGTGACCAGGGAAGCTCTTAATTTGCAACTGAATCAGAGTATAGGTGAAGAGCTTTTAAGGCAGAGTGACGTGTAATAAATTAATTAAAAGCTATACAATCCAGGAAATTTGAAGACATCTTGTTTTTCACTCCTAGTATTTCTTCTGCTATTATTTCAATTGCCATGTTTGCTCACCTGTGAACTGTCCAACCTGTTGTTGGTATGGATTCTGTGGCTGATCCTGGTACTGGGGAGGAGGCCGTGTCAGATGCCGCTGCAGCTGCTGCTCCTGCTGCTGCCGCTGCTTCTCCTAAGAAAGGCCCAATGCAAGATAATTGGAAAACAGATTAAGCTTTTTCCAAGGGCTATCTTGGATAAAAAGAAGCCACCTGCATACTTCTATGCACAGCTGGTAATTAAAGGGGCTTCTGCAGCCCTACAGTCACTTCAGACTTTGTTCTCAAGGCTCAAATACAGTCCGTTTAATCTGATCAATGACAAGGCCAGGATCTCAGAGACAACAGTGTGCACTACAAGAATTACTGCAGTGCATGTCTGAAGCCTTTCAAAGATTGAAAATTTGAGATGTTAGTCTCCTAATGAGTAACAGAATCAACAGGCATTTTTAGCAATAGTCTAAAGACAAAAAGAGGTACAGGTAAGCAAAAGTGAGTGTATTAAAAAACCCCAAACATTTACTTTTTTGGTCTTTATTCCAAATCAATGTATTTTAGACCCTTCTGTAGAAACCAATAAAAGCCCAAGTCTGAAATATCAAAAACTGAACATGTAAATATTTTCTAGTCCTTGTCCACAAACATGAAAACATACACACAAATCCATGTTCTCATATATCACAGGTTTTTCTAGAAGATTATGAAAAACTGCAGAACTAAGTCCATAACAGAATTCATACAAGTTTTTCAACCATTGTTTCAAACCACTTTCATAGCAACACACTGATCAACTGAAACAAATGCTACTCACAGCACAAAATAATTGTGCGTCTTTAAAATAAAAGCAGATTCAACCCATACCTATTTTATGATCAAACCATTTGAAAAAATAAACCAAGAAAACTTTCTATTAGGAAACTTTGGGGGAAAATGAAATGTAAAGTTTTGAGGGGAATGTAGACAGTAGTGACAGTAGACTCAGATGTAGTGACAGTAGACTCAGATTTTGACAGTATTAACAGCCAACCGGCTGCTTTTACAATATGAAATATATCAGGCACAGCATTTCTGTCTCTCCTTTCTCAGATACCTTCAGCCAGACTGACATTCTGACATTACCAAGTAGTGATACAATGCACAAACTACCTACTTAACCAAAAAGTTACACAGAGCACAGCAGGGGACAGAAATTCCCTTCCAGGAGTATTGGAGTAAGGACACAAGGCAAAAGCCTTTACAGAGAGATTGGTGCAATGTAACAAACAGCAGATACACATCGCTACCACCCTTCCCAAATGTCTCCAGCTTCGAAGCTGTTGAGACATGCACAGGAATGATGAGGGCAGGCTGCTTGACAGAGGCCCTGCTGCTTGCAGGACCAGTCAGACCTGAAAGAGGCTGACCACGGATGCCATAGCTCTGAGAGAAACCAAGAACTGCAGATCCTGGCTTGTGAGAAAAAAAATGCAGAATGCCAAGTGAAAAGACAAATTTATAGTGGCAGGGAATGGCACTGGAGCTACCAGAAACTACAAGTCTCCTGCAAAGTAGACATCAGCAGATGCAGGAATCTTTCTGTAAAACTGCATCCAGTATCAGGCGTATCCAAAGAAATAAATATCAAATCAGAATGCTAACATGACCTAGCTTGGCTAGGCAGCACAAGGCCAATAAATGTGGCAAATGCAGTATCTAAAGCTGTGCAGCTCCAAAGCAAAGCCTCTCCTTATTTGGGACCAGAGCCCCAGCATCACTATAGAAAAATGGAAATTACAGAAGTTAGTTGTAGTTACCATAACTAGGACATGAATGAAGTATTTTCATAATACTGATATTTACTGCAGCAACATGTGCAGGCAAAGCAGAAGCAAATAGATAGGAAAAAAATATTTCAATGCTGTGTTTGAGATATGCTACTTATCACTTCCCCACTGTTCAGGGAGATCTGACACCTGTTAGGTCCATTATTGTCCTAAGGAAGCCCACTGGGCCACAGCTCTAAGAGCTCTAAAAAAGCTGTAATAATCACCACCCACCAGACATGCAAAAGCACAAGCAGGAGGTCACACCCCATATTTACCTTCTCCCCACCTGCTCTCAAAGAATACCTGTTTGTTAACATTTTGGAGAGCAATGATTACTCATCTTTGATGTTTGATATTAACATACAAGTCACCAAAGACTGATTGATTTACTAAAAGGTATTCTAAGCTTACAGATCACATAACTCATGGAGAAGATGTGATTTTATTGATGATTTGGTCATTTTCTTTCAGTCTTTAATAATACAATTCCCCCACAGTATTCCCTTAGTCCAAATTGTTTTAACCCAAATATAAAAAAAATATCTTTACCAACACTCATACACTGCCAACCACATTACTATGTTTTGTCTACACTGGCTCCGGAACTGAGGGGGTTTTTCTGTCACCTCTATTGAGATCTCAATTTTATCAGGATGTCTCCAGGTGATAAAAGAGCCATTGGCTAGGACTTGGCACAGCCACAGCTCCACAATCCCCTATATTCTACTACAACCTTCCCCATAAAATGGGCTTTCATACATTTTCAGTTCAGAGGAGACTGCATCATTTCCTTCTTTTTAAAAGCTTCTGGTGGGCAGCTGATTCAGGGAGACCTTAGAGCACTTTTCAGTACCTAAAGGGGGCTTACAAGAAGGCTGGAGAGGGAAGGGCATGAAGTGATAGAGCAAGGGAGAATACAAGACATCCATTTGAAGGAGGTTAGGTTCAAATTAAATATTAGGAAGAAATTATTTACTGTGAATGTGGTGAGGCACTGGAACAGGCTGCCCAGAGAAGCTGTGGCTGCCCCATCCCCGGGTATGTTTCAAGGTCAGGTTGGATGGGGCCTGGAGCAACCTGGTCTAGTGGAAGATGTCCCTACCCATGGCAGAGGAGTTGGAACTGAGGTGGTTTTTAAGGTCCTTCCCAACCAAACTATTCTCTGATTCTAAAACATCAAATGCTATTTCATGCACCAAAGCAAAGCAGAACAAGTCAAAAAAAAACCAGCTGGCCCCTCTCACCTGTTCTGCCAGCAAATGCTGCTGCCTCTGTTCCATTAGGAATTGCTGCTTCTGTTGCTCCATGAGCAGGTGCTTTTGTTGCTGCTCTCTCTGCTTCTGCTGGTCCATCAGCATTTGGTGTTGCTTCATCACTGCTGCTTGCTGCTGATAAGCTGAGTTGCTGTGGTTACCTGCCATGGAGACATTTGGAGCCTGGGCACCCACCCCAGGGCCTGGGACAGAAACAGGAACACGAGGAACAGTAGGAGCAGGGTTCTGATCCTGCAGAACATAGGAAAAGTGACAAAAGTTACAGAAATGCAGTAACTACTTCACCTGTGAAGCTTCTTATGGAAATTCAGGTAATTAAAGATAGCCAAACACCCATCTAAACAGAGCCAGACACAGAACTGCCACTTTGGAGTTAGGGTAAGAAGCTTCATAACATTTAGGAATAGAGGCTTTAACTTCAGTCTCAAAGTACTTCCCAATTTCCAGCTTAAACAGGTGACTATAGCTCTGTGTGCTTTTTTCCAGGCAGTTACAAACTGCACTTCAAACACCCCAGATTCAGTTTACTTTGGTAGCAGTTTTTGAAACACTACATTTTATATTTTCATTGGACAAAACATTTATTTAAATCCTGCCTCTTCTGTCAACACTTCATTCTGCAAGTGTTTATGTCTCCCATCCTAAAGGGTTTTTTTTAATATCAGAGAATTTACTATTTGCAGGTGAAGGGGCGAAGGTTTCCACTGGTCAAAATGGGTCTTAAAATATTTTTCCAGCAATCCATTTGGATAACCATCACCATACACCACAGACAAAAATACTACTAGGTATAAGTCTGATATTATTATTTTTTCTTAACTCTGCATTTTTTGGCTTTTTTTTTTTGAGACTGGAACTTGGATAAACAAAAATAACATGGAACAATTATCATTCAAGATCTGATATTGCCCTCTTAGTACCAGCAAATCCCTTTGAAATTTGACAGTTTTCATCATTTTAAAGCACAGTTCAGCCCCATTTCTAATTACATGAACAAATGTTATGTTCAAGTTAAGCATTCAGCTAATGGGTTTGGCTGCTGGTTCTCACTTTGCAGTTTCATAAGGAATCATGATCCAAATATAAAGAAAGCTGTGCTAAGTTGTTCTGTGTGCAAGCTTTTGAGAAATTCTCCCAAAGCTTTCATCAGTATTTCTGTTAGTTCAGTGCAAGTGTGGCAGTGCAGATGCAAGGTCACCCTCGTGCTTTTCAGTGAGGGGGAGATGTGACACACACAATTGTCTCTACCCTTCTTCCATTAAAATGCTGTTAGACTGTTACTTCTGCCAGCTTTCAAAGAGATTTTTTTTTTTATGAAACACACATTGATCTCAAATTTCTGCTTGTACACTGGTGTGGTCTTTATCACAGACTAATCAGAGCTTTTTCACAGGTTTTCTGTTTTGTTGAGGGAACATATGACTAGAGTTAGATCTCAAACAACTTTTGCTGGAGGAACTTTAATCCTTGTAACAAATACCTTTTTTTTCAACAAGTCCTCTTTTTATGTGCATTGCAGGTACATGTTACAGAATCTCAATGAGTCTATACTTCCAACCACTATGGAAATTTTCACCTGCAACATACCTGTAGTAACAGTTCTATACAAGGCAAAGGAGCACCATCTGGAATTTGCTGTTACAGGAAAACTTGAAGCATATGCTTCAAGCTAACAAACATTACCATTATTCGTTCTTAATGATATATTTCTCTCCTATGCCATACTTCCCCAATGCCCAGAGACTTAACCAATAAAAATCCACAGAACTGAAAGGCTACATGGAACACCCAAGAAATCAGGAATTCAGTCCCCCTAAAAGTAGGTCTTTTAATAGTAAGCTTTCTCTGACACAAGTAGGGACTAAAAACAAGGTAAAGAAATCAAAGCTTCTTTGAGAACACTGTGTAACACTACAGTTTCATATGAGTTATTTTAGTCAAATGTTTACAAAGCATCTATTTATCTTTGTAAGTAGAAGCCTCTGTGAAGCACGACATAATTTGTTGCCCACAAAGTATATTAAGCTGGAAATCACATGTTACATGACCTAGAACCCAGTATTAAAAACTGTCCCCAGTGGAAAAAAGACCTCATGATTGTTGTCTAAGATTCTTGTATATAGGATTTTTCTCTTTAAAATCAATGAAAACACTTGAAACTATACCCAGGAATCTGCACTCCGGCCTTACCTACCCAACAACCTTAAATCTCCTACTGAGCAAAGGTAATTCAGGACACTCACCTGACCATGTGGCAGTCGGTAGGCAATGTTTCCAGACTTGGGTTTCAACAGGATCATCCCGTTTTGGTCGTCACCTACGTGGGACAGTGGTGGCTGCTGGCGCTGCTGGATGTATGCCAGCATGGGAGTCTTGTTCTGCCCAGGTACTGCCACCCCCTGCTCACACTCTGCTTTGTAATGGGAAAGAGGTTTGGTGTTCCCATAGTCCAGCATAGAGCCTTGACTATTCACAGGGTTCTGGTTCAAGCTGTTTTGCTGATGACCCAAAATGTTCACATGATAATTGCCTCCAGCTCTCGGTGAGCTTTTATTTCCCAAATTAGGCATCATGAGTTTCTGATTGTTGAAGTCTGGCTGATAAACTGATGGGCTAGTAGGATTTTCCATGGTATATGGGACAGCCAGTGGACTATGGGAAGTCCCAGACTGTTGCCACGTTGACATTTGATTTGTTTGGTGGACTTGTGAAGCTTGTTGCTGGTTCTGCAACATCTGATCTCTCTTCTGCTTGGCAGCAATCTGCTGAAGTTGATGAGCAGAAGACATTTCTTTGGCACTTCCTGCACACTTCCCAGGTAACAACACAGGCCTCTGGACGTTCTGAGAGTGGTTTGATGCCTGCATCATGGGCTGATTAGGATTTTCAGTCATTGACTGACTGGAAGGCTGGAACATAGCCTGAGAACTACCAACCGTTGTAGAAGCGGCACTTACAGGTACAGAAGCAGCACCAATAAATGCTGAACCTGAAGAAGTGGATCTAACCTGGGGAGATCCCAGCTGCTCTTGTTCAAAGGGTGCTGGGGAAAACTCAGTCTTTATGTTAATATCTTGTGGCAATGGTGTCTGTGCAGCTGAATTTGAAGAATCTGCATCTTTTTTGTCTTCAAAGTCGTCATTAAAGAGATCCTTCATGTCTTCATCGGGCACAGATCTATTGAGCTCTTCAATAAGTTCCTTCCATTCTTGCTCATTTAGATTAAGATCAGGCATCAGGTTATTCTGAGATATAGAACCCCCTGCTACAGGATTCATACAAGGAAGCTCATCTACAGGCTCTTGCTTCAGCTCTTTGTTCAAACTCAGAGGAAATGAATCATCAGCCTCACCACCTCCATTCATCTGCAGGCTGGAATCTGGAAGACACTTCTTGCTGATGCCATCGAGCCCCATTGGATGTTTCCCATTAAGTTGTAAGGTATCACCAGTACCAGATTTCTTGTCAAGATGATGGAGTGGAGACACAGGGGGCATTCCATTGGAAGAACCACTCACTCCCAGACCATCCTCACGACGCAGTTTCTTGGACACAGAAAACACATCACCATAGCCATTCTGCTGGTCTCCATTCTGAGGGGAAGCAGCACTATCAAGCTTTCTTTTCACAGTCTCATGGAGCTGCTGAAAAAGAAAAGGAATATTTTAGTTATGTAGTTCTGTGTTACACAGATCTGGATTTTTATTTCTTACCAGAACATTGTCTTGCTCTGAATAAAACATTTCAGGGAAAAAAAAAAAATCAAAGACTGCATCTTTGTTTTGGTAACATTTTGTTTTACAAGTCAGCACATGAGATGACTTCCTCACTATAATCTCTTACGGAAATTTTTCAAAAAACATGTACTACTTCAAATAGAGGCCCCCTCCTTCAGACAAAACTAAAAGCCACCATATACTCTGACAACAACAAAAAGTTGAAAAATGGCTGTGAACTGGAATATGTTATGACTTTTCCTATTCGAAATGAGAAAAACATTGAAGAACATTAAGAATCAAATTTTAGATGAGAATAAAAACCTGTGTTTTATTTGATCTATGTACACACACAGCATAATTGTTCCATGAGACTGTTTTATAAAAGTCTCACATTTAAATATTTATAAAGCAGTCTCACATTAAAATATTTAGAAAAAACAAGTAACTCTTTTGTGATAATAACTTTCAGAGAAGAACTATGTGTATAAATTTTGTACACAATCACTTTTGGCACTGAAGCAAAACCAATTTGTCACTTAGCGACCATTGCTTCACACTTGTGAAAAATGCAATTCAGAGTTCAGCCAGTTCTATCACAGCAGAGCAAGTTCATTCCTTTCTTCCTTTCTCCTGAAGCATTTGCCAGCTGCTGTGACCACCAGAGCCCCAAGCAGCTCCTCAGTTGGCCTCTCACAGACGGTGAAGGCACAGATTCTCTTTCTCGTGGTGCCACCTAGAAGCGACCAGCGGCTACAGCAGCAGCTTCACAGCCAGAGCCTGAGCGCCTTTGTTCAACTTCTCCTTCCTGCCAGCATTCTTGCAAATATAAAGTTCTTTCTATTGACCTCAAAAGCATCTGAAAACAGCATTCCTGCACACATCAAAGGTGACTATAAACTTTTCCTTCCCTCTGGTGCATTCTGTGAAAAAATCTGAGCTTTGCTGGTGCTGGAACGCTCCACCAACGCAGACAAACCTGCAGGGCAGAGACGCTGCTCCAACAGTGTGGGGAGTCTGAATTGGGAACTGCCATCGGCTCCCGACCTGGTGAGACACCCTGGTACATCTCAGCAGGACACTCGACTGGAATCCCCACCAAGAGCCACCCACCTGAGGTGTGGGCTAACAACAGCCCTCTCAGATGGCAGGAAAGCAGCTCATTAAACAAACCTCAAGGCAAGTATGGTTCTTTTTATATTACCTGCAGTCTTCACAAGGCAGTCCACTAACCCCTGGGGAAAACTCTCATCCAAGGAAAAACGGGAAACCTCAAGATCTCAGCATTCAAGCAAGAGGCTGTATGTAGGGCCAGCATAAATTATCAGAAGAATTTTACACACTTGCCTGAGCAACATCATTCTTTGATTTACAGACAGAAGGACTGGTTCACAGTTAATTGTTTCTATTTTTTTTTTTTAACCATCTACAGTGAGCTGATCTTTGGGGGGAAAGAAACTCCAGACCATCTGTTTAATTCCTGCACAGATAACAGCAAAAAAAACCCCACTACTTGTTTAATGCTTGCATAGGCAACAGCAAAGTCTTATTTTTATCTGTGAGACAGACTCCAGCTCCCCTGGAGACTGTGATCTTCTAGATGGCACATGGAAATAGCAGCAGAGTAGCAAGATCAGCAGAAGACTGAGTAGGATGAGGTGTATGTTTGGAGAGGAGGCTGGAACTTGAAATCTCTTAATTTGAACATCAGGTCTTCAGCTTGGAGTAGCAGCTCTCTAGTGATTTTTTCAAAAACCAACTTGAAAGAAAAACTGAAATTTACTTTTTTGTAAAAAGATAAAACAACAAAGAGCAAAAAAGCTCAACTCCATCACAACATTTGGCTTTCAGTGTTTCCCATTGTTTACTTCATACTCCTACCAGGACAACTGAAGCTCAAGGTGGGTGAGTAACTTGCCCAAGGTTATATGATGAGTCAAATTACTCAAAGTTTGGGAATGGGTCCTCCTTAATTCTAAATAGTTAGGGAAAAAACCCACCCCCTGAATACTTACATCAAAATAATAACTTTGTTTTGTGAGCTACACTCACTGCAGTCTAGAAAAAGATACAGACCCCTAATATCCAGCACAGGAACTCTCATATCTCTATGGGTTTTAACAGTCATAACACTCAGATATCTGATCCCTGGAGACATTTTGACTGTAAGTTGTTTGAGACAAAATCCTCCTTTCACCTAAAACTGTATTCCTTTGGCAAAAATAGGGAGATTAAGTTCCTCCCCAGTTTGTCTGTGTCTATCCAAATAATCTGATCTGAGGGGGAAAATAACAGGCTGCATGTGAGATACAAGTCAGACTGCAAGCTATCTACATATCAAGCTGCTCCAACAGAGTCTCAAGGCAAGAAAAACCTGTTCTCTTCTGCCAAAACTCAGGAAAAAAAACAACCAATACACAGTAGTTGTGAAGGTAGGTATTTCACATATGAAGTAAAGCATAGCTTGCTACTCACTAAGAAAACCCCTTCAGCTTTAATTTTCTTGTTCATTACCATCCTGTAGGGCACAGTGTTCCTCCAGTACACTGTCTATGGTTTCCTTAGCAGAATCAATCAATTTTATTTGTAACACTGAGCCAATCATTTCCACTGTCACAAGATCAGATATAGAAATGTCTTCTCGTTTTCTCAGTCTATTCAATTTTCCAACAAAAGATGAACTTCTGAGATCACTGCTATCTAGCTATGCCAAAAAATATTACCCTAAACGCATTTATCTGAAGTACTTTTACCAATATTGGAACACTGCAAGGCAGGGGATGTGAGCTGGCCTCGATCCTGTGGCCCAGGACAGGACAGACAGTTTGTCAAAGAGCCACTTAGGGGCCACAGGCAGCACCTCCTCCACGCCACATCACCTGAGCTGCATTTTATTCACGTGAGCAGAACACACAGTCCTCAACGTGCTCATAAACACTTCCTTGGCAGGAGCACACGTGCACAACTGTGCATTCCTCATGCACAGAACACAAGCTGACAAAACCCAGGTGCCATCCATGACAACAAAAAGTGTCCAACACACCTTTGGTCATGTAACTCACACATTGACAAGGACACAGGCCTGCAATGCCAGAAATGGATGCGTGCCCAGGCAAAAGATAAAGCTTCCAGCAGAAAACAGAGAGTGCACAAAGCATTTTAATATATTCAATCTGTGTCTGAAACCCACCACTTTTACCACAATGATGCTCAGCCCTACTGTGGTCTCACTGCAAGGGCAAACTGACTGACTTCGTAAAAGCTGTCCAAAAACTACTACAAAAACCAGAAAAGCTTGAAAACCTAATCTATTGCTTGTCTGTTACCACTGGCAGAGTTCAAACCTTCAGAGGCCACAGCAGTGCATTCTTACTGCCTTGGTGGGAAGGGGCATGAATCACAGGTGAAAAAAGTGGTACAAAGTTGTTCTGATTGGTTTTGTTGGGTTTTTTGTTCAGGTTTTGTTTGTTTGTTTGTTTGGTGTTGGCTGTTTTGGTGTGGACTTAATACCTGAAACCAGATTTAGATAATCATCTGAAACCAATGACATTTCAATGCGTTAGAATTTAACAGGCAAGAAAGTTTAGTTCAAATTCTTTGCTTGAAAGCAAGAAACCCTTTACCATTCAGAACAGCTAAACTGAGGACAGTCAGCTAAAGTCCTTTTGCAAAAATCCAGTACTTGGGTATACTTTGAGTCCTGTAACTGAAGATGGTAAATACATATACATATATAAATACAAACTGTATGCAGGTTTCATTTAAAAAAAACCCCAAACCACCTTGTGAACATGGCAGAAGAGAAACTTCTTAAAAATCTGGTACTCACACTGTGCCTCTCAGGCTCTGTATAATGTTCTTATTTAGGTTTTTTAAGCATCTGTTACAGAGATTTAAATATTCTTACAGGATTCAGTAGAGTTTTAATTTTTTGTATTTTATTTCAAATTAAGTTTACCATTTCAGTATCAAATTAAGTCTACAAGGATTTGTCTCGATATACCAGCAAGAGAAACATAATGCTGGACATTTTCAAAGAAATGCTATATTAGACTATAAGCGTAATAAAAAACTAGCTCCAATATGGCTCCTAGCATTCTCACCTAGAAGGGGAAACCAAATCAGAATACATCCATTTTTCTGCCATGGAAGTGGCAGTATTGCAGCACAGATAAGCTCTCATGTACCACAGTTCACAGTAGGTGCTCTACAGACACTGATTCTTCTCTCCTGCCTCTCCAAGGACAGGAGCAACAAAGGTGACAACTCCTTAAGCTGGAATAACAATGCAAATATCAGACATTGTAGTGTATGAATTCTGGATAGAAAACATAACATTTTGAGCACACACCGTAGTAAGAATTCGCCCTTTACTGTGCATCTACCCTCAGCTTCCAAAGTTGCATTCCCAATGTGTTTCTGCATTCCACTGCGCTGTCAGAACCAAACTGCGGGACTCATTTTAATTTTTACTTTAATTCCAGCAGACTTTTGTACTTGGGTGACTGCCTGCTGGAGTGAAGAAGGGCTGTGGATAGGCATGTCTATAAATATCCCAAGCCTGCATTAGTCACAAGGGGCAGCTTCTGCTACAGGAATTGTTCTGCTGAATCAAAAAAACTCCTGTGCCTTCAGCTGCAATGCCGGATCCTCCACCTCACTTGAACTTAAACAGCAGCAGCTCAGTCACTCCCAGATCCTTACAACTTAGGAAGCATCACTGCATATCTAACTAATCTGGTAAGGGAAATGTTTCAAACATAAAACAATACCTCACACAGAATTAAAAGGAGACAAAGAAAAACCTGTCTGAGTTGTTGGGCAACAAACTATCAGACTTGTCAGCAAAAACAAACAATGGTGGCAAGACTACACTGCACCGTAGCTATATATAAATAACATGTAAATAATTTGCTATTTTTGTGGTAAAAACATAATTTCACAATTTAACACCCTTATACCACAGCTTACACAAAAAATTAGGTCTTCTGAATTGTTAGAGTACCAGCTTGAGCTTTGTTAGAGGAACATCATTAACACTTATCAGTACACTATGGGCAATCTATTCCCTTTAATTTACTACTTTAGGTCTTTCAACCAAGAAACACTGCATTGCTCTCCTTGGACTTAAATTTCATTTGAAACTCTCTACTTGGTGCCTTTGTTTACTTTAGTATTTAACTAATATTAATGTAAAAGATCTATTACTCCCAAATAAATGCTGCTCTTCAGCTTTAACACAAAGCATTCTCAAGACAGGCCACTGACTAGACCTTCTGTGCTCATTCCAGAAATACTGTTTGTGGTTTTGTGGCAGTCCTAGACAAAGCAAGCTCTCTGCACAACAACTGCTCTCAGGTGGGGAAAACACCCAGTAAGAAACAGGGAGCAGCTCTCCTTCCAAGACACCACATCATAAAACAAGGAGTGGAGATGAAAATCCAGATCTTGCCATTCTCCTCATTCACATGTCAATGAAACACCTTCTGTTCAGCTCAGCCATACACTGCCTTATAGTCTATCACAGAAATGTAAGAAAGCCAACTGTTCTCTTGCAGAGAATTTAAACAGCATCATTCAATGAACTTCCATGTATCAGAACCTGGCAGAGAAAAAAAGAGTTCTAGGAGACAAGCCCCATCTCTTCCCAACTTCCCTGTTTCTCAAAAATGCAAGATTAACACAGCAAGCACATTATCAAGCACATCAAGCATCTCCTACTTTGAACACAGTCTTAATAATGTCAAGTTAAACAACAGAAATGGGAAGTGGATGCCAACATTCGAATTTCCCATCAAATAATGGTCTGGAAGTTTTTTAGAAGTAGGAAGCTAGAAGGTTTTTCAACATTTTCCTCAGATGAAAGCCAGGTCTACATGATGCACAAATAATGCAAGGTATTTCTGTATCAATACTGTATTCTCTTAGTTTCTGTAGCTTAAATTTTACAGCTGCTTAGTAAGAAAAGAAGGAAGAATTTACCCCTTAGTTCTGCCTGTAAGCAAGATCCATCCAACTTCAGGATCTAAATCAGCGAAAAGACTAATGGAAGAGAAAATATCTGATTTCGTCCACGTGACAAATCATACAAGACACTAAGGAGGAAGTGGTGGTGCCACCCTGTTCCCTGTGACCACTGTGTATTTACAGAAGATGCTCTGCAGGACAGCACCTAGCAGTGCCCACACTGTCCACACTTAGGGCAATGCAGCTTCATGTCCTACTATTACAAGACCTCACAAAAGCCTTCACCTTTATATGAACTGCTCTCTCCTTCAGGGACAAAAATAAATGCTTCATTAATGGTCAACAAAAAGTACTAATTTCCAAGAGCAGATTCATATGCAGCTTCACAGAAAAATCTGGATTGCTACAGCAGCAACAGCTGATATAATGCATGTTGCACTGAGCTAGCAGCATTCTTTGGAAAGGAATGTGGCCAGGATGTTTTAAAAGATAATTCTGGTTTTCATCCAAACTTTATTGAACACTGGAAATCAAGCCCACATCCTTCCCATTCAAAGCACATGCTTGGTCTTGATAATGGCAACATGATGGGTAGAGGTAAAATACCAACCTAGGGACCTTCTGGGCCAGAGGAATTAGATTGGCAGCAGAGGTGTTGTTGTTGTGTTTTTTTCCAAGACTCGAATTACTAAGCAAACCAACTTTATACCCCAGTAACGAGGTGATGAATCAGCAGCTGCAATTAAGCTCACAGTCATGGATCCTAGGAAGGAAACAGCAGGCCAGCCCGAGGAAGAGTCATTCATACACTAAACCCTCTTCTGTTGTGTAAATTGGCCACTGGCAGCAGCTTCCTGTACAAGGGCTTCCCCAGATGCGCAGTGCACTTCAGAACCTGCTGCTGTTGAGAGCCCTCATTATAATGGATGCTAATTAGATCAAATCCACATCCAAAGTGATTTAAGAGAAACAACACCAATGAATTAGAGACATCGTTCTTTTAGAAGATCAATATGAAGTCGTGTGGTGGCAGTTTAAGCAACGGGATTTGACATGTTAAAGAGCCTGAGTGTAATGAAAATACACATTATTAAGGGGTAGAGCCCCATATGCAAAACATTCGAGAGCCCAGCAGGAAATAAACAGAACCCCCATCAAGTTTTAGATAATAAAAACCAAATTTGAGTAATTTTTGTCTCGACCCAAGTTTACATTCAAGGTCAGTCTGCTAAAAAACAGCTAACTATAAAGTTTTGTAGAATCATTGTCAGGAATGCACAAGGTTTCCTCTCTCCTTCAAGTACCCTTCTGTAGCAGCCCTCTGAAGTGCTCTAACTGTGTCACAAGGACCTCAGTCTTCTCAACAGCCAGCAAGTCATCGAGTCTCATAGGTGTCTTAGCAAGAATAGACACAATTCAGTTAAGTAAAACTTTCAGTTCACCTTGTAAATACTACAAACTGCACCCAGGCTGCCTAGTGCTGGTCACAGTAAAGATGACATCAATAAACCATGTGTTTCAGTATTTCACATTATGTCCTGGACACTCAAGTATACAATAAGCTCTATCGTGATTCTATTTTAAAAACAGTAAATGAGGTCCAAGACAAAGAGAAGTATACTGTCCTTCCTTTCTAATTCAATCAAATACACAGAGCACTCTTAAAATATGATTTATTCTATATATTAACCTGGAAATATCTTAGTTTAATCCAGTGTCCCCTTTTAAAGACACTCAGAGCAGTACTGAATCATTTTCATGCAGGCCACCATTTAAAAATACCTGGTTTTAAGGCAGACAGGTATTAGGACAGACAGCCTTTAAGAGGTTATCCTACTAACCTACATTACTGACATATTAGCACAGAGCAGTATATTTAAAGGGCCCAGAATAAGTTAAGCAATAGGTATCTTGATATACAAACAGGGCTATGTGAATATGTCCCGACAACCAGAAATGCTAGAGAAGCCAGAGAAACATTAAGATTTTGAGCTAAGCCAGTTTTTAATGGGTGGAGTGGGATTCTCATAGTGTTCACACCCACTAGAGTGAGTGGCAAACAAGCAGCTGCCTTTCCACTGAAATTCTTTCCAATATGTACTAGAATTAACACACATTGTCTTAAAACTCCCTCCCCAGTAATAAGCATACCCTTATCAAATGACTCCACAAAACCCTGATACCCCAAATTAAAGACACAAGCAAACAAAAATCCAAAGGCACCGCAGTATTAGTGCCCCCTGACAGTTTCTGCAGGGGCATTTTAGGTGAATTAGCCAGAAATATGATTCACAAAATACTCTAAATGATTTAAGCATCACAGAAATCCTGCCACTGTCCCTTCCCCACCATGCCGCAGTTTTTATACACTCTTCCAGCGTGCATAGGTGATGAGCGAAAACAAAACAAGCCTTATCGGCTGTTAAGCTGTATCACAGCAGACAGAGTACTCTGCAAAGCAGCCCCAGCCCTAGCACCGCAGGCCACCACACCAACCGCGAGAGCTTGTTTTCCTTCCCCCATCCAGCTCCAGACGAGAGGTCCCGGTGCCAGCCGGGCACGACCGCCGGTCCCTTCCCTTCCCGGCCCCAGTACCCGGCCCCGGGCGGTGCTTACCGCGATCAGGGCGCTGCTGCGGCCGTGCTGCTGCTCTCCGCTCGCCGTCTCGCCGTCCAGCCCGTTGGCTCCGCTCCTCTCGGCGCTCCCCGCGGCGGCGGCGGGCGGAG
>VXBB01008142.1:505201-525425 GCA_013399915.1 Illadopsis cleaveri
AATTGTTTTTCCCCTCCAGAGCCGAGTTGAGAATAAATGGGCGGAGCTTCCTGGGTGGGGGGTACGTCACGGCGCCCGGCGCGTCACGAGCCGTGACCGACGTTCCTCCCAGCCAATAGGCGGGCGCGGAGGCGCGAATTAAGCGGCGGAGGCGAGTTGGAGGCGGTGCTCGGCGCGGTTTAAAGGAACAGGTAGGGAGGGGCGGAGCGACGGCAGTCCAGCCAACCAGGGGAGTCCGTAGGCGGAGCCGCAGGTGATTGACAGTGGGGGGCGGGCAGCAGGAGCGCCCCGGACCCTGGAGCGGAGCCCGGCCCGGCTCGGCCCCGTGTCGCGGACACCGCTCTGCCCTGCACAAGCGCGAGCTTACCTGGCTCCGGACTGCCAAAAAACTGCAAGAGAGACAGGGCTCACCTCACCCTGATTTGCTAATTAGACAAAGAAAGCCAAACAGATTTAAGTTTCTTTATTGATTAGCTTTTACATTTTCTTTTTCAAGTTGCTTCTACAAGTACCTGTTTGAAATGGACATGAAATCACAGTAGTTGTGTCCAGCAACACTAAAAAAACCGAAATAAAAACCCAGTCGACCAAAAACCCCTTTTACAAACCATGAGGCAAGAAGGGTATTAACCATCAGTTTGGTATGAGCAGAGCAGACACAAGCCTCGTATCTGTACCCACGGCCTCAGTGGAGAGGCTGAGTTTGTGAGGGAGGAGTAAGGAAAGAGCAAGAGAAAACCATGGACATGTAGAAGTAGCCAGTACTTGCAAGAAACCCTCCCAAGGCCCAGGGAGGCAATCTTAAAAACAGACATTTGTAATGCATTGGAGAGGTCACAGCCACAAGCTGCGGCAGTTCAGCATCGAGCAGAGGCAGCGAGGGCAGATCACATCCAGGGACACTGCTGGAAGGGGTTAGTGGGTTAGATGCACCCTGACCTATCAACTGCCCCTACCCACCAGTGCCTGCAGGAGCAAAGCTGCTCTCAGCACTTCTGCCTTGTGTGTCAGATCCCGGGTTTTGTTTTGCTTCACCCTGCCCAGCCTAACACCTCCCCCCTGCCCTTGTCAGACAGCACATCAAGCTCAGCATCCTTTTCAAGAGCTGCCACCCTTGGCTGCACAGACACAAAAGGCCCAAATACACCTTCAAGGATCTGTAACAGTCCCAAACACAGTTCACAGGTTACAGCCAGGTGGAGCTTCACTACTCTAAAAAACACAGCTATGCTTTATGCACTCAGGATAAGCAGGCAGCTATATTTTTTTCCTCCAAGACTTTAAAAATAAGAGCAATTCTAAGGTCAAACTGAGGCACCCAAGCCAAAAGGCAAGATAAAAAGTAACTTGAGTTGTCTATCCATTTTGGAAAGTCTTCATTTATTGTAGTGATTATTTAAAGCATACACTATGGTATCAAAAAAAGCCGTAACATGCAGACAAGAGACTTTTTCAGGAGATTTAGCAGAAGCAAATGTAGATTTACAATTAGCTTTAATATGATGCTATTTAAAAGCTGATAGCAGATCTCAGGTTCACTTTTGATGCTTTGAAAGAACATGTATGCACAGGGATTGTTTGGGAGTTTAAGGCAATTTGCATATTAAGATAAAAAACCATTAGATTAATTAGATTTTTATGTTGTGCTCAAAACATTAGCTGAATTGAAACCATTTACACATACTTCATCTCAAAGGACTGAGAGTCATAAATAGCAGCTGCTCCTTGATAAAAATACAGTCCTGAGAACAAGCTAGTAGCAATGCTTAAGCTATGACATCTTCCATGTCAGAGTATAAGCTATTTTTGCAATAAGGAGCAGTATTGACCAGGTGTTCAACAGGCAAAGGCATTCTAAACATGCAATAGCTCCCAACAGAAGTCTGAAATTACTTCCAGTATCTTGCTTACAATAGTTTATTTGTACACTGCAGAGAGATCAAGAAGTCCTGCTATGCATTTGTGATCACTAATATTTCAAACACAACAACCAAGGGATACAACATAAGGACAGGCAGCAAAAGGTGTTTTACAAAAAAAAACAAACAAACCCAAACCAAACCCAAAACAAGAATCTTTTAGTAATGGTTAGATTGTTTGCAAGGTAATCGGAACACTCTTCCCCCCATAACCCCTGGGAATTATTCCACACACTATACCTATCATATGACCAAACAACACTGGAGTGTTTTAGTTCAGTGCAAGAAGAATAATTTCAGGACATTTAATTTCATTCTAAACAAAGGCAAAAGTTTATCTATATAGACATCCAAACGCCAACATATTTGGTACAGTGTAATGAATTACATCCATCTCACCCTCAGAGGTAATGCTCTTGTAGTGCTCGCCTGCATTCCACAAAAACAAACAAAAAAAGGTGTTTGAAACAGTGTAGTATGGTAGACTTGACACTTTAAAAAAATTTATTCTGCTGGAATTGGAATTTCCTAACATTCACAATATAATTTAGAACGCATTTGTTACATGAAGAGCAGATAAAAGGACTTAAAACAGTTTCACATACCAGCTAAGAGATTCCACATGCTCCTTCCCCACCTACAATACTGACATCTTGGTTGTGGTTTTTGTTTCCTTAAGAAATACTCAGTTCAACTTGTCTACCTGCCTACCTCCCCCATTTCTACAGCAGACATACAGTGACAACAGTGAGAGGATATGGGACACGGTCTTACTCAGTGTTTGGACCCTGGAAAGGAGTAGGCCTAGCTATGAAATCGAGTTTGACAATGAGCTGAACATGAGATGTTTCAGCAACTGAGGCAAAGCCGCTCTCAGGAAGAGCTGTATCGTCACAGAGAGGAAAACATCGGTGGCTGAACAGAGGGCAAAGGGGGAAGTAGCCTAACCACACCTCTCCAGCAACCTTCAGCTTTACAAAAGCAGTTCAACAACAAATAAAATTGGTTGTCTGCAAGCTCTGCAGGATTAAATGCCACATTAAGATGACCCACTCCAAATCCTAGATCATTTGTCAACATTTAACAGGGCTTTAGCCATGCACAGTATGCACATATTCTATAGACTGCCTAACCCCTTCCTTCCACCCCTTCTTCCTCTTTTCCCTCCCCCCAAAGAATGAAGTTGATTGGTTAGAATTTCATTACTGGTTTCCCCACACATCCCCCCCAGCTGTCTTTTCTTTTGAGGGCAGGGGTGTTGTCAAATGTATTGACAACTTTTCTTCAAACAGTTATCAAGTTTTAAGGGGTATAAAGACATTGGTGCATTTAGGAATTTACATATTTGTAAAAAAAACCCTAGTTATAAAACTGCATTTTTATCACCTAACACTTTCAAGATTCATTGTTATATTTCACTAATTAATATATTAAATTAAGCCAAGGTTTGAGTCCGGAAAAATTCTACCAATCTACTTAAGAACAGAAAAGAATATTTAAAACCAAAAATGAAAAGGTTAGTTATGTTACATTCCAAAATCCACAGCCCATTATATTAAATGCTTTCTTTCTACAGGAATGATGCTCTTTTTAGAACAGATGATTGCAAATATTTTACTGCTAGACACTCCATTACATTGGATCGTGTGACTGGAACCTGTGGATGGTGAAATCTTGAGGTTTGTCTAAGTTTCAATGTAAGGTGTCCAAGGTCCTCTCCCAGAACCATATTTGAAAACAACAACAAAAAAAAGAGAAATCACAGATCAAGTTCTTATGACTTTTTTTCAATCTTTCCTTGGCTTTCTGTTTCTGGGTGATCTATTCACAGTTTCCTCCTCCTGCAAGAAAGTAATTTGTGTAAACATCAATAAAATAAAACAAAACCTATATATACCCTTAATAACCATTTTGCGAAAATCTACGAAGAATCCACTTTCACTTCTACATTAGAATTTAGTTTTTGAAAGGACCTACTGCTGAAAGTACTTTGTGGCAAACAGGCAAATTCTTTGTTTTCACAGTGGAGGTACACTATTTGTTGGAGGAGTGCTCAACAGCTTCTGCTGCTGGGAGAATCCTTTAACCTCAAGCAACACTCCACCCATTTCTGAGTCAGCCATTGTATCAGTGTGTAGCACTTTAGGTCACATCCTGACTGCACTCAAAGCTGAATAAGGCTTTTAGCCACAAGAAGATGCCCTCCAACAGTCCCACTCCCCTCTCAAGGCACGCTCTACAGCAGTGCAGTGCTTTTAGCAGGGTGCTCAAGTCTGCTGAAATCAGCCACAGCAATTCCTATTCTTCAGGCTGATTAAATTTTCCAAAGTTCTGAACTGGGAGGGAGGGTCACAACATGAGCCAGGGTAACTTTTAACACTGTAGTAAGGCCTGTTCTACATAACATATGAAAGAAAATGCACAAACTTCCTTCAAAGATTAAGCACTCTTACCTCTGATGCGTGTTTCCTGTCTTCTTCCTCTTCCTCTTCTTCCTCCTCTTGACTAGCACTTCCTAGATCAGCATCATTTTTCTGCTTCTCTTCAAGGGGAAATGAAGAAAAAAATTATTCACCTTCCTGACTTATCTTCAGTTCACCATTGGCTTTATGCCATATCTGCCAATCCTGCTGGTTTATTCTATCAGGGAGAACATTGTTCAAGGTTATCTAGTTTACCTACCAAGCTTTTCCTCATTTGCGTCCTCCTCTTCCTCCTCCTCTTCTTTTTCCCCTTTATCTTTTTCTTCTTCTTTCTCATCATCCACCACATCAGGCTGAGGAGCATCAGTCTTCTTGTATTCTGCAGCACTTGGCTGTTTCTGAAAGACAATGACAAACCCAGGCAATTATTTGTGACATTCAGGCACATTTTACTGAACCTCCCTTTAAACATGAGATTAATTATCAGAGGAAATGCATTACCTTGCCAGAACAGCAGAAAAGGATAACAAGGAACACTGGCAAAGCCACAGTGAGGATGTACACTACCCAAAGCCAGGGACGCTCTTCAGCAGCTGCCATCATCTGGCCCACAACACCCGGCTGTAAGACCAAAAGAACTGTCAAATTCCACCCCACACAGCAAGTTTAGTAGCTAAGTTTAAGCTACAGAATTTTCAAATAGGCTTTTTGCAACTTTAAACATTGTATTTCAGACCTCAAAAAAATTCAAGCTAATCTGCACAGATACTTTTCCCATAGCTTACAAACTAAGAATTAGGCTAAACAGTCCAAATATCAGAGCTAAAACTCAGAAGAGAGCAGTGAGTACTCTTAGTTACCTATATTAACATACTGTAATTACAAATTGAGGCTCTGACCTGGTTTAGCAAAACCCTCAGCCTTAGCAATTGCAGATATATATTGACAAAGGATGTGAGAGAGAACAGCAGAGATACTTCTACTGTTCCACTCAGCAGCACACAATTAAACTCTCCTCTCTCACCTCTGCAGCACCATCAGCTGCCTTTTTCAGTCCCCATCCATCACTGGCCCAATCATCAGACACAGCTCTATCACTACAGATGATAAAGTTGTCAAAAAAGATATCAGATGTCATGGACCATAACTCAAGTCCCACAGCACTGACGGGAGTCATCTTGAAAGGTTCCAAGTCTTCAAAAAAATCTGGATTTGGGATCTTTCTAGGTTTCCATATACCCTAGAAAAGACAAAAGACATGCAGCCTCATCTACTAGAAGACAAATTTTAGTTTTCAGCCCATTATGAATGGAGAGATATAACAATCCATAGCACTTAATTACAACATCTACAGGTGCAACTCATCAGTCTTTGGGAATCAATACAATGAAGTGATGCCTGGTAAGAAAGCACTTTAAATCTGTCCACTTGAAACACAGTACAATCATGACAGCACTTGAATTTTTAATTACATCTGCTGAATCTAAATCATTCTGCTTTTTGTAAGAGAGATGCTGCATTGGCTGCCAGCCTAAGCAATGAAAACACCAACCTGATAGTTCACATTATCAATCATAGGAGGCTTCCATTTGCCTTTGTAGTTTGGATTGTCAATCATCGGGCGCTGCCAGGTACCACACCCAGGAGCTGTCTCACATTTAGGATTTGCAATCTGAGGTGCCTCCCATTCACCATCCATATCTTCATCCCTGGAAAGGCAAATTCAGTTTTGAAGTCCACCTCTTGCCTCCATACAGAATAAGGCTCAGAAAATGTCCAATTTCTGGGAAAATCAAAATTCCTACCACTAAACAGAGATACTGAAACTTTGTATAGCATAGGTCTGTAGATAAATATACTGCAAAAGCAACAAGGATTTCAAAGACTAACTAGAAAGCACAGAAAATCAACAAAATCCAGTCTCTGAGCACAGCTTCCCCCACTGCCCCTTCTAGGTAGGTTTAACTTCAAGGTGAACATCCCTGCTCTGTTCTGCTTACAGTCACAAAAGAGTAGAAAAATGCAGAGGTGAATGCAGGATATGAGTCCTCAGACCACTGCCTTCTACTTGTGAAGAAAAATGGCCTGAACAGCAACTTCGTCAGCAAGCAACAATGAACTGCAAACATCAGTACCAAAGTCATTAAATATTTGCTGCCATTTGCAACAGGCAGCAAACTTACCAATCTTCAGGTTTCTCAGCATCAGGGTCTGCTACATATTCTGGCTCATCATCCAGCCACCCCTCTGGCTTCACAGCGTTTTCATCGGCAATCTTTGCAGGAGCATCCTCATCCCTTGAGGGCACAGCATTATGTGTCAACATACACAACACCTAAGAGTTCTTAAGCCCAAAGCATGATCCTACAGACTCTGAACAAGCCCACTGCTCTAGACAGCCAGTCACCTTCCCTTCTGTCAGGGTCACCCCATGATTTCAGAAAGGAATTGCCCTGTAATCCTAACACATGCTCCTCATGGCATATCAAGGTGCCAACTGCAAAGTATTACTACAGATTGTTTTTTAAGCCAATCTAAAAGGGGCATATTACAGCAAATGCCATTTCTTAGCAGCAGCTGCAAAAACACATTTGTGCCTGAAATTGAGTCTACGATTTACAAAGCACAGGTAGAAAGCCAGAAAGGCAGGATCAGTTCCTGATTTAGGGAGTCAGGTTTTTCAGTTACCTTATCTATACATTACACAAACAGCTACAAAGATCCTTCAGTTAAACTTTCTGCAGCTCATCTTTTGATCTCATCAAGGCTGAAAGCAACAGGTAGAATAGAATATTTCTGTAAAATCTTTGTCTGTGGCCAATACAGGAACAGGAGCTCTCAACAGAAATTCTCAGAGGATGTGAAACCTCCCTGCCTTTGCCTACTGAAGTGCTATTAAGATGCCTGAACTGACAGTGTTTTGATTACAAGGAGAGACTCAAAACCTTCCATAAATCATGTGAGAAAGACATTTTGATCAGGACCAAATTATCAGGCTAAGGACTACCTCAATTTTACCCTTCCAACACCTTACCAGTCATCTGGTTTAACAGCATCTGGGTCTGGGATTTTTGGTCTCTCATCCCAGTCCTCAGGCTTCTGGTCATTTGGGTCCTCAATCTCTCGGGGTGGATTCACAGGAGGAGACATATCATTTAGCAAATTCCCACTGTTGACAACAGTTTGATCAACCAGTATCTCAAAACTATTGTCAGGATTTAAGACTGTAAGGAAAAAAGTTGATGTAGTCATTGCATGTACAATACAAAACATGAGTCATAAAGCATCAATCATCCCCACTGTACAACCCAAGCTACCACCTACCCACCAACAACTGCTAAGAACCTTTCTCTTTACACCAAAGTGCAACTAGTTATGATGCACCACATTTCACCCTGTGAGAAGGCAGACTCCTGGCAGAAGTCCTACATGTGTTAAAAGCACAGAGGTTTGTAGAGTGATTTAGCAGTTACCACAACAAGTTGACTTTGGCACAGTAAGTATTGCTTTAGTAGTAAGAATGTATATTCTCATATTCTACTCCACACTAAGACTTCCTACTACTGCCTAACAGCATTTTAATCTCCCTTCTTTATCTACTGCTGTCTCTGTAGTAGGAAAAGCTAGAGACACTCCTAAGTACTTCCTGAAAGATTTTGACCATAGCTAATATACCAGACACTATTTCAAGAACTCCTGAGTTTGTCTGGTACATGACAGCTGAAAAAAAAACCCAAACAAAACTAAAAGAAACCACCATGCCTCTACATCAAAAGTTTAGTGTACCCCATGTTTCTCAGAGGGAGCATTCAGGCAGTTTATATGCTGATAATTATTTCAAATATACTTAGTTCAAGTTACTTACAACTGCCCTGAAATTCAGTTCTCCTTTAAGTATTAAGTTCAAGTCACACAACCTTTCTTACATGAATCAAGACTTCCTGGGAGGATGAAATAAGCCTTTGCATAGACAATCAGTTTTTGCACTTGAAGCTTTCAAGTGGTTTTCAGTTTTATTGCATTGGCACAAATATTCACCTGTTCATATGGCTCACTTTATGAGCTTTTGGTGCAGAAAAAGTAGTAATTATTAATATGCATAGTTAGCAGTCACCATACCTAGAGTATAAAGATGAGTCTTCTTATCAGTAAAGTAAGTCTTCAGATCTGCATCAGGACGCTTTGCGTGCTTCTCCTCGTATTTGCCAGTCTTTGGGTTTTTGTGCCGGAAGATGAAGTGCAATTTATAGTCCTCTCCACATTTGTCAGGCCCAAACATTATTGTATATGGAGTTTTGTCATGGAACTGATCCTTTAAAAACAATGCAATACTTCACTCCATTATTTTGAAATGCAACTTAAGTCATTGTCTGGCATAAGAATTCCTAATACATTTAAAACTGTTCTGCAACTTGGATATCAAGCCCACTAAGTCCCCACACTAAAGCTTATGTGCCTCATATAAGCCTCCAGACAAAAAAAATGTGCTGAGAACTATCCCAGCTATTTCATTTTGTACCTTTAGGCTCTACTTTCCACATGGAAAACACCAGCTATACAAGTGTTATCCGAAAGATTAGTGGGACACCCACAATGTTTAAGTGTATCTCTAGAGTATAACAAAGTATTTTAAAAGCTATCAATTAGAACTATCAGCTACCAGCAAGGCCACTGAGTTTCTTTCACACAAAGTGATAAGCAGCACTAAAAGTGAAGCCAAGCTGCATTTAGTCTACACTTATAAACTGGGGCACTGCCTCAATCTAAGTTGTAACTGGATATAATCACCATTGAACTCCGCAAGTCTATTTGTTCTTGTTAATGTTATCTGAAAATTCAATGCATATATGAAACTGATAAGGCAGCCAAGTTGTGCTCTTGGTGCTTGTGGTTGTTCTGGAGTTTTTTGATAGTCTGGAAATTGTATTAATAATACAGCTGCAATGAGACTGCAGAAGGAAAGGAGAAGAACAGATAACAAATCATAAAAGGTATGTGCTATAAAGTCTAGGAAAATGACTACAGAAAACCTGTACAAGATACTAAAGATATCCGTAGGCTGCAAGGTTACCCAGCAGTTCAGCTTCATCTGAACAGGCTAAACCACTTCAGTGAGAGGACAAAATGCAGTTCCTAGGCCTTAGGAGCTGGCCACTCTCCTAAGCACCTCCTGTTTTTTTCTAAAACCCAGGAAAATCTGAAGTACTGCAGAGTTTGGCAAAGGTCTACAACTGCTCAGCTATTAGAGAACTTCAGTTTCCACTCAAGGGGCTGTCACATTTCAGTACTTATCCTCTCCAACTGAAAGCACTGGGAAAATGCTGAGTGCAAAAGTACTTGGGCAATCAGGCCCCACTGCCTTCACTAAAAGGGTTTCTTCAGAAAGAAGCAAAGTGAAAAAACTTCAAGTTGTTTCACAGCTAATACCCAAAAGTAGTAGCATTACTCACCAGGTTCAACTCAGGGGTTTTTGAAAGCAATTTCACATAGGCCCCACCACACTCTATTCCATTTTGGAAGTTTACTTCATACCTAATTTTAGTTTTGGATAGAAGAGGGGAGAGCACATGTTATACATGAGGAATATTTATTTTTGTAATACACTATTACAATTTTTTCAGTACAAATTAACAGTAACACTGTTTTGTTGTTGTTTCCTTTAATCATTTAGCCAGAGAATATTAAAGATACAGTCATATAGATATATAAAGATATAAGAACTAAGAAAATATTCAGAAGAGCTTGAGAAACAGTTAAAAATTTGAGGATTTAGAAGAATTAACCTGACAGAAAAGATTAAAGAAATTGAGTGCTGGCCTAGAAGATAATGACCTGGAAGTAGAGAGGAGGAAGAAAAAGCTTTCCAGTATATGACACTTCAACAGAGATTGAGGCAAACCAATTATTTTCCCCACAACTACTACAGTAGACAGACAAGTCAATTTGCAGGACTACAAAGCAAAACTAATTAGATTTTAGGAGGAGCCCCTTTAGGGTTATAAGCATACAACAGTATATTTAGGGATACCAAGGAGCCTGAAAAAGGCAAAACATCTCTGTCAGGAATAAGCTAAGTATGCTTGATCCTCTCACAATGCCAGCAGCTGGAGTGGATGACCAGAGGGCTTTATTTTTAGCCTTGTATTTCTTGAGCCAAAACTAAACAGTGCAAAGCAAAGTGACCAATTAATTATCTTGTGCAAATACAAAATAATTTACTCTCTGTTTAAAATTTATAATGTCAGTAATAATGCACAATTCAACTGTCCTCACTGAATTATGCTTTTCCCCTGACTTGCTTGTCTAACACATATGCAAGTAGATTCTTCTAAAACAGTTGTGACCAGAGCTATGTAAGGTGTTCATCTTCCATGGCAAATGAACTAAGGAAGGAGGAAACAAATGCATCTTTACCCCTCTGCCCACCTCCCCTCAGAAACAGGGGGCAGTTTATTCTATGTGAAAACACACTGACCTACTTACAACCAGCATTTGTTCAAAAGGACAAAGACATCCACAATTAGCTGTACAAAAGTCAGTTCCCTGACCTTGTTACTACAATTAAATCGAGTGAACTGAAGCCACAAGACAGGTCACCAAGTCTAGTTTGCAGAGACTTCTTCCTTTTTCAGGCTTCAGAAGGACCCCTGCTGTTACTAACTCTCCACTTTGGGAATCTGGGTTACTATTTTACTCTTACTCAAAACAGTATAATAATATGTTACAGCATCTTGTATCATCTAACCCCCAGTCATCAAAAGCTCAGTTATGGAATTAACCTCAGCTTGCTCTCATGTCACCCTGGAATCAACAGAACATCAAATTATTATTTACTTACTGTATAATAAGGGGTTTGGTATCAAACACAAATGCCTTGTGAAGTTTGGATGAAATTGCATGATGCTTGGCTCGGGTTACCATCACAAGCCCTTTGTCTCCTGGAAGCTTTGTTTCCTTCATCTCTTGGACTTCCCATTTACCTGGGGAAGAAATTGACCAAATGTTCATTTATTTTAAAATCTCTGAGCGGATGTTTTGTTTAAATCAGAACTACATCTTATATTGTTAGCCAGGTATAAAAACATCCCTCCCATTTTCTTCAGCAAATATAATTTTAGCTGAGAAACAGAAAAGAAAGACTTGCACCTCTTCTTCATACATGACAAACAACATCAGAAACATTTATCATCCAAAACGTGGGTTGGACTCACCATCATATTTGGCAATCTCATCATCTGTATCATCCTTCTTGGCTCTGGAAAGGATCCATCTAGAAGACAGACATCTAATGGTTGGAAAACCGTATTTCCCCCCACAACACACACACTAAAAATCCTGCCCTTAAGATAAGGCAGCCCTTGCTGTCTCATGACTACACCCCAGTATCTTGATCCCCTGAGGAATTCTGTTCCCAAGCCCACAAACTTTTCTGTGTTTGCCACTTCCCACCCCAAAGGTAGGACTATAGCCTCATGAGCAAGTACCTCACACCTGTAAAAAAACCCCAGAAGTAGCACCTTACCATCCTCACATCACCTGAGGACAGTAAAAAAGCCACATGTAATGGCCTCACCTCCCCTTTATTACTAGAACTTAAGGAAATACTGGTTTAACTCAGCATTTGAACAGCTAGTTTCAAGAAGTCATTACTGTAATCTCAACAGAACAGCGGCCCTTTGATTCAGTTTGGAATAACACAAGTTCTGCAGAGAGGGTTTTCATTGCCTTTCACCCGGATTTGTTGTACCAAATAATCCTTCAGATTATACTCACCCATCCAGACTTCCTTTATCAAAAGATTCTGCAAAATACACTTCACCAGTTGGGACAGGGGCCTTGTAAGCAACCTATTGGAAAATGGGGGCATTTATGCACCTTTCAAGACACATTGTTCATTCTACAGAAATACAGGCATGTAAAGCTCACACTCCCTCCTACACTCACATACAGCTCACCTGCACATTCATAAACACAGAAATTACGTAAATATTGCTGCTTGTGCCAAGTTGTTGTGTTCTTCTCTGCAAGTAAAACTCAAGTATATATCTAGCTGGAAATTTTAGCATTAACTCCTGATCCATAACATGTTAGATCTAACTTACATCAAGGTTAGATCTAAGCCTTCTGGAAGAACATAGGGGACATGAGAACAGGAACAAAGCAGCCAACCTTAATTCCAAGCCTTACGCCCTACCTTTAATAACATTACAACATATTAAAGGTTAAGAAAGTAAAGACTTTAATAACATTACAACATATTAAAGGTCAAGAAAGTAAAGACTCTGATCAGATTCACATTAACCAAAACACAAGCAGTAATTCAATTGTTATAAGAAGTTCTATGCCAAACCTTTGGAGCTGGAGGAGGGCTGCTTGTTTCAGACTTTGACTCTTCTACCTCCTCAATACCATCATCCAAGTCATCCTCAATATCAACTACATCATCACCATCATTGTCTTCATCCATATCATGTGCCTGGACAGCAAGGATCCCAAGGGCTAGCAGGGTCACACACAGTAGCCATTTCAGCTCCATGTTCTGAATAAATAAGACAAGGCAAAGCGGTCAAGCCAGCACTGCACACAGAGCAACACGCTGCTTCTCGGTACAAATCCGAGCATCCAAGGCAACAGGTGAAGTGCAAACTTCTCTCTCCAGCTCTGTTATTTACTGCATCTGCCTGAGACAGCTCTAAAAGCTGGAGAGGAACACAACATAAAGCTAATTATTTAATACCAAACCGATATTAACTGAGTGGAGAACCACATGTGCACGTTCTGCACATCATGCTGCAGAAGTGTCAGTTTTGCTCTTACACTGCCACAGCCCACAAGCAGGACAGCAGACATGTACATGACACCACAAAACATGTGGCTGTAAAAGCCTAAAAAGAAAATCTATTTCATGCTTATGAAGGATTTTAAATACATCACACAGGGACTCAAGCTTCCATTCAGTCTAGAAATTGAAATGAAATTTTCTATTTTACTAAAAATAGTAATTTTTGCAGAGTAATCAATCCTCATCTCTTGTTCAATATATTTTTGTCCTTTCAAATGCAGAGCTCTGGTGTTTCCAATCATTACACCTCTTCTCCAGGTTTTATTGTAGAATTACTGCCAACAGTCATTGTTACTACTGGCAGATGCCTATAAGCAGTTGAAGCTCCTGGAAACCGCCACTTGATTCAATTCCCTTCTTTCAATCTCTAACAAGATGACCAGAGTAGCTGTTAACTGTTGAAGCCTTACAGAATTAAAATATCACACTTAAAGTAATTCATAAGGTGCTCAGCACATTGTCACACCTAAAACACAATGAACATCGGCAAGCAGTAGCTTAAAATATCTTGTAAGTAAAATGGGTTGCAATTTGACTTTCCCCCCAGAAAAATTACAAGATCATCTTTAGGTTTATAGCAAAGGCAACACTCCCAGAACACTGCTCAGTTTTATTGCCCAAAACCCTCACAACCTGCACCTTGCTCATCTTTTCTCCTTTGAATCCCCTCCAAATTTTCCTTCCAAAACCAGAGGTGTAACTGAGACTGAATTTCTTTTGAAAACAACTATAAAGCCAAACATTCCCTCCTCCTTCCCTTACACTCCTACCTCACACTGTAGCCCTGCAGACTTTCAAACATAACTCAAGTAGAGTTAACTGTGCCTGTAGGGGCTTAAGATCACGCCAGGAAACAAACTTTCAACTTTCCAAAGCATGTTTAGGCAACTAAGAGTTTACATTCTCAAAGGCTTATCAGCACTATCCAATATTCCAAAACTATGCTGCAGACTAGATCTACCATTCTTAGATTATTCTTTAACTTACTTCTAATGACAGAGAGGATTTCTAAACTTTCTAACTGTAGTTTTATAACTACAACAAAATTGTACTTTAAAGACTTCAGCTGAGGCCACGTCCAGTTTGTCACTACAGCAACATGCAATTGCAGCCAGTTTTCCAACAATAGTGATGGCCTTGAGGATTATGTTCCAAATGCATGTGCACAGACCTCCCCAGTCTGTTCAGGCAACTGCACCCAAACACCTCTGAGCCAAAAGGACAATCATTCCAGAAAGAATAGCTGACAAAAATGTTCAAGGGCTGTTATATATGAGCAAAGCTTGTTTGCTTAATGCACAGTGTACAGCCAAAACTGAAAAGTTTCAGACCTCAAAACAGCTCATAGCTCTTAATATTAGTGTGAGAGCCAGAACACAAAACCAAGGACTGAAAACAGTCAAGCAGACATCAGCACCCTTGGAGCTGCAAATTCTTTCAAAAAATATAACGTGATCTTTGAATAAACTCATACCCACCAGCATAAAAGCAGTACAGAAACAAGAGCCTGAAACTTCATCTGAAAAAATGATCTTTAGGGCTCTGGATGTGCCCTGTGACACTGAAGCAACCATGGATGAGACGGCACAAAATCACCTTTCCATGGAAAGGGTTTCGTTTTGTCTCACTGTACCAATAGGGCCTCATTAAGTATTTTTAAAATAGAGGCAAATTCAGGAAGTTAATACAGTTTTACAGCTCCTTTCAAATTATACCAAGCAGCTAGAATGAGCATGTCATGATTTGGAAAGTGATACAACAAAGTAATCTTAAAAATATACCAAGGTTAAAAATGAGCCAATTCTTCCCTTTCCTAAAAGGAAGGAGTTTCTGCACCCCTCCTCCCAACCTTGTGCAAAGGGTATTAATGGTTTAGCATGCAAGTAATCCTTTAAGTAATCTCACCAGCAGCCAACCAGCATGAAAGTTTTGGTGAAAGAATTAAATCATCCCCCACAACTTTCCTTCCAGTACTGACTCCATATGTAATAATTACCTACTTCACAATCCCACCTCAACTACCACCCTTTGAAAATATTTGTCAGCAGCAAACGGACTTTGGTAAATGCTCACACCCAAGTGGCAAAGGCACAGGGCCTCAGAAATTCTGTCAAAGCATCTTAGTGAAACCAGATAATTCTGCCAGGGACCACACAGCAGGGGCAGAAGTTTGCTGCTGCTGCACATCTGTGCTCCTGACACAGCCACAGGTATCTACCCTGCTACACTTATCATTTAATGCTCTGTCTGAATTTCAGGCCTTGCTGAACCTCATTTCAAGGGAAATTTTTATGGTCAAGATCCCAAGCAAGCTTCACTCCCCAAAAAAAGAAAGCTAAAAAAGTCTAAAGAGAAGCTAATCCAGTTTCATGTCCTTACCTCTTTACAGTCATTGGCAAGCAGTTGTCACAAGTTTATATCCCTGCAGAAAGCTGCTTAGGACACTTCCTACATATTAAATCAGTCCCAAATTCAACATAAGCTACCATTCATATACTTTGAGTATAGGCTGGTAGCTGCTTCTTCTGCAACTGCCAGTTATCATGCCAAAATCCTTATTCTGTTTAACCTGAAACAATATAAAAAGCTGACTAAATTATAGAAAAAAGGCACTATGTTCTCAGAAGAGCAATTTAAGTGAAGCACACATTTTCGATATTTAAAAAGCTACTTCTATCCATAATGAATGCACTGCTGCAGGAAAAAAATTCAAATTCACTTTACACAATCCTTAGGGACACAACATAAACACAATTATGCCCTAGTAAATTAGGTTACTCCTAAATAGAAGAGGAGGGGAGGGGGAGAGAGAAGCAACTCAGGTTTAATACAAAACAGGCATAAATCAATTTTTCAGTGGAACTTTAAGTTGCTGGCAACTACAGGTGTTCAATTAGTCACCTCAAAAACACTCTAACCTTCAGACACTCTCACCTACTCTATTATGATCAGACTTTTCGCTTAAACAAGTGTCCAGTTTCCAAGCAATTATCATCCTTAGCCATTTTTACTCTGCCTGCACCTCCCTTCTTCAGGTTAAACTGTGCAGTATTTCTGAAGGTTGGTGTATTTCTGATCATGCAGTTGCTGAAAGCCATTAACAAAGGAGCACTTTCATAATAGGTGAGAGCTTCTGATGCCTCCATTCTACTTCAGTGCAACCATCACTTTCACCATAACAACGTTTCAAGTCAGAGATAACTCCATGTACTTTTTTTTTTTAAAAAATAAAGTCTTCAGTCACAGACACTGGCACACCACTCAGATTGAAGGAAAAACTAGTGCTAAGTTTCAGACTGTCAGTGCTACAGATTACTTACTCTCTCTCTGCACACACCCATGGCCAGCTTCTACCCCAGAAAACTTCAGAGCTGACATTTAAGCACTATTCATCTGATTGTCAAAAGGCTGAAACATTTTACTGCAGTATTTATAAAATCTATAGCAGAGTGCTGGAAACAGACTCCTGGAACATCTGCACTACAGACTTTACTTTTTCACAAAGTAAAATCAAAACCAAACTGGTTTTGACTCAGAAACAGAATAAGGACATTACCCCAAAAGCAGCACTCCTAACATGAAGGACTAAGTGATTGCTACCTTTGGAGTTCAAGGTTTTCAAGAAAATCATGCATCTTCAAAGATTAATTTTTATTTAGTATTCCCCTTTCTCTGGGCATAAAGGAGAAAGTTCCTCTTAATTATTGGCACAACACTGGAAACACTCATACAACAGACAGTTGTCACTATCCTCCCTAACATATTCTCGTCCCCAGAAGAGAGTGAAATTGCCCACAGAGAGGATCCTCAAGTCCTCTGTTATCATTCTTCCAGAACATACTGTTTAGTAACTTCCCTGTCAGGTCAAACAGAGCCTGCAAAACCAGTTTAATCATCTCCTTGGTTACTAATCTATTTCAGTGGTTCATCAAGCCAGTTCTTAATACAGCATATTTCACAATGTATAACTACATTTGAATGGCTACTGGCTATCTGGTTTACTACTTACTCTTTTTAAAAAATAATTAACAGTCAGACCAAATAGATCTTATGGAAATAAGTCACTACAAACTACACCTAGGCAATTAACTGGTTTCTATTTCAGCAGTACCTGAAGTCTCAGCTGAGTGGCTTAAGCAAAGGAAGAACAAAATCCACTAGCTGTGCTCCAAACACTGGGTTTCAGTGTGGTATTCACAGCAGAAGCACACCAGTGAAAACAAGCACAATGCCTCATGCCAGGTAAGAATTAGGGAAGAAAAATTTAAAGTCAAACATAAACATGATTCCTCACAACACAAAAAATGCAAGGAGACAACAGAAAGGCTGAGACACGGATATCCATTTTCCCTCCTGAATGAGATTTCTGTGGGTTTTGAGCAAAGGCTCAGTTACCCTACTTGGTAGTGCACTGATTTCCTAAAGTCAGAACTACTGAAGAGCAGAGGAAATCTCTTCTGCATCTCACAATCCCTCTGACTTCCACATCCTGCCTCCTCTGCGGTGCCAGGGTAACTGTTTACACAGCCTCATGATGAACCAGCCGCTGGGTTAAGATGGCTCGAAGTCCTTCTGCCATGTTATTTTAACCCTGAATCAATACCCCAGGCCAACCTAGCAGCAAAAGCAAAAAGAGTTGTAGCAGCACCAGTGAAAGTAAGTAGCCAAGGATAGAGGAAATAAAACTGATGGCAGCAGAGCCAGCTTAATGTCACAGTTTCAAGTGCAGTCTGTCACCTGCACCTGCCTGACCTGTCTTTAAGCAGCCTTGGGGGATAGACATCCTGGTGAAGCTGAAAACTGTGTGGCCAAATACTTTAATTTCAACAACCAGTACAGTGCCTCAGCACCCCTCAAAATGGGATATAATAAAATTATGTTCATGTATATACAACAACTCATATAATGCAGACAACACTTTTCCCCCTGAAATAGTGTTTTTCAGCTGGATAACTTCCAGCACTGTGAAGATTCATAACTCAATGAACAGCAGACAAGGCTAAAGAAAACCACCTTACTAACAAGAGAAGAGAGGCAAGAACTCTCCATGGTGGTGGTTTATCCTCCTACACCCCTTTTTTTTTCTTCAGTAAAGGGTGGCTGGGATACACTTCTACATGAGGAAGAAATCTCCAGGAAAGGATCAGCCAAATCTCTCCTGGACAAGCCCACAGAGAAAGCTGCCCCCTGTTTGGGTTGTAGAGAGCACAAATCAGGCAAGGGATTAGGTGTGAAAAGGGAAAGCAAAAAAAGCTTGCTTTTAATAGGCATTTCAAATATGCCAGTTTCTAAAAATAATGTACAACAGTGCAGATACAGTACAGAAGCAAAAAGCAGATACTGTTTGTCAGCACAGATATCCTTCCTGCAGAACTGGAAGTCCTTGGAGGGTAAAGACAGAACAGTGAGGCTTTTTGACCTCATAAAACAGATGGGCTGCTAGGAAAATTTTATTAGGTGGAGGCAGATCTGGAGGGACCCCAAGATTTTTGAGACCATCACACCTAGAAATCAATTCAAGCTTGCCCTGCTACAGAACTGACTCCAGCAAGAACAGGCTGCCACCATGATTACTACCAGAGGCAGAAAATCAAAGGCCAGAAAAGGAAGTAAAAGGCAGAGCTAAGTACAAGTCTCAGTGTATTCTCTGTAAAGGATTTATTCATTTACTCAGGGGGAAAGCACTACAGCACACCAAATAAGAGGGTAATCTGATGGAAGTTGAAAACTTTCTTACTATTTTACACTAGATTCTCTTCCTAGGAGGGCAGTTGATCCCAAAAAGCAGTTTACATATTATACACAGCTTGTGATACTACCTGTAATTTACATAACTATCTTCTTCATAATGTTTTTTTTAACTAGAAATACCAGAAGTTAATACAAACACAAAGTTTTACTCATATCTTCTCCTAATTTTATTAATTAATAGAATTTATTAATTTTATTAAGTGTTTTGCATAAGCCTGTCAAAAACAGCCAAATGAACAATAAGGTGGTGTTTGAAGTCAGGTACCTCAGCGTAAACCTAGAGTAATACATAAACCAACCTATATTTAACTATTATTTAATCTGCATTAGCTCATACATTATTATAGTTCTGCTATCTCTTCGCAGTACTTTAGCAACAACCAAAACCACAAGGTGCAAAACTGTCCCATAAAACCCATGTGTTAACTATGCTTACTTGACGACGTTAAGTAAACATGCTACATTTAGAAATACATTCATTACATGCCTATAGACCAGTTTAAAGACATCTAACATGCTCTAAATAAGTTCCAGAAAGAGTTTTCCACGATGATCTGCAGAAGCTCTGCAGCATTAATTATGTTAACACTGATCATATGACCATATCACAGTGACATATCACTGACCATAACAATGGTCTTTACCATTACCACTACCATTAATACATGTCTGTTTCCCTTCACAACCGAAACACCTGCAGCATTTCTCTTTCTGCAGCCTAGAAAGTTCTGAACCACAAACCTACACGTTAAAGTTCACACTTTCGAATCAGTACAGACAAGAAAGCAATGTGCTGTACATGCTTTAATTCAAAGCCGGTTTTTTTCGTTTAAAAACACACAACACAATCCTCAGCCAGAAATGAGACATGAAATGTCATTTATACACTATTTTAAAGACACTCAAGGCGAACGAATTTGGGAGACAAAAATCAAAGCAGACATGTCAATTCCTTTAAATTCTCAGATCTTCCTGCTGCAGATTCTTTGCCTGCACTTCACCTGTTGGGCCTCCAGCTCCGCGGCCTGAGCTCCCCCTTTCCACAGGCTTCTCCTTCCCCTCGCACAGCCCCAGTCAGGCCCACGCCATGCTGCGCACCCACCTCCTGTTCTCCCGTTGCAGGGCTTCATGGGGAGCACATTCAAGAGTATTTCCGACACTGGAACACGTAAAACCTAAACCACGCGCTACCCACATCTACGTCCGTACCTCGCCTCCGTCCCCGTTCCACCCCGCGGCCGTGGCACCAGCCGCTGCCCAGAGCGGCGCTCACGGAACTTACCAGAAGA